>VXBH01005208.1:1144693-1201800 GCA_013400035.1 Rynchops niger
GTGTCCGCCCTCTCTTATCAAAACCTTGCCTTTCTATGGAAAATTAAAAAGCTGCAGAGAAAAGGCGGAAAACAAGAAAAGCTAGTAAGGTGGCATGTCACAATGCCCCTTACAACAAGTCAAAAGTATGTTAATGATAAAATGATCCTTGTTTCAAGCGGGCAGTAACTGAAGTTAGAGAAGGAAGTCGCGGGCACCCTGCTGAGCCGAAATCAGAGCACTTTCATCGCCTGACCTATATTACTTTTACAAACCTATTTGTTCAGATGATACGACGATTTAGATGATACAGTCAAAAGCATTTTGACGTATAATAAAAACGTATTTTCAGCTCTGAGAGCTCAAGAGGCTCCAGTGGGCATTAATCCTATGAGTTTGTTGCACTAATGTTTTATTACCATTTTTTAGGCTGCCTGGTTTTACCAGGCAACACGCTACAGACATGAAGTTATCCCAGTCAGGCACCTCCTTTTTTTTGTTGGTGGTTTTTGTTTTTTNTTTTTTTTTTTTTATTTTTTTTTTTTTTTTTTTTTTTTAATTTCTGGGCTCCTGCTTTCTATAGTGCCACTTGGTTGTAAAATCACACGTTAAAACAGCATTTGAGAGGGAAGGAACACGAAGGAGACCTTTAGAGACGTAGGCTTTGAGCTGTTGGAAATGTGAGAAAAAGGATGAAGCAGTGGGGAGAGAGGGTTAGTCAAATAATGAAAAGAAAGAAAGAAAAAAAAAAAAAGTAGCTATTTATATGCAGAGAGGTCTAGCCTGCAGGCGACAAAAATGATCGTGAAGTGAATCAGCAGCCTGCTGCTCTGGGAGGGACAGACCACAGCCACCTGCCCCACCATGGCTCTCGCCACGAAGCCCTGTGAAATCCCTGCCCCACTGATATTACTTTAATTGGCCCCCCACGTGTGGATCCGACCCACCAAGGGACAGTGGCCAAAACATGAAGCGCAACCCCGGCATGATGGATGAGATGGGAAACAGCAATTCCTGCGAGGGTTAGAGATTCCTGGCTGGCGAAACCAGGAACTACCTGAGCAAGTATTTACTAGAAATCTTGATGGAAATTAGAGATTTGCAGGCATGGGGGGGAGATGGGATCAGCCACTAACAAAAGAAATGTCCAGCGGCTTAAGGAGATCAGCATCCAGCTGCTCAGTGCCTCACGATTTACGATTGCAAACTCCTCGAGGCAGCTTTAATCTTTTTTTGGGTCTGTCTTTACAGCGTGGAGCTTGCTGGGGAGGATTCTGCTCTCCAAGTTGGGCCTTTACACCCTGCAGTAGCACAAAAAGTGAATCGTGGCTCTGCTTTAGACTGCTTGTTTTGCTCAGTCCATCCCAAAAATCGTCACTGAGCATTTGTTTTGCTTTCCTTTATTTTAACTGAGTGAACTAAGGCCAGAAACCTGCCTTTGCCCAGGGGCTTGGGCACAACCCACAGGTGAAGGTGCTCATATGCCAGATTGAAGCTGCGGCAGGGGAGGTTTAGGTTAGATATCAGGAGGAATGACTTTCCTGAAAGAGTGGTCAGGCCCTGGAACAGCCTGCCCAGGGAGGGGGTTGAGTCCCCATCCCTAGAGGTGTTTAAGAAACATCTCGATGTGGCACTTCAGGGCATGCTCTAGTGGCAGAGATTGTAGGGGTTTGGTTTTTGTGTGTGTATGGTTGGACTTGATGATCTCAAAGGTCCTTTCCAACCATGAAGATTCTATGATTGCCAAATATTCTGCTTTACAGTTTGGGTTTCTTGTCTTCCTCACCTGGCTCCTTGAGCTGCTGCCTGTAAGTTAATTATTCAGAGCCTGGGACATTCACATCTTGCAGAATCCCGTTAATGCAGTGGTGAAGGGTGGAAGAGCTTTGCAAGACTCTGCGACCACCAAGCAGAGCCGGCGGCTTGTTGCTGGTGGGTTAATGGGATGCTAAGTACGAGTTCGGGGGAAACCTTCCCCCTTGGGATTTTGTGCTTAAACCGAGGTGGCTGCGTTAAACTGATGTGTGGGAGCTGATAACTGCACCGGGTGTTTCAGATCTGGGCCGCCCTGAAATGCGTTGGAGTTCTGCCCTTCATTTCAATAGCCACCCTGAAGTGCGTTGTGCTTCCCTATTACATTTAAAAAACACATTATCTTGGTCTTAGGAGCAGAATTACCTTATCTTAGGAGCAGAATTTGGGAGGCAGGACCGGGGGCTTTGCCTGCCGGGTCAGTAGCATCACATCTCTCCCTGCACCTGCATTTTGGCAGGTTCCCCGGCGATCCCAGCCCTCTCTGGATGCAAGAGCTCCTCCTCTCCTGGAGCTGCTCTCCTTTCCCTTTTCAAAACTGATTTATTGCTAGACCTCCCCGTGATATAATTAGTTTTGTTCCATCTTGGCCCTGAGTGACCTCCCAGCATACGCGTGGTGATGCTGAACTGGGGGGTTTGAGAACAAAGAGTTTCTGCAAACGCTTTCTGGGCGGCGGGGGCGGGGGGGGAAATTGCTTGGAGGGAGGTCAAGGACTTCATCTGGTTTATGAATCCCAGACAAGAGCATCCATCCTACTTCGGTAGTTGTGATGAGTGACTGCAGACCAGGATTGAGAGAGGGCCACTAACTTTAATAGATTTTGCGTCAGGCCTCTCGTTAGTACAGTGGAGAGCATGAGATGAGGCAGTGAAGTGTTTAATATTAACAGAGTGATGTTATTCTAACCTCAAATCTCTCTTCAGGCAGAAGTACCCCTAAATCCGGGCTACTGCTATGTCGCTGGTGTAAACAATGTTGTTGTCACACTTCTAGATTGTAAAAGGGTTTATGAGCAATGGGAATGTGTTAGCAGTGGGAAATACTCTGTTTATTCTTGTTCGCCTCATTCAGCAAAATGCTGAGCCTTTCCAGCAGGTTTTTTTTTTTAAATTTCTGGAGCAGTGAAGACATAAGCCCCATTTTTTTCTCTTGTGCTATTCTGCTGATATACATATAGTTGCACGAAAACTGAATTAGATTGCTATTGTTCATGGATAAAGTACGTTGCTGTATGGCATCAATAACCTCAGTCCTTTGAATTCTCAGAGCTTGGCTTGGTTGCCTCAAGAAAGAAAATGAAACGCTGACAAGCTTTGTTTAACCGCCGTCCAGTGGTTTGAAGGAGTCAGGGAGTCGTTTTCATGTTGAGAAAGCAAGGCCAAACACTTTTTTCCCCCCACCCCTCAAAAAATACTTTGACTTTGCAATGTTCTGGCTGAAAAAAAAATCCAAGAAAAAGTACTTTTTGGCACTTTTATAGCTATGGTTTCATAACTGTGAATTCAAGTGCTTTGGGTATGCTCTGAGATAGGAGTTTGTTTTTCTAGATGGCATTAAGAGATTAAGAAAAATATGTCTAGATTCTACAGTTCTGATAAATGATACCTACCCACGACACAGAAATAAAAAGTCCCTAAAAAGCTCTGCAGGACGTGAGCTCTTTTATTTTTTTTTCCTCTTCCTTCATAACCTCTCCTTGGAAAACTGCATCAATTTTTTAGCTTACCGTACTCCAAATAAATTGGAGTTGAAAATTTAATTCAAGATTTTTTTTTTTCCTTTAAAAACCCTTTAGAAACCAGAAGAAACCAGGCCCTGTCCCGGCCGGAGCTGGAAGGGCTTGTGGACGCCTTCCCTCCGGGACCGATCTGATCCTACCCCGCTGCAGCCTGATCGAGGACGGGGGCAGATGCCACAGAGCTTTATGTTAGCATATGAATTCCCCAAAAAAAGGGATTTCCTCACAGTGCTTTCAAAGCAATGTTACGGTCTTCTTTGTATGGCTGGAGCAGAGTCAGGCTCATGGAGGATTTAGGTCCTTCCAGCCAGATGTGGGTCTTGGTTACAACAGAAACAGCCTTTTCTGGAGTCCCCTGTAGCCCCCATCAGTCTGTGATCCTTTCAGTATCGCGCGTTTTCCTCTTATTTGGCAGAAAACCTTGAAGAGAGTATTTTAGGGTGCTGAAGGAACTGAATTAAAAGGAGTGGAAAGTAGGTATCCAGCCTGGGGTACGCTGATTATCTGCCTCCAGTATTCTTGTTTTAAAATAATTTAAAATTTTAAAATATTGCCTTTTTTCAAGGGGCAATGAAAAGTCTTCCTTGCCTACCACCACAAGCCAGCCAGTTTTTATTCCCTTGAATTACCTTTTACTTTCTGTGGGCGATCTCGGGAACCCCCCTTGGGTGCCTGGTGTGGGCGAGCACTGCTGACGGGTGAGGAGACAGGGCAGGACCAGCCCCATCATTTCCTGGGGGGCACTGAGCAAAAATCAGTCCTCTGTGACCTCGTTCAACCAGGAACCAGATTAACCCGCTGTGCCCATTTCTTGTAGCCCCTTGGTGGGGGCCGTAGGATGCGAGCAGGCCCTTACCAAGCAAAATGAAAAAGCTTCCGGAGCCAGAAATGAAAAGCCGGCCGCGCTGCTGCGGGGATCCCTTGAAGGCAAATTTCAGATTTCTCGGGAAATCTGTCCTCCAACTGCTGCTGTCTGAGGCTGCCATTCCTCGTGCGAGAGAACAGGGAGGGTACAAAGTGGAAGCTGTATCGGCGGCGTGCGTGGATAGCAGACACCCCCCCTGCCCCGGGTTCCAGCAGATGTTTTGGGTTGACAATGGGAACATTATATGCCTGTTTATTCCTTTATCTCAGGAAGAAACACCATTTGGCAGCAATGTGCTCCCTGGCAGTAAGAATGGGTTACTGACCTGATTGACGCTCGTCAGATGAAAGAGGTGCCAGCCCGCAAGAGGGGCAGCTTGCGAACCGCATGGAGAGCACGCGTGCACCTCTGTACCCACCTCTTTATGTACGTTAGGATGTATATGTGTGTGTATGGGATGGCTGGTTCATACCAAGATGGGTTTCTTAGAGAGGCCTCTTAATGCAGAATGGTATTGCTCAGCATTTTTCCTCCAGCACCTCTCAGAGGAATCAGTGGAGGCTTCCCTCTTCCGATCAGCAGTGATTTTGATTGATTTCGATGCAGGCGGCCAAGGCCAGCGCAGCCAGGGTAGACCTGCCCGCTTGCCACCTGTTCCACTTTGTGGCCATCCTTGAGATTTTCAGTGCTTTCTACACGAGATGTTTGCTGTAGCCACTGTAGGAACTTGCAGCATGAGGACTGACTGTTGAAACGTATCTAAGGAAGTGGTCGTTTCAGGTTGGCTTCTTCTTCCTGTCCTTGGTGGCCGTGGCCAGCAGCCCTGCACGCTGCCAGCCTGCTGATCTCAGGATCTGTCCCACTCCCTCTGGGTCGGGGTTCCTACCCTTCATCTCGTAGTTGTTGTTGCTATAGTTTGTGGTTACGGTACTGGTTTGGGACTTCTGAGTCAGAGAATGAAGAGAAGTCATCCCTTTGAAAGTGGTCATCATTTCTTCTCCATTACACACTAAGGATATGCCCTCTTCAAAGAAAGCCCAAAATATACCGCAGTGTGTCAAGATCTAGGGTGTTGCATGATCAAATGCAAATGAACTGCGAGCTGACATTGTGTTTATTCTAAGGAGATGACATACGATGGAGTATGATGCTTTTGTTTAGCTTTGGAGGGTGGATGGGGAGTACTTGGTGTCGAGTCCGAAGTCCTACAGCTACATGAGCCTGTGCACTGATCTTGTCCAAACCTCCTTGTGCCACATCAGGTTTGTGCTCAGAGGGTTAATTTTGCGCCATCTGGCTTTGTGCTTGATCAAATATTGTTTGTGTTGTGGTAGCCAACATGAAGCCAGAATAAGCTCGGGGTAATATGCTTGGCTAATCCAACAGAAATATGATTAGGTGCCTGTTCCTGCTCCAGATCGTATCTGCAGTAACGGGTGATTTAGTAACACGCAAAACAGTGATTGTGGAGACATGGCTTGAGGGCTGTAGGTAACCTGCGAGGATCTCCTTGCGGTGGGCAACAGGGAGACAGTAGGAATGTCTAACTCAAGTTGGGTACTTCACTTTAAACAAGTAATTAAGAGAGAGAAATCCAGTCTTAATGCAGAGTGACTTCCTAGGGAGTCACCTGAGATGCAGAAATCAGGGTTATTTAAGTTTGCATTTTGAATGCCGTAGTGACTTCCTAGGTGCTAATCTGTGGTTAACCAAAAGCTGAACAGCTGGAGCTCTGCTTTTTTTTTTTTTTNATTCCAAGCAGTGAGTTCATTTAAGTGCTGTCTGGGAGGCTGCGCCGTTCCCCTGCTTGGCAGGAATCTCAAGACTAATACCTAAGAGGATTAGAGGGCATCGCTGAATGTTCAGCAAGATCCAGACTAAGCAGTGTGCACCAGTGAGCTTGTGCTGCGGGGGCTGTTTGGGGAAGCTATTATTTGCTGATCTGGAAAAAAAAGTGCGCTTGTGTAGGAAATACTCTTCCCTCGGCTGAATCCTTCCTGTGCTTTCTGACTCTCTCGTGCTCCCACTTGACGCGGTGTTTCCACCCTCTGCCCATCTCATGGACTCATGTGCTCTTGTGCTCACTGAGGATGGCGACTGTTGCAGGGGATGCTAATCATCAGCCGGCTTCTTTTTCTGTGATGCATTTAGCTGTTTGGATGTGCTCCCTTCAGCTCTGTGTCGTCTGCTTTGAGCGAGGAATGGGTGGGCATCCAGCCCACCGACACAGGGTTGAGCTGGAGAACTTGCCATAGAAAACTCAAGCTAAAGATTGTCATAGAGTCATAGAATCACAGAATGGTTTGGGTAGGAAGGGACCTTGAAGACCACCCAGTGCCACCCCCTGCCCTGGGCAGGGACACCTCCCACCAGCCCAGGTTGCTCCAAGCCCCGTCCAACCTGGCCTTGAACCCCTCCAGGGATGGGGCAGCCACAGCTTCTCTGGGCAACCTGGGCCAGTGCACTCACCACCCTCACAGCAAAGAATTTCTTCCTAATATCTCATCTAAATCTGCCCTCTTGCAGTTTAAAACCATTACCCTTCATCCTATGGCTCCCCTCCCTGAGAGTCCCTCCTCATCTTCCTGTAGGCCCCCTTTAGGGTCTGGAAGGGGCTTGAAGATCTCCCTGGAGCCTTCTCTTCAGGCTGGTAGAGCAATACGACCCCGTGGTACGTGATTTTCCCCAGAAAGTCCATTTACTATGGAGAAGAGGGGTTGGAAGGCAATCTTGTCTCAGGAAAAAGTACTAGGGAACTTGGATGTTGACCTCCAAACTGCTTTGTGCACAATATGGAGGCCATGCCAGATCTTCTCTCCCTTTACAGCACTGTGTAACGCTCCAGGATGTCACATTGATTTCTTCCCATAACGTGGCGGAAATCAGGGATTTAAGATTTTGATTTATTTGGTGCATTTGAAAGGAATAAGGCATTAAGACCCCATGAAGGAATGGTTCTTCAACAGCAAGGGCTCATGTGAAACCCCCCTCTGATGGCTCCTCGCTACCGGTCTGCCGTAGCACAGGCACGGAAAAGTAGCACAGTTGTGGAAATGTGCAAATTTCTCTAGGTTTTCTGAATGGGTGACAACAGAAAAGGGGGGTAGTGGTCTGAGTTAGGGTATAAATTGTTTTGGCTCTAAGCCCGGTTGTGTTTGTGCTTTTGCTCTTATGATTAAGCCAAAAATAGACTCCCGATACTCTGCAAGAGAAGCGCAGCCTGGTGTAATCCATGGATTGATCGTTCAGTGGAGAGAAAAAAAAAAAAAAAAGCCAGATGAAGGAGATCTCTCGATGAAAAGCCTGTTATCCAGCAGCGCTGTGGGAGAAAAGCCCGTGTAAAGGCTTTGCTGCTCCAGCAATGGGTGTTGCCCTCTGTTTGAGGAGGATGCCGTAATTCTGTACAATAGCAATACACCACCTACAGCAGAAGGGCCTCGTATTTTTTGTGCCAAATCCATTTTTTCCACAAAGTTTCATGGTATCGTTTCCTCTGGTTTGCCCTTGATGTTTTTACCTTCATACTGATCAGACCAGGAGGATGAAAAAGAGTAAGTTCCTGTAAGCCATGGTAGATGTCAGCATAGTCTATTTATCCTGTACTCAACGTCCTTGCATTGTGTAACACGGGATGTTGCATTTTTGGCATTTTTATTGCTTCTATCTTTAGAAGCAGCAAAGAATCGTGTCTTGCGTTCTCCATTTGGGTTTTGCTCATTTTGTTTCATTTCTTGTATCATACAAGATTTGCCTGAATTTGCATCTTCTGCATGGAAACAAAGAAGGGGTATCTATAGGAACTTACTGGTAGTCACTGGGAAAAGCTGACTAATGGCTCATGCAGAAACATTACCCTGAATATTAAACGTCCTTAAATAGGTTGTAAGAATCCAAATGCTGGAAAATAATTGCGTGCTGTGGGCAGGGATAGATATTGGGGAAAATGCTGGTGGTGTGTCTGCGTTGGAAGAGCCACGGAGACACCCAGCTCCACGGGCAGCAGCGGTGGCTGGAGAGCACGGGACAGTGGCGGCACGAAAACCTCCTCCTCGCTGATCAAACTTATGGGTAGGAAAAAGATACTAAAGCAAGAGTGACCTTAGGGAGAGAGAGTGAGGTATTACAGCATAAAACAACCTTTTGTCTGGCTCATCTTTGCTATGTCGGAATATAGTGGCCCGGTTAAATCTCCTTTGTGCACTGCGAGTTTTTAAAGATGGTCTAAGGCAGCTGCAGCCAACTGTATTTGCACAGATAAGCTGGAACAAATAAGTAAGCTTGGAAAATGTGGCTAGCTTTATCTTCAAAGCATTTTCAAGCAGCTAATTGAAAATTATCCAAGCCACCTTCTTGATTTCTTGCATATTATTGCATTAATTTGCCAGCGAATGGAAAAGTGCTTGGAAGACACACAAAGGATTTGTGAGTGCTAAGCTTGACTATTTGGAATTGATTTAATTATAAGTATGCCCTTGCTCATGTGATAATTTAAAGCCAGTTTCTACCGTTCTCTTCCGTGCTTCAGACTCCGGTGGGACTAATCGTGTGAAAACACACCTCCCAGGTGAGGGTGGGCCAGGGAATTCCTACCGCTTCCCGCTGCCTCCCGCCCCGCGCGTCGGCTTCCTGCAGCTCTGACGGTGAGCACGGCGCTGGGTTTATGGTCAGTGGCTGCCCTTTAGCTGTGTTTCTCATTCCTGAACCATTTCTGTGTGTGCGGGACGATGCTGTTCCTGTAGGAATCGCTTACAAAAGGCTGCAGGCCGGTCCCCGCGCTGCTCCCGGTAATAGCAGCCTCCTCTGTACTGCTGAACCAAAGGGATGCTCTTTAAAAGGATGCTAAAAAATGCAAGGTTCACACTTGGTGTGAGCTGGGTAAAGTTGCTCAGCTGGCAGGAAAGCAATCCAGTGCTGCGTGTGGGTGAACAACCCCGTCGTCCGGTGCTTTCTTTTATCTCCCTTTAACTGAAGCAGCGCCCTGAGGACAAGCCCCGTGCGCAGGACCTGGACGTGGATTTGTCTCACTCCTGGGGGGCTTCCCCGTGCCTAAACCAGCGAGTGGATTACACTTGATCCATATGGTGTTTATCAGCTACGACAGCAGTAATACTCATAATCCTCTGAAGCCCAGCTCCCCGAGGAAAATTCAGTACGTGCTACCAAGAGAAATTAAATGTACAAACCCAGATGGATTTGTCCCTTTCTGGAGTAGCACGAGCTTGGTACTTGGATGTGGACTTTCCCCAAAGTCCAAGTATCTCTGTAGCAAGGTCAGGCTCACCCGTCTGTGGAGGAGAATAACCAAGACGGCCCGGCACAGCCACCGAGCATCGCCCGCGGCTGCTCCTCCCAGATTTACAGCACATTTTCTGATCGTTTTTAATCCCCCGATCCTGTTCCTCAGCAAATATCTCCGTCTCTGCCATAGAACTGAAAAAAAAAAAAAAAAATGATTAAGCCTGCTCATAAACCGTAAACTGTGCTCAGCTATGGAAAGCAGAAGTTATGAATAGATGTTACTTGCCACAATAATACCCCATAAAAGTCAAAAACCATAGAGTGAAAGGGAAGATTAACTATTCCTGGGCATGCTTCAGCAAATGGGATTATTTTGCATGTCAGTTTTGAGTTAATTTGTAACAATCTAATCGCAGTCCTCGTCAGAGACACAACATGTTTTTAATTGGTCCTGTGACTTTTTAAGTGGTCACCAAATGAAAAGCTTGTAAGTTTTACTATTGACTTAATGGTAAATATTAGCGGGAGGGGGGAGGTCTTTGCAGATTTCATCACAAAGCGCAAATCGTATTCTTTTCATTGCCTTGCTACTGTTGCTGTGTTGACTTGGGGACATTGGCAGTACTGGAACCAGCTGTACAGCTGAAAACAATTGAGTTAAAATCTTGCAGCAAAATGAGTAAATCTATAGCTGCAAGATAATAGCATCGGGACTGGTTCAATGTAAGCAAGAAATCGCCAGCTGAGTCATTAGAAACAGAGATGAATGGGAAGCAATAAACGGATGGCTCAGATGAATAAGAATGATAAGGGAACGCGTGAAGTTGGTTGGGGTTTTTTCCCTAAAGATTATATTTTGTCCTCTAAAGTGGCATATGGCTGCTAGGAAAGCTAATATTCCCAGTGAATGTGTCACTGCCAGTTTATAAATACTCCAAGAGATGAAAAGCAGCTCGGTGGGCAGCACCGGGCGGGAGCAGGCTTCTTGCCCGGAGCACCTGGGTACCGGTCGTTAGCCCAGGTCCGTCGGGAGATGGCCAGGATGTGGGCTTTGGGGGCAGAGGCGGCTTCTGGCTGTGGGGAAACATCTGCCGCTTGGAAGAAAGGCTGGTTGCTTTCTTGGAAATGTTTCACCCTGTGTTTACGGTTAAGTAGGACTCAGGGTAACCGAAGTTGAACGGGAGGATGATGTGGTCACCCAGGTCCGGTGGCCCAGACTCCCACTGCTTCAAGGGAAAGCCAAGTTTAATGAAAAGTCGTCATCTGTTTCCTGACTCATGAAATACCAAAATATCAATATATATTAATGAAGTATGAGAGGAGATATCCCAAGTGCTGGTAAAGAGGCAGGAGGAGCGTTTCCTCCGGGGTGAAGGTGTGCCTGTTTGGGAGCTCTTGGCTGACGAACAGAGATGGGCTTTTTCTGTCTGCTGAAATCAGTGGTTGCAAAACCAGTCCCCAGCCAAGGAACCTTTACCAGTGGAGTCGAATGGAAGGGCAGACCTCTGTTTGACATGGGAAGTGTGCAGCTGAAGTCAGCCGGCTGCCGTGCTCGGGGCACCTGTGGCTTACACTGGGGTAGCGTGGCCACTTCCACCCCTTGGAGCCTGATCCGGTACCTAATAATCACTTCTGACTTTAATAAAGTTAGAGTGCTAAAGCCCTCTTATTTATTGTTTCCAATATTGCGTCCAAAGATGAGAAAACAGATTTAGAGCTGTAAGAGGCATAAGAACATTGGAGGGATGAAAAAGTGAAAAAATACAGCCTTGCATCCAAGGCACTATCTTTTTGTGCCAACACGTTACAAGTCTGTCACTGCAGCAACACTTCAACGCCTGCAGTTCGGTTTTGCATTTACACATTACACATCAGAGTCATCCTGTGCTGGGCCCAGCCAGCTGAAGCAGAAGTCACCCGAGGAGTCTGGCGTGGACCCGGAAAGCAGTGCCCTTCTGGCTGCCAAGCTCAGCCTGCCCTACGCTATCATCGCATCCCTACTAAAATCCGGACCCTGAACCATTCCGTACACTCTGCTCCCCCAGACAGGGTAATTAAGACAGAATTATTTGCAAACAAAAGGGGTGGATGTCATTTGTTTCACTTGCCTTAAGGACCAGACCTGTTGTAGCGCTACTGGCCGGGATGTTTAAAGTTTGCTTGGGTTTGTGGCCTGTCCTCTGCGCGGGGAGCAGGACCTCGATGCTGCTCTGAGTATCCCCTTCTGCCACGTCCTCCTGCCCCAGTGCCTGCGAGAACTGCTGCCACGGGGAACCACATGGGTGCTCACGCACACCGTTATCTACTGAGCAAATGTCAATAACTTTTTTTCCAGCAACACACAGATGAGTATTAACTTCTTCACCAAAGGCTGCAATATTCCCAGGTTACAACGATCTGAACATGGTTTATTTTATTTGGGAAAAGAAATGCCCGTTTTTTCCTGTTCCCTGCTGATGAGGCTGATTGCCGTCTCAAGCGGAACTTTTATATAGGAACCTCTTGAAGCCTTCTCAGTGTTTAAGAGGCGTTTGGACAATGCCCTGAATAACAGGCTTTAACAAAAGTTAAAACCTTTTGGTCCCGAGTTGGTCAAGCCAGTTGGACTAGATGATTTTTTTGTAGGCCCCTTCTAGCTGGAAATTATTCTGTTCTATTCTACCCTACCCTTGTCTAGCATTTTTTGTGTATTTAAGACCAGCGTTTGAGGGAGAACCTTACTGTTTTCATCGTTTATAGTTCAGCCAAGGCGTTTAAGGAAAAATGCTCTTGGCTGCTGGCGTGATCAGGTGCTGCGATGCACAGGAACCAGTTGAGAGAAGGCAGCTTGCATCGGTAATCAGGTTAGAGTCAGCTGCCTCTGCCCTCCAGCTCGCTCTGAAATGGCATGTAGTCTAATTAGTTATAGAAAGGATTTTACTGAACAGTTGTAAACAGATCTGAGGGCTTGGAATAAAATCAGTTCTGACGGTGGAAACTTTTCAGGATAATTATAAACTGTTATTGGCAGAGTGTGAAAGAGAGACCAAAGGACTTCTAGCAGTGGGAAACCCGTGGCTGTGCGCGCCCTTCTCTGCAGGGGGAAGGAGAAGGATGGAGGTTGTGAGGGTCCGGCGGCTAACCGGGGGCTCTTCGAGAGGGGGGAGAAGGGGCTGCAGCTGGTAGGCAGTCTGCCTTTAAAGGTGCTTTTTTTTTTTTCTTTTTAACGCTCTTGAATGTTTTTGTTCTTTTTTGTCATGTTTAATGGTGCCCTGATACCTGAGGTACCAACACACCCTATGGTGGGGGGCACACATCTAGTGGAACTGCACAGTGAAATGTTAATAGTTATTTAAAAAAAAAAAAAAAAAAACCAAACAAAAAACCACAATATTTGAAGGTTTGGGGCATGGTTGTATATAAAGGCATGTTTAAAAATTCTCTCTTTGCAGATCGCAATGGTCCTGGCTCAGACCTTCGCCATCTCCCTGCTGATGTAAGCGCCGAAAATTGCATCTCCTGGGTAGGCAGGTCCTGGCTGCCCCGCGAAGCCGCCCTGGCCACCAGCCCCACCGCAACCTGCTGCTCGACTCTGCGTCCCCGTTCATGGCAATGCCCCAGAATTCGACTGGAGAAAATGGCTTTTGTTTCGCTCAGACACTCGACTTCTCCTGCCGGTCTCCTCCTCCCGGTGAAGCTGGCCAGACCTTCACCGCCCCGAGCGGGCGGGAGCCATCCAGGACCCCGCTGAGCAATGGCACGGCATCCTCCGGCGTCCCCAGCCCCTCTGACTCCTGCGCCGAGCCCCTCTGCTCCGCCACCCTGCCAGAGGAGGGCACCCGGTTTGGCCAAGGGATTAAATACGTGTCGGCCGAAGGGGAGGAACTGGCCTGCGGCTGGGGGGGGTTCACCCCCGGGTGCTTGCAGCTCTTCAACACGTCCAAGGGCGTCTTGTTCTTCCTCTGCATGGCCTCCTTCCTGCAAGGCATGACGGTGAACGGCTTCATCAACACGGTCATCACCTCCATCGAGCGGCGCTTCGACCTCCGCAGCTACCAGAGCGGGCTGATCGCCAGCTCCTACGACATCGCAGCCTGCGTCTGCTTGACCTTCGTCAGCTATTTCGGGGGGAACGGCCACAAACCCCGATGGCTGGGTTGGGGCACGCTGGTCATGGGCTTGGGCTCCCTGCTCTTCGCCTTGCCCCACTTCACCACGGGGCAGTACGAGGCGCGTTCGGCGGCCGAGGTGGGGGTCTGCGGGGGAAACCAGAGCCTGCCCTGCGCCCAGGCTGCCTCCAGCCTCTCCAGCTACAGGTTCGTCTTCATGCTGGGGCAGTTCCTGCACGGGATGGGAGCCACGCCGCTCTACACCCTCGGCGTCACCTATTTAGATGAAAACGTCAAGACTAACTACTCCCCTGTGTATATTGGTGAGTGGAGCCGGAGCGGCAGGTCGGACCCCCGGGCTGGGCGGTGGGAGGGAGAGCCAGTCCGTCTGCCGTGGCACGGAACAGACCGCATCGAGTGGTTTTTCAGGAGAGGTGCCCCCAGTCTTCTGTTCCCGGTAACGGGCGAGGTGGTAACCGGAGGGAAGCGGCAGCTGTTGGGGAGGGTTTGGTTATTTATAGGCAGGAGCTGGAAGTGCAGCTGGGTATTTCCCCTCTCGCGGCGCTCGCCCTGCAGATCAGGAGGTGCCTCCTGCTCCCGGCACGGGACCAGCTGGGGAGAGCCCTCCAGCTTGGCTCCCACGTGCGTGGCATTAGTGTCTCCAGCAAGCGACCATGAAGCCGTACCCCATCCGTGCCAGGGGACATCACCCTTTAGTGCCATAGCGTGGGAGGGACGGTCACCGGGCTGCTTGGATACTGCTGGGGCAAAGCACAGCCAAGAGAAGAGGCTGAGCGCACTCCTCTGCTCAGCGATTGCCAAATCCTTACAGTCCTATTTGAGGGAAAAAAAAAAAGGGCTGATCTTTTAGCGATTTCAAAATGTAACAGGCTGCCCGTAGTGTTGTAGCAGACGGCTGTGCAGGGAGTGGAGGAGATCACCAGTAAGTTGATGATCTTCCCATGGCAGCAAACCAAAATCAGTGCTGGTGGTGCCACATTTAGCACAGAAACTGTGTGTTGTCAGTGGGGAGACAACGCCGCTGCTTGTCACGCCGGCAGTCGGGATGTGGCAGCTACATCCCTGCTAAATAATAAAACAGTAGCTATGTCAATATGTTTTCCCAGTGGACCAATTTTGTCTGCCCCATGCTACAAAAATTCCCGAGTTGGATGCGAAAGTTTCCCTGGGACACAAGCGGGGGATGAAAACTTGTGGAAACTCCGGTTTTGTTGGTGGCTGGAGGAGCGGGGTGTGAGGCGGCAGGAGGCTGAGCATCTGTGGTCCGGGAGGGGACTGAGCCGCCGCGGTGGGGAGGGGGATGCAGCATCCCTGCCTGAAACGCTGCTATTTCTCTAACGCGGCTCGTTTTCCCTTTCAGCTGTTTTCTACACTGCTGCAATCCTTGGGCCTGCAGCGGGTTATCTGGTAGGAGGAATGTTTCTAAATATTTATACTGAAATTGGCAGAGAGTAAGTTGCTAAAAAATAATCTTGTTCCTTTTCCTTTATGCTATATGTTTCCTTTGGGGTAAAATTAAATAAAAAAAAAGAAAAAAAAATCCGGAGCAATGACCCGGTAGCTGGGTGGAAACATGCCCGTGGTGTTCAGCGGTGGTTCTGCGGGGGGGGGGATGAGGCTGGAAGGGTGGTTTGCATTCGTGCTATTGCTGGAAGAAAATTGCTGACAAACCTGTCAGCTCAAATCCTTCCTCACGCTGCAGTGCCCGCGCTAATGAGGCTACGAGCAGCAGGTGAATTTTTTTGAATGAGTTCCCTGATGAGCCAACGCTACCAGCAGCGCTGCTCCTCCTCCCACTCATCCCGCCAGGATGCTCAGTCCCTCCTCGCTTCTTAGTATTTGTATTTTGTTTTGATCTCTTTACAGGCTCTTTGGCAGATGAATGGGTTAAAAAGGGGGAGCAGGTTTCCGGGGGATGGAATGGGTTATTTCTACCGGTTTTCTTGCAAAGGGTGGCTCTGGGGTGGAATAAGGATTGCAGCAACGCCCAAAGGGCAAATGGGATGGGGAGAGGTGAATCATAGTCTTCATAGTTGGAAAGGACCTTTGAGATCTTCGAGTCCAAGCCAGAGGTTAAAGGAGAATTAAATGATGTAGTTTCCCAGGCTCGTTAAGTGACGTGCTCTCCGGTAAGGCAGGCAGCGCTGCAGTGTGGCAGGAGGGGTGGGGGATGTGGCATCCCCAGCAGATCGCCAGAGCTCGGTTTCCTTTCCTGCTGTCCCCCCTGTGTCCCCCCAAGCCCTGCCAGCTTCAGCGAGAGGCACGCCGAGCTCTCCCGCTCTGTTTCGAACCGCCGCCTCCCTCCCTTGTCTCCTTTCGGCTTTGTTTCTTACAGGGTCGACATCACCCCGGAGAACACGCTGTGGGTGGGGGCATGGTGGATCGGCTTCCTCGGGGCCGGAGCAGCCTCCCTCCTCATCTCCATCCCCATCCTGGGGTACCCCCAGCGCCTCCCAGGTAGGCGGCCCCGCGCGAATCCAGGGAATCGGGGCTGGGGCTGCACGGCGCTCGCGCTCGCCTTGGCGCTGGCATCCCTGTGCACGCGTGCAGCTGGGACACGGGGGTGGAGGAAGAGCTTCCAGCGTTTAAATTGTAATTCCTTCATGGATTTCACCCCCACGGCTTTCCAGCTGCCCGTTTCCCTGCTCCTGTCTTGCACCGTTGGCGGAGGGAGGATGTCACGTGGCATTTTCCCCCCGCAAATCCACCCCTTCGGTGGCATCCGCATCCCATGTCTCTCCTGCTCCTTCTTCCCATTTGCCTCTCCTTTTCAGGATCCCAGCGGTATATCGTTATGAGGGTGTCAGAGGCTCATCAGCTAAAGGATGGGAGCCACAAAAAAGCATCGGATCCGGACTTTGGGAAAACAGTTAAAGATCTGCCTCGGTGAGAAAACGGCCCCACGCCTGAGGTTCAGGGAATGAGAGCAATGGGCCCAACGTGAGCTTGCTCTCTGCGGTGCTTGCTCTCTATGACGCTAGCTAAAAGCTTTTGTCCCTCTCCAAACGTGGGGCTGACACTTTCTCGCAGAGGGGGTTGCAAAGCGCCAGGTCCCATCTCGGCAAACGGGCTGAACCAGAACTGGCGCTGGGGATGGCGAGGGAGGGCAGGGGACCAGGCGCTGGTCCTGTCTGCGGTTTTCAGAAGCTCACGTCCACACGTGAAAAGCCAACTGCAGTCCTGTGCGACACGTGGAGTTTCACCGGGGGTGGCTTGGTGGCAATCTTGAGGTGACAGGAGATGCCCAGGCGTTGCCATCCCATTCCGGCTCCCCGGCGGCGTTATCTCCTGTCTGCTTGTGCCTGGCCTCACCAGCCCGGCTGGGTGTTGTCCGACACCATCTCCTCCCCGTGCCCTCGGGGCTTTTCTTCCTGGCCTCTATTTTTGCTTGTGTCAGATCCCTGTTTTGTCCTTTTCATGAGAAAAGTGAGGAAACAAAACCTCCAACTCTTACAGCGCCGTTCCAAACCTAGGGAACAAGATATCCTGCACCGTAGCTTTCTGTTCCCCTTCTCTTTTATTCTTTTTTCTTTTGCCTTCGCATCTTCCAGCCACCTTTTATGTGTTACTACTTGTTATCTCCCCAGCAAAGCTGTGACGCAGCAGCGCCTTTAGTCCCTGGGCCACCGCTTGGCTCCGTGCTGCGGGCGAGCAGCTTGCACCGGGGTCGGGGGGGGGGNTAGGAAACGGTTTAAGGCCATAGGAACGAGTGAGTGGCCAAAATTAAATGCGCTCTCTTTAACCTGGAAACATTTGCTCATGGATCTTTGAAATCTCTCATGGTTTCTTTTTTTTGTGTGTTGAGTCGTGGTGAACTGGAGGGCAGGGGGAGAGGGGCTGCTTTATTGACGGCTCGGTGTGGGTTGAGCTGGTGTGCAAGCTGTGGATGTTGCAGAGAGAGATCTGGGTATCGATTCCTTTCGGAGCTTGCAGTCAACGGAGGGATTTTTTCTTTTTTGTATTTCTCCCCCGGGCCGTTCTTAGGGAGGAGTTTGCATCCGTGCGTGACGGGCTGCCCGGTGCGGCGGCAAACGTCGGGTGTTGCCAAAGCCCATGGTGCTGCCAGCAATTACTGCTGGGCGCCAGTTGTGGGATTTGCCGGCAGAGGGGGATTGAAGCAGGTGCTCGGCGGGGGGGGGGTGTCAGCAGCAGCCGCTCTGTGTTGTATCAATGCAACCGCTCGCATCGCTCTGAAATTCTCGGAGACTTCGCAGGAAGTTTACCAGGGTTTAAGGCAGTTTTATGAAGAATATTACATTGAACAGATTTCAATACTGTTATTAAATGGCATTCTTGACTGGGTGCCATTTTCCGAGGTCAGGGCTTATTCTCCGCACGGAAATTAAATTCAAAACCTGCATTTAAATAATGGTAAGGTTCTGACTAAAACCGACGCAGACAGGGTAGCAGAGAGGGGTGAAGTTCAGTGGTTGATGCTTTTCTTGCTTATCTGGAACAAAGCCCCCACTATTTCTCGGCGAAGGCTGTCTGACAGCAGGTACGGGGCCAGTCCCCCTCCGGGAACATCTTCTTTCACCCCTCGTTCCTGAAGAACAAATACCCAAAGGTGGGGCAACTCCTATCAAATAATTCAGGTCAGTCCAGACCTCAGCGTGCTTTTCGTTTGAAAGCAAAAACCCAACAGGCTTTTTGCATTCCCTGGTTTTGATTAATCAAAGGGAAGTGCCTTCAAGGGTTGCTATTCTGGAAACTTTGCGTTAAGGGGGAGATCCCATCTGTGCGTGCAGCTCCTGGGGACATGTGGCCCCGGCTGGAGAGCGAGGCCAAAGGACGCTGTGGCTTTTGTTTTAGTGAGGGATCGGGTGCTACAGGTTTTCTCACAGTACGGACAGCAAGAGTCTCACAAAGATAAGCAGAATTACGGATGGAACAAAATGCTATTCCACGCTATCAGGTCCTTTCGAAGTCATCTTAATGAACTACTGTGTTCACGGTGCTGCCTGATAGCAGGAGCTTACAGGAACGCAGCTCATTCGGCTTAATCCTCTGCCCTGGAGAGACTTCGGACTTAATTTGTGGGTTGAAAAGGCCTGATAAAATAGCATTTTCCTTTCTCTGGTTCCATATGATTGCTCTCATGAAATGACCCCTGCTGTCAGTGCAGAGGGATTCCAGGGGAAGACACCTAGAGCTGTGCCAGGAGAGAAGGCTTTGTCCTAGCTAGCTGTGGGCCAGAATTTGCGGGGGTCACTCACCGTTCTGTCAAGCCCTCATCTTCAACATGAGAAGATACGGTCGATATTTCACTCAGCCCCCTTGGATCAGTTGGCAGAGCAGGGCTTCGTCTTGTCTCATGGCTTTGCTAGAGCTTCTGCGTGTTGCAAGGGGAGGTTGGTTTACGCTCCTGCGGGACGTTCCTGCGGGACGTACCTGCTGCCCTCCGCTCCCTTGGTGGTGGTGACAGTAGGTGTCATTTCTGCGTGCTGGAAAAGTCCCTGTTCACATGCTCTAAGGTTGGATAAATATCATTATTGACTCAGCTTGTGGCCGTATTCTGTTACCGTCTGGGGTGTTCCTCAGAGGAGCAGGCTCTGGTGGCACAGGCGGTCCCAACCTACTCAGCAGGACCATTCCATGAGGAAAGAGTGCCCATATCAGTAAAGACTTGCAGGGTCAATCTTTTAGAGATGGTGGGATTCTTCTCTTGACGGTGCTGAGCTTCCCGAAATCCCTTTGGCTGCAAGAACTGAGGACAGTCAAAACTATTCAAGAGTTAGGTGGTTTCTGGGTGTGATTAAAATACTCCTGATAGCAGCGAAAAGGTCTGAGTTGACTTTGGTAAGGTTTTATATGCCGTAACTCCTCACAAATATATTTTCTGTCTAAAAATAGATTCAATTACTGGAGTAACTCCTTACTCAGCAGCAAAAGGAGTTTCCTACCTGCAAGTCTAACTTGTTCCCTGGCACTGGTGTGACCTCGTGCCTGCTGGCCAAAGGTTACAACTCCTCTCTTTTCTCTTGAACTGTAAGAAGGTGAAGGCATTGTACAATTTCTACATCAGCCATGAGGTCTCCAAGAAGTGCTTTCTTACGAAGAGATAAGCTTTATGCTTCCAAATAAAACACAGTCGAAAAGATAATGCCTAGAAAGTAATTTAGTAAGTTGAATTAATCCCAACAGCTCCACAATGGTTAGTAAAAAGCCCCCTGTAATCGAGGTGGTAAGAATGTGTGGTATTTCTGCCTCTCGGTGTCTTTGTTCTTTTGGGATAATGAAATTCTCCACTTCATGCGGGTAAAGTTGCATAAATGGGATGCTGAGCCTCAGCACGTCTCTCACTCGGTTGTACCGCAGTAGGTTTTCTCTGATTTCACATTCCCTCCAAAGCAGCAGGTGGTAGGTGACTGTGCCTTTCGGTGAGCGTCCCATGGCATCCCTCTCACTGCCATCGCTGCGGGATGGCGGGGTTGTGCCTGTCTCGGAAACGGGGTGATCTCCAGTACTGGTCCGGGCTGGGCCTGGGGAAAGTCACGTTGCAGAATTTCAAGCTCGTTACGAAACGCTCCCTGCAAAGCAGTGTCAACCCTCTTAGTCCAATATCCGAGATAGCGAGAGATAATTGAGACCATCCCATGTGCCCGAGGGCACTTCTGTGTCTCCAACACGGATTCGTTGCGGGATCATCTTTCCGCATATAAGTGACACATGGCAATTTTTCAGGCGTATCTATGGCTCCCTACTAAATCCCAGTGGGTCAAAAAGCAAATGTATTTGCTCAATCTATTCATTAAGCTTAAAGTTAAAACTGTGCTTAGATTGTGGGAGAAAGATTGATTTGTGTTTTCCAGTGGGATATAAGGTGTCTTGGAGGTGCTTCCTCCATATAGAAAGGCTTGCTTGGTATTTCCCCCGAGCTGCAAAACATCCATGGTTATCAGCGGCTGTTATTCTCATGAGGCCGTGGGTGCGCGTGAGTAGCATGTGCGCACATGAGGAGGTGAGGACGTAACACAACTTTGTTCCCTGCTCTTGGCTGTTTGAGTCAGGAGTCCCAAGATAACCGCCATCGGGGACTAAACAAACCTTGCGATGGTTGGGATTTGGTGAAGAGTAGGGTCCTTTCAGTATTGCCCCGTTTAGGAGTGGAAGATACTCGGCCTGGCCCTGAATGTTGGAAAATTACCACTGAAATCACCCATATCCAAGTCACGGGCACTCTGAGTGTGAATCACATCACACACGCGCTGATGGTGTCCAGTGCGCGTTTTGAACGTGCACGTGAGATAAATAGACCCATCTAGTGCCCTCATGAGGCCCACAGAGAAGAGTCCCAGATTATTCCCTCCTGTTTGAGGTGTTTGGTTGATGTCCCTCAGATTCTCTTGGTGGTTGGCTGTAGCCATGGGGCTATGAAAGACGTCCAGGGTAAGCGCTGATTCAATTCCAGGATATTTGTCCCTCCCAGATCAGTACTGCTGCTCCTGAAGAACCCCACCTTCATCTTCCTCTGCTTAGCGGGAGCGACCGAAGCCACCCTCATTGCTGGGATGTCCACGTTTGGACCCAAGTTCCTGGAGTCCCAGTTTAGTTTAAGTGCCTCGGAAGCTGCTACCTTTTTTGGTAAGGAAACCGGGTTTTTGCAATGTTTTCCCATTTGCCTACAAACGCGAGAGCCCTGCAGCTCATTTAGAATGGAGACAAACACCCTTTGCTGTTCATTTACAGAGCGGTTATCGTCTTCAGCTATTAGATAGGATTGTTTCCCGTCAGCACATCTGTACCCAGTGCATTTTCAGAGCTGTATCTACTGACATCGGGAAGAAATGTCTCGCTTCTGTAGCCATCTCTTACCCTCTAGAAGAAGGCAAAATAATTGTGGTCTGTTCCTTCTAGCGCATTACTGGGAACATTAACTAAACGTTTCCTCTAACGAGGGGTGTCTGAACTGGGGGACACAGTTTGTCAGCATCCCATAACTGGGAAGATCCTCGCTTAGACTGACGAATTGTAGACCGAGGAAGCGGTGTCCAGCAAGCATCAGTACTCATGATGCGCTCCTCAGAGCGTCTGTTGTAAGCTTTCTGGGTAGGAAAAGCTGCCTTACCAGGTTCACGCCATGTTACCCGAGCTGCTATGGAGGCCCACCTACTGTAGCAAAGTCCACTGAACTCCCACCAAGAAGCCACGCAGCAACCAAGGGGTTATTCTCATGCAGACACACTGCAGTTAATGTATTCAGCCATGAAAACTCCTTGCTGACATTTCTAAACTTGCTTGTGGGTTTTTTTTTTTTTCCCCCCTCTTTCTTTCAGGTTATCTGGTTGTGCCAGCCGGAGGGGGAGGCACATTCCTGGGAGGATTCCTTGTGAATAAATTTAAACTCCGCTGTTCAGGAATCATCAAATTGTGTTTACTTTGCACGGTGTCGAGTCTGCTGGCTATATTCATTTTTTTTATCCACTGCCCTAACATGCCGATGGCAGGAGTAACCCAGATGTACGAGGGAAGGTAATAACAATCATCCCATCTGTCTTGCGCTGCGTGGCCCTGGTCAGAATGGAAGGATAACTCCAAGTACACGGTGCTGGGGGTAGTCATGTGTGAATGTGGTGGTGGTGGAAGATGACGTCCAGTCAGTCTTACAGGCAGATACTGAGAGTGTGACCCAGAATACAGAAGTCCTAATTTTTGCATCTAATTGGAGTTTATGGAAGAGGCTCCCTCTTTAGTGAGGGAGGGGAGATCAGCAGCACCAGCGTGTGAGATACTCCGCTCTTCAGTTGCCTTTGCAGAGTCCTGCGTCTCTGTGAGATAAAGTGCACTAAAAGTGGGAATCTCCTCTCCAAACGGAGGTGTCTCCTTATGAGCTGGTCACTTAAACTCCCTTGGTAGCGGTGGGAAAGAGGCAGCTCCAGGGCATGATTCCTGTTCATGGTTAAAACTGGGAGAGATTAAACCCTTCCAATCCTGGCTTTATGCTACTTCGGGTTCCACCGCCCCTCTTACCGTCCCCTCTTCTCCTTCTCTTGCTCTACCCATTTCTTCCTGGAAAATGCTGTTTGGTGTCTCCCCGCTGACTGTTCCTGTGTTTCCCTTAGTGCTTTGCCTGGCGGCCACCTAAACCTGACAGCAGCCTGCAACGCTGAGTGCAGCTGCCTGCAGGAGAACTACAGCCCTGTCTGCGGGAGAGATGACGTTATGTATTACTCTCCCTGCCACGCCGGCTGCAAAGGAGTGTCTGAAAACCTCAGGAATGGCAAGAAGGTATGTCTGAAAGCACTGTGTGTGAACAAGCTGGTGGCACATGTTCTTGGGAGCATTTTGGCCAGTTCTGCAAAAGTCTCCACAGCTTGGAGCTTCGCTGCAAATCAGTGTAAAAGGCAGAGACAGCCCCGAGCAGGTAGAGGATCCTCTCAGGCACCATGGGGACGAAGGCAGAAGGTACCCTGACGTCACCCTGCATCGCTTCCCTCAACGTTACCAACTTTGGTTTTGCCTTGCTCGGGGTCAAACTGCCCCAAAATCCTTGGTAAATCACCCAGACAGGCGAGGAGCTCGGTGGACACCTAATTCCTGTCCCAATGTTCATTTTGAGTCTTCAGTGCACATGATGCTCCTCCTCATCCTTCCAGCACGTTGTTCATTGGGACAGGCAAAGGCTTGAGAAGGGTAATGGTGACATTCAGCATTCAAGGGCTGCCTGGCAAAGTTAATTTCTCTTATTTAACAACCGGTTTTGAGACAGAGGTGTGTCAAGAATGCAGCTTGATTTCTGCTTCGCTCTGCTCCGGGACCGAAACCAGCTGGTTTCTGCCTTCCCTGAATTTCTTTGTCTTTAAAGCCCTGCTTTGACTATCACCATTCTCCCAAGCAAAGCACCCACCAGCCTTTCTTTCCCAGGTCTATCACGAGTGTAGCTGCATTGAGAAACCCTTCCTGCCCGGCCCCGGCGACGCAGAGGCAGGGAAATGCACCTCCTCTTGTGCGAAAAAGCCTCTTCTCCTGTTCTTCATGTTCGTGGTGATCCTCTTCACCTTCCTGAGCAGTATTCCTGCCCTGACCGCCACTCTGCGGTAAGCACGGGATCGCCTCGTCCTCCCCCAGCGCTGCAAGAAAGTCCAGTATCCACCTCTCTGCTTTATCCTGCTGGCTCAAACCAAGGGAAAGGTGTGATGGAAACCACCTCACGAGGGCAGCCCAGCGATATCAGGACTAATTCCCTTCCCTGTCTAGCTGGGAAAGCAAATTTTGGCATTGGCAGCTCTACCCTCTGGCATGGGACGCCCACATGTGTGTCCCAGTTTGCAGCAGCGGTGGGGGGACGTTGCACTAGGGTGAACCTCCATCTCCAGAGGGGATGGAGGCCCCGGGCGTGCTGGACCCGAGCACGTGGTGAGGAGGTGCCGTGCAGCCTGGCAGCGTTTTTCAACAATTCCCTTTTTTTCCCCAGGTGCGTCTCCGACAGGCAAAGGTCATTCGCACTTGGGATCCAGTGGATTGTAGTACGAACACTAGGTATGGTACGGAGTGAGTTTGGGCATGGGTATGGTCCATTGGCTTTGTGGAGCGTGTGCCGAGCTGTTACCTAAGAATAAAACAGGTTGGGCTGGAAAAGAAAGGGGGTAGGACGCACAGTGATGAAAGGAGGATGTTTTCTCTCGCTTGCTGTTGTTCAGAAAAACCTAATTCCCTTTGCATGTGGTTTGCAAACTACGCGAAGGGTTCTGTAACGCGTCACAGGTCGGGTGGAGGAGCAACGTCCTGGCAATGTGTCCTTATTTTACGAAAAAAAGAAGCAGAGGTGTTGAAGCTTCTGCGTTTGCCTCTTGGCTCTTGTGCAACATGTAGGTCAGGGTGGTCAAAAGACTCGCTGGACTCTCAAGTCTTGAAACTCGGCGTATTTTGGGTACCTTGTGGCTGTAGATGTTGCAGGATGAGTTTGCTTAATTACCGTAGCAGCAGAGCCTGATGCTCTTCTGCAAGCACCTTGCAAGGCTGGTGCGTAGGTGCTGCCCAGGCTGAAGGTCCGCTCTTTCTTCCCGCAGGAGGCATCCCTGGCCCCATCGCCTTCGGGTCCATGATCGATAAATCCTGCCTGCTCTGGCAGGACCAGTGCGGCGAGCAAGGCTCTTGCTACATTTACCAGAACTCGGCCATGAGCCGATACACCCTCATCGCTGGACTGGTCTACAAGGTGATGCTACGCGTTAACTTCACTGTCTGGTAAAGCCGGCAGGTCTTTAGGAGACAGCGTTTTGCTCTGGCAGGGAATTTTACAACATGGGGTTNAAGCTCCATTTGTTTCCTGCCAGGTAATGGTGCTCCAGGCACCATCATTCTCTTAAATTCCATTTGCATTCTAGGCTTACAGCTTCTGTTGCACCATGTGAAATATCTCCTCTTCTCCCAACAGCTACCAAAGTGATTTTTGCTAGAAATGGAGTAAAATATATAACTACAGTGTGCTAGGGAGAGTGAGGGACGGCATTGTGGGCAGGCTGTAAACAACCATTCCCCGATCGCTGCTAGAAAATAAGAGAGCTTAGCTCTGTGTTTCTTATTTATTAGCTGAAAAGCATCATTTTAACTGCTCCCAAACAAGCACTTGCCCTAGAAAGTGGTGTTCAGCAGCTGCTGTGCTGAAGAGGCTTTCAGACGCCTTCCAGAAAAAGGCTCCGGTGGTGTCGGTCCGTGTGGGGCTGAACAGCCTTCCGAATTCTCTCTATCCCGTTGCGATGGGGCTGGCTGAATTCATGGTTTTGCCCATGCTGGTCTGCTGCCCAGGCTGGCCTTCGCCTTCATCTGGTCAGCAAATCTCATCCCAAATGAGGACCGGGCGCCTGGTTTTAGTGGGAGCGGAGAGTAACGGGATGTCTTCATGGCTGCAGGTGCTTGGGACAACCTTCTTCATAGTCGCCTGTTTACTCTACAAACCCCCGCCAGAAGAATCGGCTCCGGGCAGCTCGGATGCATCTGAAAATGGCAACTGTGACCCCCAGGAACACGAGCCCTCACTGCCGGCTGAGGAGGATAAATAGTGCCGTACGCGTGGAAGTGACTTTCTCAGTGTCAAAAACACGATGAGAAGGCGTTCTGCAGTCCCTAGGGGCTTTTAAATTAATAGTAATATTATAACTTTTTTTTTTCTTTTAGTTCAAGAGAAATAATTTAATTAGCCACTGGTGTGCTTGCTGTTTTCTTAACAGCAGAAGCACATTTTAAATTGTGCGCTGATGCCGTATGCAGTTATTTAATTTTATTTAAAGAAAGGGCTACTGTAGCTTTATTCTCTGTCTGTGACAAGCAAGGACCACGTTCTCCACTCGTGGAAATAAGCACCGGTAACTCCAATGGAGTGCGTGGGGTTTAAACCGCCAGAGGATCTGGTCCCTCATATCTCAATTGTAAAGCCAACTGTAGCAAAACTTCTGTCGGACTTGGGAAACCTGCAGAGAGCCCCGCTGCCCTCCAGCCTGCGTGGCAAAGGGGACAACCGGCCCTTAAACTACTGTATGCAAAGAGGGTGGCCCCGATGTGTCCTCCTCCTTCCCATGACACGCGGCATCGCTCCTTTTGTTCAGGAGCAGGTTATCTAATTATGCAAACTCGCATCACCGCGCGATGGGAGATAGCTTTGCGATGAGATTTCACTAGCAAATTCACCAGTACACTACAGGCAGCCGTCCCCGCGAGCTGCCGAGCACTGCGCCTTCTCTGCCTCATTTCGCTGCAGGGTTTACACCGCCGGGACACTTCCTTTTATATTTTTTTTTTTTCTTGCGTCATTTAAAGGTGATGCCTTTTGTGATGTAGCGTGCAAAACTTGAACTTATTTCTTGCTGTTTGGTGGGTGGGGGGGAAGACGTGAGGTACAGATCTATGCAATGCTTCTCTTCAGTCGCTCTGTAAAGGCGTGGGGTTTGGGTGGACGGGAAAAGTCAGAATTAATTTGATTTGTCTCCGGACTGCTGGCTGAAGGGGGAGAGCTCGCCATAGCGACAGTCTGCCTTGTGGAAAGGGGATGCTGACTTGTAGCTGGCCTGCTTGCGAGGAGAGAAGGCAGCGTTCCCAAAACGACCTATGAATGTGCACTTGCAATATTGACCAGGACCTTCCTGAAGCGGGGCCGGGGAAGTGAATTTTGGGTGGGTGTATGTCGAGCTTCCCTCTCAGCCCAGCCCAGGCGAGGGTAGTGCTCAGTCTGTCTTTGCACAGCCGCCGATCCAGGTGCAGCTCCGGGGCAGGGCTTGGCCGGCCCCTGGAGTCCTGCACTGTAGAAACCGCGCTCACGGGGACGGGACCTACATTACTGAGCTGCAAAACTGGTGCTTCTTCTATGCCAGATGCTACTTAGGATTACTTCATAGATGGTTTTTGTATATTTGGTGTATTTATGCTTTCATAAACGGACGCGGGATGGGCATTGTTTCCTTCGTTAGCAAAGGACCAACTCCCAGAGCAGAGGCAAAGCCGTTCAGCGGCACTGGGAACGTGGTTGATCGTCAGGTCGATCTTCGGGTTGATGGTGGTCAAGAAAGCAGCTTCTTCCACTCGCAGATCCCCTTCCACCAAAGCCAGGTAATGACGTTCCCACTTCCAAAGCCCTTGTTTTCCCAGCCACTGTCGAGTGCCGGCAGAGACTCGAGCATCTCCAGTAACTGCTGGAAAAACTAGAAGTGCTGAGGGTGAGACGGAGGATGGCTTTTGGCTGCTTGAACACGGGCAGCTGGTGCAGCTTCGCTTGGGCACAGCATGCAGGGGAGCCCTGTTTTTCCAGGGAGGCAGGATTAGACCCATGGATGCAGGAATTAACCCCGTCACCACCCAAACCAAAGGTTTCTGCGCAACCTCCACCTGGGTTTGGAGCCACCTGCAGAATGAGCCTGTCTCCAAGCCTTGCCCAGCGCTTGCCCTTCCCAACTTACAGACACTTGGGGTGCAAGCAGGGTTCTTAGAAGGGGGGGAAAATGCATGAATGTATTTTGGGAACATATTTTATGTATGATGTATTTATGAAAGGTAGAAGTTTTTCTTTATATATATATATATATATGGATATTGCGATGCAATTCTAGCATTTATAAAATGAGCTCTATCTGAGTGAGCAAAAGAAAAGTTCATGGATTCTGGGCATTTTTTGTGTTGGTGTGGGGCTCGTAAGTCATCGGTTGAAGTAAGCAGCAGCGAGGCATTCCTGTTCCATAAACAGGTTATGTAGGTGTACAGGCAACTTAAAAGATTTGAAAGTATGTTTCTCAGTCCCATATGAAGTATTATATTGCTATAAAAGCATAGAAATATAATCAGTATTTCACAGGTACGTGTGTGCGTGTTTTTTCCTCGGTTGTCCCCCTTTCCCAGTGCCTGTCCCTGGCAGCGGTGGGCTTGATCCGTGCTGCGCGTCCTGCAGAGCCTTCTGTTGACAGGGTCAGGGCCACCCCGTGGGGGGTCCGGGCTTTGCTGCAGGTCATCGTGGTGTCCTCCAGGGTCTGCGAATCCACCCAAGATGAGAGTTTGGATTTAGGTTTGTGCTTAAATCATCGTGTTGATAAAGCCCCTCATGTGTACCGGAGCTGCAGGCAGCATCGTCTGACTGGTGGGACAGCAGGTGACATGGAGACCCTGCAGGTTGGTGTCTCCTACTGACTGACCCTCTCCCCCTGAGATAGGGGATGATTGCTTTTGAAGGCAAAATGAGGTTTTTATTTGCTGAGGAAGATGAATGAGGGAGGCAAGGTGTAGTACCTTCGCTGCCCTCCTTCATCCACAGACCAACCCCAGTAAAGCCATAGAGCTGCTCCAGACCTACACTACGTAAATGAGGTCAAAGTCCCATGTCATCTATGGTTTGCTTAAGGCGTGATTCCCGCTGGTAAAGAATACAAACAAACAGTGGTTGGTAGTGAGGAAAAGCCACAGGGAAGTAAAACAAATGAGCACCCAGAAGGGAGTCCAAGCAGGAAGAACTGAACGTTATTTACGGTAGACAAAAAAACCCAGGCAGTCAATGAGCCGTTTTCAGTGAAGAGTTTGTTTGGAAGCTTCCTGGAGATTTTAAAATTACAGTAAATATAAGCTTGGAATGTGATACACAGATGATTTTGCAGATAGATCTCTGCTCCAGCCAGGCGTGCAGAAGAGCCCCAACGCCTCCCCGACCCGGCTCCCGCGCTCCCTCCCCTGCAGCCCGGGAGTAAATACTGGTAACCCACTTTTTATACTTGGAATAATATAATTCAGGAAGGAAAAAAAAAAAAATAAACCAAACCCAAAACCAACCAAACAAAAAAAACCAAAACAAAAACAAAAAAAACCCCCACAACAACCCCAACTGTTTGGCGTGTTTTGATTGCATCAAAAGAGGGGAAAAAAAAAAAAAAAAATCGTCTTTTTTTCAGAGGAAACCTCTTTCCTGAGCGCAGCCATCGCTGTGGGGCGCGGGTGGGGACGGTGGCCCCGGTGCCACTAGATGGCAATGGAGACGGCGGCGTTGGCGAGCGGGGCTGGGCCCAGCGTCTCCCTGCGCTGGGTGGGAGCGAGGGGGGGCGCCGCGCTTTACGGGGAGGACAAAAGCAGACCCGTGGGCTGGCTCCGGCTTTGCACCGGCAAAATTGCAAATGTAATTTTATACGATCCGAATAAGGTCCGAGGGCAACTTTCAGCATCTAGAAACACAACTTTCCAGGGAAAACAGATACCATTGGTAATCGGAAAGTGATGGAGCGCGTGAGGGTCCAACCAGACCAGCTGCATTGTTTTTATAAAAGTTGATAAACTCTTATTTGAAGCCTTCCCTTCCCAAGCAGGGATGGAGAGCTCTGAGATGTCACTCAAAAGGCAGATTCTCTCTATATATTTGCCCTTCTTGATTTTCTTCTTCCTCTAAATGTGATAGTTGCCATCACTATTAGCCTGAGCCTGTCACGAGCCTTTTGCTCTGAGTGATGTGAAGATCCAGGGACCGGGGATGGCACCACCCCTGCTCTGCGCTGCCATCCGGACTCGCCTTTGCATTTAACCCTAAAAGATTATCTACCCGTGTTTGGAGGGTAACCCATACTCAGCCCCCTTTACCTTCCCACGCCGCTGTTGCTGTGTTGTCACTAAGCTGGGGAGGGACTCTGGATCAGGGAGGGGAGCCATGGGATGAGGGCAAATGGGTTTAAACTGAAAGAGGGGAGATTTAGATGAGATATTAGGAAGAAATATTTCCCTGTGAGGGTGATGAGCCCGTGGCCCAGGTTGCCTAGAGAAGCTGTGGCTGCCCCATCCCTGGAGGGGTTCAAGGCCAGGTTGGACGGGGCTGGGAGCAACCTGGGCTGGTGGGAGGTGTCCCTGCCCAGGGCAGGGGGGTGAAACTAGAAGGCCTTCAAGGTCCCTTCCAACCCCAACCATTCTATGAAAAGTGAGGAGGGTTTGTGGGGTGCAGAGCTGGCTAAGGGGATGCCAGCCCCCCCGGCGCTCGGCCATGCTCTGGGTGGGGGGCTGGAGCTGTGCGGCTCCTTCTCCATCACTGGTAAAGCTTTGGGCGCTGGAGCTGCTGGGCGTTTTGGAGAACACGACTTGCCAAGAGGTGATAACTGAGCGTGAGGGGGAGCGGGGGCTGTGAGAGGGGAGCAGTGATGCTGCCTCTGCCTTGGCACAGCCTGGCAGGGGGCTGTATGGCAGCACCAGCCCGGTCTGGGAGATGCAAAGGGGGATTCGCGGGGGATTTCCTGGCTGCTTCTCCCCGTAGCAGAATTTCCCCTTGGCTAGCCAAGACCAAGCGGCGTTATTCTGTCCATGCAGTATTAAACTTCTCGGGTCTGACTCTCCTTTTGCTTAGGACAGAAATTGAATCGACTGAAGTCGACTAAGGGACACAGAGTGAGGAACAGAAGTGAAAAAAAAATTCCACTACAGGACGACGGAATCTTTACATCCCCACAGGAAATCCTTGTTTGTTTTTGTTGTGCAGAAAAGCTTACCTGCCTTTTCCTGCGGCTGCAAAGAACAATTTATTGGAGCACGGCAATAACCCCAGGGTGCTCTGGACCATCTGAACCCGCTGGAAAACCTTTTATTGAGCCCAGTGGGCTCTGGATCGGGTTCATAATTAATAACTTCTCTGGCTTGCTTTAAAACCAAAGAGTGATAAAGAAGGGTGGCAGATTAGAGGAAAGGTGTGTGTTTTACCAGCCTGGGCAGACTCGACCCAGCAAAGGTGGTGATGGCCAGGAGGTGTGGGGGGTGGCTACGGCTCGGCTGGGGAATGGCACGGGATTTCTATCGGACAGTTCAAGGGGATTCGAGGAAGCAGAATGTGCTGGCCCTTTCTGCGGCCAAAATAATTTCCTCTGGAACAGAATAAATGCCAATTTTTTCTTGTGTTCCCCGCAAGTTTTCATATTGACCTGCACAAAGCGATTTTAGGAGATGAAAATGAGACCGTTCTGCTCCTTCGAATGAGGCGCTGCATTTCTTCTCCATCTGGTGACCCTCCGTCCAATTTCCTCGAGACGCATCGAAGACTAAATCTCACATTAAATTAGAATTTTCAGTTGTGTTGCATCTTGCCTACTTCGTTACCAAGTAGCGCTGTCAGTTAATAGAGGGTCCTGAGAAACCTCCTAAAAAGTCTATCCAGTGGGATGGGTCCACCAAAAACTCTATTACAGACCTACCCTTCTAGTAGGGGGAAGCAAAGCTACTATGAAATTAGTATCGCAGTAGTTCAGTGAAACCCTAATGCACTAGTAAGTACAGAAACTGTAGCTCTAGACATGAATGTTCAACATACTGCTGTCCCCTGGCTCTAACTAATAAGACATACGTGATCTCTTACTATTTTAGCCGTCTGGTTTAAAGATACAATATATGTTCCAAGTGGAGCAACGCTTTGAAAGTTGATGAAATCACAGATAAAGCCTTCCACTCAGCAGAGGTAAGACTTAAAAATCATGAGCTATCCGAGCCTTTATGGCGTTACGCATAAAATCTGGCCGGTAGCTGTCACCTAAGCAATATCTATGAAAAATGCTTTTAACGGGAAAAGTAAACTACCCAACCTCTTTGCATGCCTTCATTCCCAAGGATGGATTGGCCATGGATTTACCTGGGGAGACACAGACGCTAATTTTTATTTTACTCTCGGGGAAAAAAAAGCAATAGGGTTGAGTTCCGTGCACCAAAAAAAGGATGGATTTGTGCTGTTATCTTTGATACAGAGCCCCTGGCCTTCCGTTAATAGCAATTAAGTTCCTTCATTGAGCAATGAGCCCGCAGCCGCCTCCCCGCCTGCACCGCGGGCTGAGGGCAGCAGCCAACGAGTCCGGCAAACTCTGCCCTCGCATGGAAACGCGGCGAATTATGCCGAAACACTTCGACTCGGAGCAAAAGGTTGTTGGCAGCGCTAATTTTGTGCTTTTTCTCCATCAGTCAGGATCATTAGGGGCTGCCCATCTAACTCCCTTCTTAAAGACTCGCTGCACCCTGTGCAGAAATGTGGCTTCTCCTACAAACAGCCCAAGTTGCTAAAGAAACCCAGCCTGGGGCTTTCTGATGTGGGGCTAATCTTTCTTTAACGATACATTGAAACTTTATTTTCTTCCTTTTTTTTTTTTTTTAAATTTACACGATAATCCGCAATTGCCAACCAGCAAGCTGGGAAGGTTCTTTGGTTTTGTGCAATCCTTTTAACACTTCGTTTGGATCTGCTCTAAGAATATTCTCTCGCTAAACCCTTGCGGTGGATTTCTTTCATTTTCTCTCCGTGCTGAGGAGCTGGGCGCTGAGCAGCGTGTTACCTGCACCTGCGTATATCAGATCACCAGGAAGAAAACTGATGAAGAATTGGGAGGGTTTATCAGTGGTTTTCAGGGATGCCACACTTTGCAGGTCAGTATTATTCTGGACTTGTGAGCGTTTCTGGCACCTTATCTGCTTCTTGTCTCGCTCTGAATCAAATGGTGCTCTTCTCTTAGAGATAAGCTTCGTCTGATTTTTTCATAGCCCCGTTGTTATCGTTATTGCGGAGACCTGGGTAGCTCTGCATGGGATGGCTCACGGGAATGCCCTGTTGGGTTTGACATTCCGTGTGAATCCTGCGGATGCTGGAGAAGCCGGAGAGCATCTGGTCCTCCCCGAGATCCACCTACACAACGTGCTCCAGCTCTGTGGGTGCTGGGGCTCGGGAGGGGGGGGGGCTCCCTTCGGCAACCCAGAACAGACCGGTGAGATGCTAAACCTCTGCTTTCAGCCTCAAAAATGTAAAAGCTGTAGGGAGAATGAGAAATCTTCCCACATCAGTCCCGCAGTGCCATCCTGCCCGTCCCCAGGGTGGGCGCGGGGGGGCTGTGGGTACAGGCACGACCCAGCTGCTCTCAGCCCTGGGGGTGCCTGGGGAAATACCTCCCTCCGGAGCATCCTGGAGCATCCCGGAGCATCCAGATGGGGTAGGTCCTTGGGAGACACAAGCTGGAGAGCTGGAAGAAAAAAAAAAAAAGAAACCCACCAAAAAAAAACCAACAACAAAAAAGTGGCTGTACTCATGTTTTGCTAATCTAATTAGGCAAAAGAAACATCATTAATGCTCTGCGTGCCTAATTGATTAACATTCCCACTAAGCACAAGGTTGCTCTCATTAGCGGAGCGTCGGAGCTGCGAATGCCTCTTTGCCTGAAGTTGCAAATACGTCGTGTGTCTGGAAGGCGCATCTCATTTCTGTCTTCGTAAAATACTTAGCATTTTTATATGATTATTAGCGACGAGGGGAGCGGGAGGAGACAGGAGGAAAACCCGAAGTACGGAATAAACAGAGAGTCTTGGAAAGTGAGGGTTTGTTATTTTTCCTGCCTCATTAGCAATAAAAGGGAACTTTTATTTCTTTTTTCCTATCCCATAACAATTGCAAATATTTTCCATTCTGCATGGGAAAAATTATTAATCTTTGGGGCCTCAGTGAGCCAAAAACCTGGAAACACACAACTCATTTGCATCAAAATGAGGTGTCTAAATTTGCATTTTGCTTTCTTTTTTTTCCAGTTTCATAAATATCTAAAAGAAAATTTATTTAGTGCCTAGACTGGGAATTTGCAGTTCCTAAAGGGGTAAATGTGAGGAGGTTTAAATCTCTTGCTGAAGCCCAAGACATGGGCGCCTGCCCTCCTCCCTGCTGGCAGAGCAGTGGCTGTTCCCAGGACATGACTCGGCCAAAGCCCCGTGTCAAAATGAATTTCTGCCATAGGATGAGATGACCAGAATTTTAGGAATGCCCTTTTTTTTTTTTTTTTTTTTTTTTGCTGACTACGGAGATGACCGGTTCACATGCAGATTTTGATACCACACAGACCGAATTTTGATCTGAAATACTTCCAGCCATTTCACGGTGTCGCCGGGTGTCTTTTTCCGCCTTGGAATGGAGAGCACTGATCCTATCCCATCCCATCCCATCCCATCCCATCCCATCCCATGGTTTATTCGGAGTCTGTGCCAGCAGACGGAAGAAGCAGCCACGGCCATCCCTGTTTTGCACATCTCCTTGTCCCAGACAACAGCTGAGCCCCTCTAGCCCGGCACACTGTTACCAGGCAGCAGATTAACCACTCCGACACCATCGCTGTTTGATAACAACCCCAGCTTTTCCTCCTCGATGTCTTTCCCACCGTCGTTTCCACGGACACCAAATGCAGAGGCAATGAGGGACTTTGCAGGAGGTTTCCTGGACGCTCCCCGTTACCACCAGCGGGCTCTGTCCCGCCTGCCCTGGGGCTGCGTTATCCCAGGAAGCCGTTCCTGCAGCCCAGCCGCCCCTTGCAGGGCCTGGCAGGCACCGGCCAGAGCGATTTCCCAGGCTTCAGCAGCTCCTTTTGGTGTCAGAATATAAATATCATCAAATTATTCCTTTTACAGGTGACAAAATGCAAATTCTGGTCACATGTTCTCTTTTTCTCATCCTACCAGCTGGATGAGAGAGGTTATTATAAAAAGATTAAGAGCTGCAGACTTTCTTAGGGAACTTGCCTGTAAATAAGTTTAATATTAGAAGGGTCTAAACTTGCAGGTAAGCAGCTGGAGAGGATGGGGATTTTTTTCTGATGGCTTTGCTCTGTTCCCCAGAGCACTGTAGCTGCATCTGCCTGGTCCAGTTTGCCCCAGTAGCAGAAAACAGCCCACAAGCCACACATGGCCCATCTGAGCCCAAGCAGGGCAAATGGAAGCCCAGAGCAGGGCCAGCAACACAAACCCCTCAATAACCATGGCCCGGGCATTGCCTTCCCTGCCTGCCTTTGGTCCCGTCCCCGAGAACGGTGACAAATCCCGTGTGAATCTGGGTCACGCAGGGGCAGTGACAAACGAGCGGCACAGACTGCGTGTGCTTCAGCTTTTGCTCGCAGCCAGCCCCTCACCAGCTTGTGGAAAACGGTTTTATTCTTTATTCGCCTGTTAAAAAACAATAAATTGCGAAGCAGAGTAATGCAACCGATTCAGTTTTATGCTCACTTCCCACATAATTGTTGTTGCATTTTGTTTCTGTTTCTTTGACGGCGGGGGGGGGGAAATAAAAGTTACTTCTAAGAAGCATTTTCGAATAGTTGTATTTACGGAATTAGCGTTGGGTTCACGGGCTCTCAGGGGAAGCGCTGGGAAAGGCACCAGGGCTGGGTACGCTGTGATCTGACTCACAGATAAGCTGCTCAATGGATCCACTTCCCAGGCTGCTGCTATTCTAGTTTGCCATTTGTTTATTTATTTTTTTTTCTCCTTTCGTTTTGCACATTTCCCCTTCACTGCCCTCCTCCCCGGCATCGCCCCGTTTTCCGTTTCCGCGGGACAGAGAAACCAAAGGCTCAAGGGGTTAAAGAAAGATCCCGCTGCAAATGTTGCCCCGTGCCGGGAGGCAGCTGCGGGATATTGAAGTTTATTCTTTCTTTTCTCGGGCTCCTCATTCCCAAAGTGATGGAACTCACCGCAGTGAAACCCAGAGCTGGGAGAACAGTTTTCCTACCCGGAGGAGGAGTGTAGTCAGTGCCTTAGGAGACGGGGACAGACGGGTTTCAAGCAGCAGCTTTGGGAGGTGCTTTATTAACCTTCCTCTGCCGAGCAGCTATTCCTGGGGGTCTCTCCCATCCCTGTCCCCTCCTGTCACCTCTCCACAGCCGCGAGGCTCAGCCTGCGACGCAGCAAACCCCGGCGCTGTATTCAAACGGATAAATTCCCTTTATGTCTTTGCAACTCAGCAAAAAGCACCCACCCCAGACCTGGAATGCCAGGTTTTTTTATAAAACGCATCTTTTTGGGTAGTTTCAGCCTAAGAGAGAACTTCTGTGGGTTTGGGGGTTCCTGCCTGCATCTCTGCCAGCTTTGGGTTTTAAAGAAACACCATCTTAGCTTATCCTGCCCAGGATCAGAGCAAATCCTCTGCCTCTTGAGAGCTTTAGTTACCAGCTTGCATGGAATTCTTATACAAATCCCGTCGGTAGATTAAAACTGGGTCTGAGCCCCTTATAACCCCCCCAACACCGGGCCAGTGCCCCTGGTCCTCGCGTGAAGAGCATTCCCCGTGCAGCCCGAGGTGGGGACGATCCTCCCTGGTCATCTGCCCATCTTACACCCCAAAGGAGACCACTAGCTCTCACCTTCCCCTTCCCCAAAGCCCTGAAAGAAAGAAGACAGACGGGAGGGTTTCATCGTCCCCTGGATTTGCTCAACATGAGGAGTAATTGCCACAACAATGTGATTTTCCGTCTGCTCTATTAAGCCAGCCTTGGAGGCCACGGTCCCCACAAGGACTTGGGTGTCCCAAAGGTTTTCTGTCACATCTTCCAGCCCTTCTGGGGATACCTCACATACCCCTGGGGGGGTGAAAGCAGCACACGGTATACGTTCAGGCACCTGAATCGTTCCTCAAATGTCAGCCTCTGTCAGAGATTTCACTCCGCAAAAATCCACCTTGCTTTCCCTCTGGCATTATGTTTTTGCCTTATATTGCGTGTTGCGAGAACCGCGAGCAGGAATAAACATACATACGTATAGAGGAAGAAAGAAACTCTTTCAATGAAAGATCAAGTTATGAATTAAAGATAAAGGAAATGTAATTACTGTAGAAACCAACTGAGAGCATGCAAATGCTGAAGTGGATTAAGGAGGAAGCGCTCCCCCGGCATTGCCACATTTGCTTCCATAATATCCTGTTTATGGAGATAAATCTAAACACAATACGTAGTTTCAAAGGAGCGACATTTAACCTCCCCCACGCCAAGCGTTTTGATTTAGGCTTCTCTGAATGTGCCAGGTGTAATTAAAACTCCTGAACAGCTGTTAGAAGTGGTGAAAATGAATCCTTCCCTACCTGCAGCCCATCGAAGGGTATAATTAAAAGCAGGCAATTAGGAAGACATTGGAGGGGGATCACTCATGTTAACCTTTTCTCTCCGCGCTGCTCTGACAACACTAGTTACGGGCTTGCCTCACCTTCCTCTGCTCTGCAGCGTTCCCCATCTCACTGCCTGAAGCTGTTTAACACCCACAACGGCACGAAATTCCGTCAGCGCCCGCGGGTGGCTCTGGGTGACGCGTGGGGGGCAGCCCCATCCAAGCAGAGCCATTGGCAAGAGGAAGAGCCTAAAACTGCATCCTCCTGCTCTCCCGCCGGCTAATTAGGTGTTAAAAGCCTGAACCAGGACATTAAATGGACCCAGACTGGAAGCTACCTTGGAAAAGATGGAAGTGAGATCAAAGCTAAGGCTTGACGCGATATAACATGAAGACCAGGCGGATTAAGTTAAAACTCTGTATCAGACCCAAATGCTGCCTGACCTTGACAGGTCCAGTTCTGAATTCAGATTAGATAATGCAAACATGTGTGCGTTTGCCTAATTTTAGTAGCGTTAGGTCTGACATAAAACACGAGGAGGGGTGGATCTTACATCTCGGCGGGGTGCGGGTCTCAGTGCTCAGGCCACTTCTGACCACCCCCAATTTACAGCGTCTGCACAAATCTCCTGGGAAATGAAACATTTGCCTTCTCTTTTTAAAAGTTCACGTGAGAGAGACAGAGTTACCACAAGTCATTCTCCTCCAGGCCAATCACACGTATTTGGAAAATGGGCTTCATTTTACTGACTTGGGTTTTTTAAGCACTCTTCCTGCTGAGGAAGATGCCAGAAACCAGAAAACACATGGTGAAACCAGTAGCCAAGAAAGAAATGCTCTTGTCTCCTTCATACCCTTAAGTTCCTATTGATTCAATGCTCATCAGCTGCTTTTCGCCTAATTAATCCCCTTTGGTGAGGAAACCTTCCTCACACTGCCTTCCCTGCGCCCGGGGTCCTCAGAGGTGCTCTGAATTCTAAGCTGCGTTTAGATAATGGTCCACGAAGAGTAAAGAAACAAAGAATAAAATACTTCGGGGATCCCGTAGCTGCAGGGAACAGAGGAGATTCCCCAAAATCCCACATGTTTCGTCCTTCTGGCTGTGACAGCACTTTACCGGTTCTTGGTGGCACTTGTCTCGCTGCCATCGCACCTGATCCTGCAAAGGTTTTCCCATGTGTTTGCCTACGGTGTTGTGAGCTTTCTCAGCTGCTAATTTGGGTAATATCATTACTGTAATTAGACGGGGGCGGGGGGGGACACAGAAAGAAAAGCAAGCCTGGGGCGTGCAGGGAAAACGATGAGGCTTGTTTGTGATTTCTCATTGTTTTCTTGATCTGATCGGTGGTTGCAGTAAATAAACACACACGTACATAAACTCGCATAGGCTAGCTTTTCCCGAAGCGTACTCTCCACAGACAGAATATAAAAGCCATCATCGTTTGATGCTATAAGTGGCATAAAACTACTTGACATTTTTCATTGTGAATATCAAGATTATTTTCTTGCCACTGCAAATCCCCGAGGACACATCATGCCTGGTTATCTCCGTTCAACACATTTCACAGGGGGGCATGTTATAAGAGAGGCGAGATTGACAAAACCAAAAAATTCACTTGAATGTGGAAGGCAAATCTATTTCTTGTTTGGCAGGCGCTGGCGACTGCTGCTTAAACAGCTCTCCATGCGATTCGGAGGCACGCACCGCGCTCGGGCTGAGGAAATCACTGCCTTCCAGGCTGGAGGAGAGCCAGGCGCTTTGCGTTACCTGGCTGATGGTGGATCATCAGAGCTGAAGTTGCACAAGAGCTGCTGGAGTGCGTTTCAGTCTGGGGAATTCAGAGCAGCCGTTGTGAACCGGCTACACAGTTTGTACCGAAGCAAATTGATTTAAATATCGCACCCTTGGTGGGCTCGAATACCCGGCTGCCCGGGGCGTAAGGGGAGTGAAATGTGATGGAGTTCCCACTAGTTCAGCCAGGAAAAGCCAGTGTATATTTTTGCACCATTTCTGGGCAGATTCACTGTCTTCTTCCACCACACATGGGAGCTGGGAGAGCTGAAACCCGCTGTAGGACTTAAAATATTTCAAATTATCTCACCCAATGCTTCATGCTGGTGGAGTTGTGCCTTAAGCATAGAATCATAGAATTGTCAGGGTTGGAAGGGACCTTAAATCACCTAGTTCCAACCCCCCTGCCCTGGGCAGGGACACCTCCCACTAGAACAGGTTGCTCAGAGCCCCGTCCAACCTGGTCTTAAAAAATTCCAGGGGTGGGGCTTCCCCCACCTCTCTGGGCAACCTGGGCCAGCGTCTCACCACCCTCATGGTGAAGGACTTCTTCCTTACGTCCAATCTGAATCGACCCATCTCTAATTTTAATCCATTCCCTCTAGTCCTACCATTACCCGACATCCTAAAAGCAGAAAAGGCAAAACTAATAAAAGCTGGGGAAGAGGAAATAGGCTGGATGCTTCCAGGGGGGCTGGTGGGCTTTCATCTTTGTATTCTCCCTGGGGACCTTATCACCTGAGCTGGCTGCGATGCTCGACGCTGCAGGAGCTGGGGCGATGGTTGGGTTCCCCTCACCCATCATCTCGAAGGCAACGGAATGTCCCTGGCGGGAACAGCTACAGACACTCACCGACCCGTATCCAAACTTATGGAAAATGGGCAGCAGACCTGTCTGACTCCCCTGGGTCCCAATGCTTTGCACCGAGTGAATCGCAGGAACGGAGCGCCCTTCATTAGAAGACCTCCTCCTAAGTTATTAATTATTATTTAGACTCAATACCAGACAGCAAAATTTAATCAGCCGGCATTGTGAAATAGCAGTGAGGGAAAACTCCAGCGAGCAGCTACAAATTACCAGAGGCATTATGAAACTGTCCCTGTGGCTTTGACTGCTCATGTTGCCATGTTCGTCAGCAGTCCTGCTCTGCCTGTTTTGCTTCGGCCAAGGGGAGGCTGTAAACATCGCTCCTCTCCACCATCCCCCATGGCAGCGGGAAGGGCTCCTCGCCGACCTGCTGTGCCTCCGGCCAGGACTTCGTGGCTGAGACCTCCTGGTTGGTGGCACATGGGGAGGAGAATTAAAACCGAGACTTTTTGGTGGAGGATGTATGGACCACATTGTGTTCACCCACAAAGCCAGCTCACCTGGTCCTTGGACATTTAAAAAGAGAGTAACTTTCAACGCCACCTGCCCCAAAACACCATTAGATGGATTGTAACGCAAGAAGAATATTCCCAGTCCTTCCTCCTTTTGATCATCCCAGTTCAAACTGGCAGCAGAACGTGACTGCCATGAAGTAGGTGTAGTTTTCCCCTCTTTCCATTTTTATTCTGTTTGAGTTTCAAGTCTGTTAACTTGTTCTCAAGGCTTCATTGACTTGACAATAACATTGTTGTATTAAGATCGTCATTCACAGTTCCTCAGGTTTTTTTCCTTTTCCTCGCGGCTGCTGTCGTGGGTGAATGAGACAGCCCTTTAAAGTGAAATGGCGATTAATTATCACCGGTGCTGAGAGATGCTGAATTTCCCAGCCGTAACTTCATGGCTAATTCGTTTTGTGAGAACAGCAGAAAGGACCACCGTGCTCCTCTCACTTGCATTTGGAAGGTGACCTTTTAATTAAAGTTAAAGGCACTAAAAGAGGATTACCCCGCCGGAGACGCCAGCTCTGAGGAGGGAGCGCAGCAGATGTACAGGCAAGGGGATAAAGAGAAGATCGCCGCTAAGCTAGTGGCAGAGAGCGGGGAGAACCGAGCAGGGAGGGAGCACCCAACCTGCTCGGCCAGGGGAAGATCTCCAGCCAGACATTGCTTGCTGCAAACCTTACTCGAGCTAAACTAGGAGAAATCGTGGGGTAAACTCGGCTTCTGGATCTCCCATGGAGCTGATGGAGGCTGGAATAGCTTGGGAAAAGCTTGCCCTCTCTGACGTGTTCAGCCAAAGTGGAGCTCTGAGAGCTGTGCTCGAACTTCCCGTGCTATTCATGCAAATAGAACTCATCACTGGTACTGCCCTGGCTCATCTGAATCCCCACCGAGAAGGAAAAGGAAAATGTTCTAGTAATTGCTTCTACTGCCTTGTGGCTATTCAGAGCACCCTCTGAGGCAGCACACGGTGTCTGACAGCTTTGTGATCCTTTATCTGAGCGGTTAAAATTGGAGATACTCCATTCTCATTTGTCTGATCTCCTGGGCAGACTCAAAACCATATACTTTTTAATACCTGTTGGTAATCCTGATAACAAAAGTCCCAAGCCCCCCAAAAGTCTGTTATTTTCATTTGTCTTTTTAAAATGGAGGGACACATTAATTACTCCCAGGACTCAGGAGAAGCTTCTTGCACACAGTCTCAGGGCTGGTTCTCAATATCCATGTCAAACCACGTTGGATCTCTGTGGTAGAAGGAAAAAGAGGGTGGTAAATCCCCCAGCGCCTGAAATGCTAATGCATTAGGCTTATTGCCTCCCCCACTCTCACTAACACCATAATCTGATGGAATTAGGAGAGATGGCCCAAAAACCAGGAGAGTGGATCTTTTTCCCTCCGAAGCCATAGGTACCTGTGAACCGCTACTGCACATCTCCGTCTTTGCTGAGGATCTTGCGTGAGAACCGCTGCTACCATATCCGAGCAGATGTATAGGAGCAGAGCCATATGTTTTAACGGGTTATGGTTCCCGGGGGGGTCACTGCAATCCCTGTCCTATAGACAGCAGCCCTTGTGAGGAGCAATAACATAGAGGCAAAGCACGTGTCTCGACAGGCGATGATTTCACAGTTGTCAGAACGGAGTGTTTAAGGTCTCTGTGACTGCCTGGAAGAGGTGCCAGGGTTTTCTCACTGGCTTGTCCCCCCTTCCTTTCTCCTTTCAGCACTTGGAGGGGCTCCATCCCGCAGCTTCATCTGCTTGGCTTCCTTCAGCGAGAGCTCGTTCACAGCCAGCCTTCTGCTCTGCTCGCTGCTAACTAAGTCACACAGCTTCTCCGCCAGCCACCTGGTGCCTTTGTTAAAAGAGGAGTAAACCTCGAACTGTTCTCGTTTCGTTTCTAAGGATAAAAATTGACAACTTTTCTCATGTGTAGAGTCGTGAATACGTAGGAAATTCAGAGACCCCATCAAATGCGTGACCCTAACTTAAACCTGACCCTCAAAGAAAGACACACCTGCTCAGAAATTATTTCTCCTGGGTCTTAACTATCATGCAGTCCGTGCCCTCTCCTGTGATCTTTACCAAGTCCTTAAGTTCTCACTAAAAGGATTAAATCACAGGTGTTAATGCAAGCTGGGTAGGGCACCCTGTACCAAATGGGGAAGAGATTTTGTGATTTTTTTGAGAATTTGGCCAAGGTCAAGCAGCAGAATAATGAAAAGTCACAAAGTCTATACTGTTTCAAGCAGGAGGTGATGGAAAGCAGGCGTGAGAGGCTCTGCTGGTTGCTGGGCTTGTGTTGCAGCGAGGGAGTGCTGGAGCTCTGCATACCTCGATGGGCCACCTGCGATGGGACGGTCCTGGGGGGAAAGAAATGATGGAGAACGGAGCTGAATCACCCCATGCATCAGGACGCAGAGGCAGTCTGTAAGTACCACGGGTTCATGTTTAAATCCCATGCGCCTTGTATTATTCATGGCTTGAAGCTACAGCCGTTTGGCTGAGGAAAAGATTGTGGATGGATCCTGATTTGCTTCACACCCTGCTGATAGTGATGGTGCTCCATTGTCTTCACCTAAGTAAGAGAGATCTGAAAGCGGCCGATGTGTTTCATACTGGAGCGACAATATGCGTATGCTTACGGAGACTGTCAAAGGACACAGAGTGATGGAATTGGGAAATTATAAAGGCACCGGAGAAACATTAGGTGATATTATGTCTCCAGGGCCCCGGCGCTCTTACAGCACTATCCCAAGCCATGGTAGTACTGATTGTGCTTTGTTATTCATTGGCTTTTGGGGAAAATATTATGCTTAAAAACCTGCAGGGCATCTTGAACCACAAGGACTTTCATTAACACATGGAGGAGTTCCAATATTGTCATAGCCTTTCTTCTTCCCCGTTTCAGGAGCTTCTTCAGAGTCTAAGATGATATTTGTAAGTCTAGTTGGAATCCAGAAACTAATGAACAAAGAAGAAGAACCCAAAAGGAAATTGGCTATGAACCTCATTACATACACACCCATACCCAGGCCAGCCCTTTCAGCAAGCTGCGTGGAGAAAGCCGATGTGCACAGATTAATTAGACTTGATCTTCTGGTTGCCAAAGAAATATAAATTTGCCGTGCCATAAATTTGCCGCTCTTTCTTTCTTTTTTTTCTCTTGTTTTCTATTGCCATTTGCATTTAACAGAGTTTTAAATACTGATTCCAGTGTAATGTGCTTCTTAAGTAGCATTAGTGCTGGGTCTAAACCAGACATTATCTGATTAAATCTTGACCCAAATGAGTTTGTCTACTTTCTGTGCTTCTAAATACATATTTACCATATGTTGCCTCATATGCTGCTTTTCTTTTTTACTGATACTTTTGTCCAAATGTTGTAGTAATCATATGTTGCTTTTAGTCATGAGTCAAACAAAGTTTCAAGTTTGTAACCGGTTTCACAGGCCTGAAAATTAAACAGCATCAACATCGCCATCAATCCAGATGTTGTCGCCTCTTCCCATCTCCAGAAAATGTGGACAAACCTTTGGTGGACACGTGTCTTTCCCTGTGCCAAGTCTTCCCAAGCACACAGCACTGGCGCAGCCGCCCCAGGACGCCTTTCATGCTGCAATGCCACGGGTGGCTTAAATTCATCTAATTCTCAAATAAAAAGCAGTCTGTGGCTCCAAACAGTGCTTGCTGCCCTGCACCAGGTCTAGCTGAGCTGTTCGTCCTTTGCAGAAGATGAGTGTTCGGGTGGACCAGGTCCCTGAGCTGGGTGATGGAGGTGCCACCACGGCCACCAGCGGTGGGGAGCAGGAGTCACTGAAATCAGGGGACAAACACGCCTTTGCTTTCTTGGAGGTATCGCACACACAACTGCCCCAGGCTGGGCATGGCGCCTTCTCCTGTCCTGGCTCTCTCCTCCCGTGGTTTCATCTCCTTTCAGCCATGGGGAGGGCAGGGGGAAAGCCCAGCAGCTCCTGGGGGCTGCAGCCCACAGGTCAGGAGACCCCCACGGGCTCCCAGCACCCTCCAGCTCAGCAGTTGCAGCAGCACAAGCAGCACATGCAGCTGCCGTGCCTCCAGCCCGCGGTCACACTTGAATTCTCAAATGAATCAACAGAGAAACATGACGGGTTGGAGCAAGGGCTTTGGTTAAACACGAACAGCCTGGACGGTCCTGGGCTCATCTTCTCCAGCCTCCTGCAAGGAAAATGTGGCTCATCCGCTGGGGAAGGTTGTGTTCTCCCACCGCTGCTTCATCACGGGTTATGCCCCCTGCACCTTCCCATGCAGCTTCTCATCACCGGGCAGCAAACTCAGCCTCTGCCTCAGAGCCTGGCCGTTGCCCTCCTGCCCGTGTGCAGGAGGCGATGCCCGACAGCAAGGGGCAGCCGAGGTGGCAGTGGAGAGCCGGGAGAGCCTGGCCAGGTGCTGGAACGGGGCTGGAGAGGTCCCAGATGCAAAGCTGCAGTAGCTGCATTTCCACCGGTGCCCACCATTCCCAGCCATCCGGGCTACCGGGCAGATGGGCTGAAGCATCCCAGAGTCTCCATCAGCCACCTGGAGCAGCAGAAGCAAGAAGACAACCCAGTGCCATTCTCCTGGCTGCTGGGACCGGTCCTGGCTGTGCGTCGGGCCTGGAGCAGGGCAGGAGCGGGCACGGGGAGGTGTTTTGCAGGTAGCCGTCAAGCCGATCCCCTCACTTGCTCAGCCATTCCCTCTGTTCTCCTCTTCAAGGCTGGTTATAAAATTTTCATGTTAGCTTCGAATAAGTGTCAGTCGGTAGACACAGCAGCAAAGCAAGAGATTTTTTGAGCCTGGGGGTATTTTTATTCATTTACGAATGGCAAGCAGAGGGACACCATCTGTTATGCAGATTTATTTTTTTTCCCCTTCCTACCAATTGTTTCTGTGTTTGCAGCACAGACAGTCCCATGTGTCTGTCTTACTATTGCTCATCAATTTTATAAAAAAGCCTTAATAACATCAGAAGGATGTAAGCAGGGGCCTTCACTGAGTTATCTGCATCTTCCTGAGCAGTAAGTCTCGGTGATCTGCGGGTCTGGACGTGGCACATTTCTTCCCAACTTTGTCGTTACGTACCTGAGATGCACAGAAGGAGTGTTTATTTCATAGAATCACAAAATGGTTTGGGTTGGAAGGGACCTTGAAGACCTTCTAGTTCCAACCCCCCTGCCATTTCAATGGTTCAGGTGTTATTGGTGGGGTAACGAGAGTAAATCGACACGCAGAGACGTGGTGATTTTAGAGGTCATGTTTCCAGGTTAAAGAAAAATACTTTGGGTTTCCAGCTCTGTTTTAATTTACACCAGATCTGTGCATCTGTGGCTGAGGCTGTATCTCCTCATTTTAAGCTGTCTTTACTCCTATGTAAAGATTTTCAGTTTTTTTTTAATTCCCAAAGCAAAGTCTCTGTCCCACAGACAAATTCTTGACATGAGCATGGAGTTGTCACAGCCAGTGCATCGGTCAGCTCGAGTCCTTCCTGAGAGTCCTGGGGAACATCTGCTTTGTTCAAATTTCCAGAGCAAACATGAGAAAGTTGTGTGGATCCTCTTTCTAGTCTGCTGCTTAAAAATTGCTTTTCAGGTTGGACACAAGGCTGACTAAGATGCACGTGTATACATAACATGCAAACCTGTTCAGCAACTTCAATCAAATTTGGCAGTACCTACAAATCTAAATCTTTCTTAATGTGCTTAAGTATTTGCCCTGCCGAAGTGAAAGGGAACATAAATGCAAATTTAGTATTTATCCTGGCTTGTTCATGGTTTTTATCTTCAGGATTCTCTGTGCTGGGAGGGTAACATAAATGTAAGTTGATGGTGATGAATATTCACACTTAATTCCTCTCTCCCAGCCCTCTTTATGCTCACACTAGTTGCTTTTGCTTGAGCTTTTCCTTTTTTTCCCCTATTTCCTACCAAATTGTAGTTACAGGTAAAGTATTTTCTCGTTCAAGCCTATTTCTAGAATTATTCAAGCATTTAATTGAACAGGAAGCCTGTAATTAGAGCAAAGTACTTTGGAAAATTGTAATCCCTATACCATGAAGCTGCCTTGGAGTTTCGGGGAATGCATGCACATCCCCTCACCGCCGGCTGAGCTGGGACCCCGGCACGAGACCAGTGGGCTCACAGGCTTCGGCTTCAGCGCCGGGGTCATGTCGTAGCGGACTCCGCATCGCTTTTGGCTGCTACAAGGATGATCCCAATACGCACACCTACAAAAGAGCATCCCTAGGGAGCGGGTTCCCGTCCGAACAGCAGAAGTTGCTGTGTTTAACTTCAACGTTTAACATTTAGCGTCCACTCACCCCACGCTCAGAGCTTATTATAAACGTAGGGATTTCTATCTTCTTTCTGCAGAGGAAAATCTTCAGCGGGCAGAAATGGGGAGGGAAAGTAAAGGCTACAGCTCCTCTCATGGACCCAAATTCACATGTGCTGGCCAAACCATGTTATGCATAGTAGTTACATATATTATGCATATAATCCAGAATTATATGCCTTATTGCACTGCTGGTGCTGAGCCTGCCTCCGGTAACAGCGGCTCTGAGCAGTAATAGCAGGTTACCTGTGGTTTTATTGCAAACTGAGCTGCCAGTTCACTCCTTGCTTTATTCCAAGGCAAGGGCATTTCTTTGCATATGGTCACACAAAATAATTGACTTCACTCGTGTGTGCCAGGGTAGAAATTGCACTCCGGAATGGGGGTTGCTCTTGGAGCCACAGGAAAGCCGGGATACGTCACTTCATGCCGTTTAAGTCATATAGGACCCAACACGATGACAGCAAACCCAAGGGCTGCAGGAACCCGACCATTTCATGGGAGGTTGTGTTTAAGGTGGTTGCTCAAAGCCAAAACCAAGCATGAGGATTCGCTGCTATTTTCTAGGTTGGCGAAAAACACATAAACACAAGCTGTAATCGTTAGCTGGAGACAGTAAGATACACGTACACTGAGTTAGAGGAAGGGGATGGCTTTCGCCCCTGCTATTTCTCCGGTCATTTTGATTTAGGTGGTAGCATGGGAAGGTTGAAACGCACTGGTGGTGATATCCAAACACAGCCTGCTAGTTAGCTCCCGGAGTCAGCTGGGAGGTGGCAAAAATCAGAAATTCCTCATTTCTGGAGCAGGTCTGGGCAGTCGGAGGCAGCATGGGGCTCACCTGTGGAGCCCACCCACTGATCCTGGGTACATCAGAGACAAATCACTCAATGAGGCTGTCTCCATCCCCTCTCCATGAACTGGCAATATTTGAACCTAATTTGCCTTGTGATGAGTTTCATGTAATGTCTTTCAAGAACAACAGCAAAACTTGTGATTTCCCGAAGAGAAAATCAAAGATGCTCGCAGGGGGTTCCTGTCATGGCTGCATTTGGGGGCTCTGTCTGCATGATAAGGAGAATGATGACGATTATTGTCATCATTAGCAGTTCCTCTCCAGCACAATCTAATGAGGATCAATAGCAGTGTTTCTGGACACCTGGTGAGCCCAGTCCAGCCCATCCACTGGGACGGAAGGACAAGTCGTTGCAGCAGGTCTGGATCTGCTCCTCCCTTCTCCTCCCAGTGAGACGCAGCAAGGGGGAAACACTGCAGATGGCTGGGCATTGATTTTGCATTGTTGTGCATTGATTTTGGCAGAGAGAGGAGGACAGGAGGGCTGTATGCACCAGATGCTGGAAGGAAGTCCTCATTTTGAGCTAATGCCCTCCTGATCCAGCTGAAGCTGGCTAAGGCAAGGGGGGACACTTCTGCTCAAGCGGAAAACTTCATCTCCATAACCCAGAACCACCACTTCAGATCACCCTGCTTGTCCTAGAAAGTGGATCTCCAGGAATTTAGGGGCACATTTCTTTGTTTCCAGCTTTATGGGTTCCTTGGAGGCAGCAGGAACATTCCCCAGGACTCTCTGATGTGGGAGCAGGTAAAGCCCCATCCGTGAGGATACCCTGGAAGCACCAAGGGCCGGAGGGGACATCTCCATCAGTGACTGCTGCTCGCTATGGAGCTGAGCAGAGCAGCTCCCTATTACGCAGGAGAAGAAAAAAAAGCTTGTCTCTGTGAAATAGGTGGTCCCCGGAGGAGTTATAATTATAGGCTATCACACGGTGAGGCTGGTGGGAAGGTGGGCAGAGGCTTGTCAGTGAAGAGGGATTCACTGGATAACTGTTTGATAGGAGAACTCGCAGCACTAATCACAACTTCTCAGTTGCTAATGGCTTAAAAAAGTTAAATGAAGAGTGAAAATAGCTTCTTGCTTTCCAAGTCCTCCATGAGCATCACAGTTGCAAGGAGGTTGGCAATTAGGCAAATTAAGAATCTATAGAGGAATCTTCCTTCAACCGCTCTAGTTGACTTTTAGCACTAGAAGAAACTCAACCTGCCAGTGACTGAACATGAGACTATAGCCCCTCTCCTGGATTAGGAGCATCACCGTCTCCCAAATCCTCTCTGATTAAATTCAGAAGCCACAGAACAGGATTAGGATTCATCCCTCAAGTGAGAGTGGCCACTTGGACTCCCTGTCTCCAGTTCTTCTTCTTGTACCATTCTTCGCGGTGTGACAGCGCCAAGATAAAGCTGCAGAAGCTAAAGCAGAGTTATGTGCTGAACGTCTTGGATGAGTTCTCATCCGGGCAGCAGGAGGGAAGGGACCAGCTGTAACAGGACCCCTGCAGTTGGGTTTGTGGAGGGATGATTGGTTGGTGAGGGTGGGATTTGCACACCTGCTGTCTCTATCTGCCGTCCAAAATCTGTTCTGAATCTGAAATATGCAAAATCGTCTCTTAACATAATCCCTTTTAAATCTTGAAGTAAGCATGCATTTGATCAAAATGTTTCTTTTCACACTACTTAGAGCTCAGCCCGAGACATGTCACGTGGCTAACTCAATACCTACAAATGCCCTTTTATTGCAATAAAAGACGAACAGATAAAGTGGTCTCCTCATATTGCAACAGGATGTGTATTTTATTTCTCATAAGTCTGCCCTTTTTCAAGCGTATTCTCACATCTCTTTATACGGCGAACTATCAATTCCTTATTCTACCTGGTCTATTAGGCTTGTAAGAAAATGGGTTTGCATTCTTATCAAGGGAAGCAGACAGCCTGGCAGAGGGCAGGGGCATATTTCTAAGCTCCTTGGAGGGGCTTCTGGAAAGTGAAGGTCTCCATTAAGGTGTAGATATGAGCAAGTGGGAAGCACAGAGCTTCCTAATGCTTCGGAATGTAAGTCCTCACAAAGACGCCTTTAGGACTCGCTGCTTGCTCAGCTCATTTGCCAGTTGTTCCAGAGGCTCACAAAATGCTGATAGTTCAAGTTGTTTTCTCAGTTGTGATCCACCATTGAAGCACCTCAGGTGCCTCTGTTTCTCCAGCGAGACACCGAAATGAGACAAGCTGTTTGGAGACAGCAAATGAAGAACTCCTAAAAATCTTTATTAGTAGCTCCTGGCATTTATGGTTAGGTGCCACACATTATCATATGCCCCAAACACTGGAGAAGCATTTCCAAGCATTTCCAAATCAAACTGTAGAGGTGAAAGAGAGTGTTGTACTTCTGCCCTCCAAAATTGTAACTTGTGCAAACAAAATGGGCACGGATTCTGCCACTGTGACTTCAGAATGGGGTTTGGATTTTAATTCTTGAATTTCATAGGTTCTGTTTCTCCTCGTTCCTCGCCAGCAGAGGAACATTGATCCTTGCACTGAGGTCAAGCCAGTCGTCTTGTCGGCGTAGCTCCAGGAGAGGCAAAGACCGTAAGAGTTTCTCCGCATCGTCTCCTTACACAACGTCTGTGCCAAGCTGACCAGTGGCTGCAAAGTTTGCTGAAGGATTGGCTGAAGAACCTGAGCAGATTCTGGAGAATCAAATCATTTAGAGAAATCTTTTTGCTAATTGAACTCTGTTCAGCTCTCTGCCAGTTCATCTGGCGGCTGCTTGTGTGGCAGCTATCATCACTGTTCCTTCTGCGTTTGCCACGTGGTGAAATATGACTTTCTTTGGTGAAATGATCATTACTGAGCAAGAAGGACTCCATCTAATTTTTCTAACCTATTTTGCTCCCCTGTCATCAGTGTGGCCTTGCTGCTGTTTAGCAATTTCTCGTATGAATGCACGTTTCTGCCCAAATCATTTTCTAGACTTTCTCCTCCAGCATTCAGCCCTGGATTCAAGGCTGGGTGGGCAGCTTTTTCTGTTTTGCTGTGAAGTCATGTACTGCCCTAAAAGAGAAGTGATTTTGGTTTCAATACCCATATACAGGCTTTTCAGTGGTACTAGGCTACGTGAAACCACAGGTTGGATAAGGCTCCTCATGAAGACTCCTTAAATGCTGTAAAATCTAAGCTAGAAGCAAATTGTTATTTTAAATGTTCTTTGCATCAGTAAAGGACTCATTATTTCAAGACAAGAGGTGGATTGTCTTCTTTAGAAGGTATTCTAGAAGAGCCTGAGATGAAGCTTGTACCATGTTTTCTTTGCACCATTTGCTACAGGCTTCCACCAGAGAAGCTTCTCCTCATCTCACAGCTACAGCCACGTCCCCTGAGGAGCAAGTGATCAACTCTAGCAAAGACACCGTGGGACCAGCCCTTTGCTTTGCTGTTGGGTTTTCAAAAGACAATTGCAGTTTAGATAGGACAAGCAAAAGGGGGAACTCTCCAAAAGCAAAAAGGAGCACACGCCACAAGAGCAGACATTGTTTTCTGTAAGATGCAAAATTCATTTATTTTTTAACAATGAAACAGTTGGAAATACTTGTCCTTGGAGTGAGAACAGTCTGTGATTTACGAGAAAGTTTAGAAAGATAGCTATTGTCCAGAGAGTTCCCCTTCTCGGTAAACAGCTTTCCACTAAATCAACCAAAGATTTATTTCACGCAAGCTGGGCTTTTCTTTCCCCAAAATTTCTTTAGTATCTGCAGTTCCCCAAACAGCGCTGATCAGGCTTACAAAAAAATCTCAGCCGCTTAATGCAACTACAATGCCGCCCCAGTATCACGCTGAAAAGCAGGGAATGAGCTCCCTCTCCAATGCGGGCTGAACTGAATTATCCTCCCTGACCATTTCTTACAGATATTTTTTTTTTCTTTTTTTCATCTCCTGCCTCCTCCGGCTGTTTTCTTGCAACTTAATTTAGAGCAGCCCCAGGGCATTGCAGCCTGGGGCAGGGGCTGTTCCCCAGGCGTGGGAGCCCTTTCCCTTGGGGTGGCTGCAACAACCCCTGAGCCACAACACAAGAAGGAAGAGAAAATCCCTCTCCAGGGACCCTCTGCCCACTCTAAGAGGGTTAAACTATTTTTGTCATCTCTGGGCCAAGACGCTCCAACTGAGAAAGCATCTGGGTGCGTCTGGCCAAGACGGAGGAAGACAATAGGCAGCGGTTGAGGTGTGAGGTTGTGTTTTGGGGATGTTAGGCTGGGCCAGCATGCACGGGGCTGGGAGCCGTGCTGGGGTCTGTGGGACAACCCAGGGAGTGCCTTAGGAAAGGAATGGCCCCAGGCGAGCCCATGGAGAAGCGTTCCCGCCAGTTCCCTGGCCACAGGGGTGTGAATAAACCCTTCCTCGCAGGCTCACATTCTCCATCGGAGCAGCAGGTCCTGCAGAAACGTTGCAGATGGAGCAGCAGGACAGAAATGGGACTTTTTCTGGCTGTGCCCAGGCGGCTGCGCGGTGCCTTTGCCTGTACGGGCAGGGATGGAGCTCAGGAGCCTCTGCAGCCCCTCGTTCCTCCTCCCGGCGATGGTCTGGAGGAACTTTCTCATCACTCGCTGAGGCTGCAGGCCAGTGTTAGCATCCTCTCCTCGCACAGCCAGAGGGGTGCCAGCGTGAGGTCAGGAGGTGGCAAATCCAGGGTGCTGGGGCTGCGAAAAATGGGAGGATGTGGGCTCTTAAAGGGAAGAATAGCAGGAACGAGCCAGATCGCAGAGTACAAATAATATGTGTTTACAGCAGTGTGCTTTGGAAGACACGAAGTGCCAAGTTTTTAAGTTTGCTGAAGCGGCACAGAGTGACTGTAAGCCAGCCTAGGGCATCCCAGGAAAATTTCCACTGGGAACCTCTCTGGGGCTGACCCTGCTGCCTCCTGCAGCCCCGCTCTCCCCGGAGTGAGGAAAGGGCTTTCCTGGGTGTAAGGGACCAAGGCAGAGAGGGGTGTCTGAACAAATGTCATGTTGTTGGGTGACATATGCCCAAAGACAAAGCCCTACCAGCCCATGGTATTTCCAGCATCTGATAAAAAGTCTCACCCTAGGAAAGAGCCAGAAGCACACCCTGTGCTTCATGGGTTTCCTGAAATCCGAGGCATTTAATAAGGACTTGGGAGCATTTCAAAAGTATGGGAAGGCCACTGAGAAAAAAGACGGTAAAGCGTGTTTGGCTGCGGGGCTTTTTACTGTGCTGCGTTTTCATTTGCATTTTAAAATTGCCGAGCACGCCGAAACCTTGAAAAACAACAGGAATTATTTGGGGGCGGGGGGGAGGGTCGGGGAGGCAGAGAAAACGGAATTAATTTCTGCCTCCTGACATTTCCTGAAGAATGTCGGTGGGGTGTAGGGGAGAAGGGCCGGTGCTGAGTCGGGAGCCGGGGCCGGAGCAGGATCGTGCCCCGGCAGCGCGGGCTGTGCTCCGAGCCGGCACCGCTGAGCGGAGCTCTTGGAAGCGCCGCTGGCAAAAGCCGCTGTGGCTCTGGAGAGCCAGGGCTGCAAAATCAGATTAAATCCTTCGGGAATCGAGGAAGGGCCCGTCTGCAGGGGCGCTCGGAGCGGGCGGCAGCGTGAGGCTGCGGGGGAGGCGCCCGGCTGCAGCAAATGCAAGATCTCCCCTTGGACTCCCCTGTCCCTTTTCTTTGTATTTTTTCCTGGAATGAAACAGAGGGTTTCCAAAGGGAAACCCTGTGCGCAGTGTGTGAGCACGACTGCCTCTGTGTTGAAGGCTTATATTCCATATATTGAACACTTATAGGGCATATATGAAGATAAAACGCATTTATTGCCACGAGGAATCTGATTTGGGCTTGTTGCAGTAACAGCTCAGGGGACCCAAAACCTACTTTATCTCTAAACCAGAGCAGTTGGTATCTCCCATGTGTGTCCAGTTAATCTACCAGCCTCTGTCCGTTTGAGACAAATATTCCAGGGTCTATCAGCCAGCACATCGTTAACTTTAAAGGAGTTTTGTCAAAACAAAGGACTGGATTTGACCACGCAGCACACAGAACCTGTGAAAGGTGTCCAAACACCTCATTTCCCAGCTGTCTCCTCTCAGAGATTGATCCTTCTTCAGAGTAACTCCCTTACCGATATCATCATACACATCCTGGTGTGTTCTGCTTTTTGGGTTGCCTTTTTTTTTTTTTATTATTATTTTTAAACCCGCCCGGAGACACGGGTGCTGGGGTGTGTGATCATTCCCTGCCTTGGGCATGGTCTGGCCACTTTGCCAGCCCAGACGGCCAGTGCTCTGCTGTGAAAACCAGAGGCAAGAAATATCCCGTGCATCAGCTGTTTTGATTTAAAACACTCTCTTGAAATCAGTTCAGCTAAAGGCAGTAAATAACATGCAGCCCTTGGGAATTTTTATTGCTCATCCAAACCAGCAGTACTTTCTTTTGCAATATGATGAGTGTAGGAAGGGATGGACTTCCCTGCCTGCAAGTAATGATACAGTCAATATTGTCATCAACAAAGCCGATAAATGTCCCTTTCTCCCTCACTTCCTTGTTTTTCAAGCGCAGCATCGTTAAAAAAGCCCTGTATACCCCAGGATTTTACCTTCCTAACCCACCTTAGGCACTCCTTACTTTTAGGGAGACCCTGTCTATAGTGAATCCACTGGGAATTGATTTTAAAGGCTTGAATCAGCCCGGTGTTACCTGACTTGGGAACATCCTCTAACAGGTATTTGGGGCTGGGTGCTCGGACCTCAATGGGATAAAGGCCGATGGTGTCTCTTGGCACCCAGCTCTTGCAGAGCTTTCTCTCTGCTGCTTTCCGTGCCCTTCAGAAAAATCCCACCCGGCGAAATCGGACGGGAACAGGATTAACAGGAAAAATTCCTAGTGGTCCCTGGTTGTGCCTGGAAAAAGCAAAGATGAAGAACACTTGGGTCAACATAGATGGGGAGTGAGGCAACCTGTGGGCCTCGCATCTCGGGCACTGTGGGACCCTCAGCTCAAAGTCCAGGCCGTTTTAATAGAGGAGGTCTTTGGGTGACATTTTCCTGCAAGATTTTAAGTAAATGCCTCGCTGTAACATTTGAGACCAGGCGCCTCTTGGTTTCCATGATTCTTTTCCTTTTTAAGCCACAGACACACACATACAAAATACATTAAAACGAGCCCAGCTTAGCTAAAAGGTCGGCTCGTTCAGAGACAAACAGCAGGGATTTAGGTCGGAGACTTCGGCGCGCAAGAAGAGAGCGGTGCATCTCCGGCTCTGCTTTTACTGGAAGGGGAATATGGATTAAAACCTTGCAGGGAGCAGAAGCGAAGGCAAGAAGAGATACTTTTGTCATTCATTTCGTTACCTCACACCAGGAAGGGGAGTTCACACATCCCCCAGGCCACGCGGTAGCAATGGGGAGAGTAAAGGGGTGCTGGGTAGCGAGGCAGGAATGGGGTCCACGTCCTCCTTTGGCACCGCAGAACCTCCTCCTGCTCCCAGGGTCTGCAGGGGGTGGGCTCTGGACCAGCAGTGGGTGTCCAGCTCTGTAAAAGCGATGTCGGGACAGAAGGTGGAACCTGCCCGGACAAAAAGCTTTCCAAAAAGAGAGGGGAGAGGTTGACCCCTTTCCATCTGGAGAGAGAGGAGACTTTCTTTTACTTTCTCCCTTAGAAGAAGTGAGGGGGAATGGGGTCTGCATGGGGAATGGCTCGTCCCAGAAGACGAGCTCTTTGCTCAAACCCAGGTCTATGGGGAAAAGAACAGGGCAGAGCTTTCCGCCCCTGAGAGCGAGAATGCTCCACGTGCGGCTGAGACGAGCTTGCCAAGGAATTAACGGAATTTATTAAGTTAATTAGCTCATAGAAACATGCTGCTGAAGCCTTTAACGATGGGAGCACCCAGCCCATTCGCTGCGTGGCCGGTACCCACCTAATGCCCTGTTACGGAAGGAGAGACTTGGCTGGTACAAGCTGCGCCAGCCTGTTAAAGGTGTGGATTGTAAATCAACAGCCGCATTGATCCCGGGTAGCTGCTATTTCAGGGTGTAAATAGAATTATTTTTTAACTCAGTCTCCTGATATTCCCTGCCAGTACTTGGCAGGGAGCGAAAGCGGAGGAGGCGGCACATGGAGGCCTCGGGAACAGCTGCTGGGACAGAGCAGGGAGGTGCGATACCCTCCCTGTTAGCAGCCGTGCTCGCGCGTCGCCTGCATGCAGAAACACACGGCAACAGCAACCAAAACAGAGCATTTCTAGAGACAGCTGTTGATACAAACGCGCACATCCACACTGCAGAATTAGACCAGCAGATGGGTATCTTGTTTGTGGGATAGCAATTGCTTTCCACAAAGCCAAAATGAAGTTACAAGACCAGGAAGGGACAATAACTCTTCATTATAGACAAGGATCCCAAAGGAACTCACTTGCTGCCTCTGTGGGGCAAGTGCTTTAGTCCAGGAGTGTGGGTCTGTGCTTGGACCCATGGGGCCATAAGCTCCCCCCGACTTGGGGGCTGCGGAATAGGGACATCAGGCACCCCGGAGAATGCTTCACCCCACCTGCTGCTCTAAGTACAACTCACCACTTGTTCCACATTCCACTTCCCTTCTTCAGGATAAATATTCTTGATCCATCCCAAGAACCTGTCCAAGGACCAGGAACCACAGGTGAGACCAGGCATCAACCCTGACCAACTCCTCTCGGCTAATAGAAATTTCCTCTCAGAAGCTCTTAAAGGCAAGGAACATTGGTGTTAAGAGATTATTAGTCATTCTTTAAACTAGTGTGGGCTGAGTGCCGGAAAACATTTCTCTCCAAATTTGCATGAATAATATGACTAAATGAATCTGATTTTGGTTAGTCTTCCATGGTGATCCTATTGGATGGATTTAAGAGGAGGAAAGTTTGGGGGAGTATTGGCTCTTGGTGAATGGCTTGGTGGAAAGTTCACTCTTTGCCCGCAGAGGTGATTTGACCAACGTGTTCTTGCATCAAATAGATAAGCAGTTTGCAGGGGCCTCAGCAAACACAGAGCCCACTGGCTGTTGGCAACCAGGTACCCAACACCTGCTAATGAATAAATGGAATAAACCATGGCTGTCTTTGGGCAAATCAGTGATTTCCTGCATGGGATTTTCCTAGATCTCCTCTGTGCATTTGTAAAGAGGTTTATCACGAAGACAACTGAGTGGACAAACAGCCCCCTGGAGTTTCACAGGGCAGCTCAGCGCCCCGGGGCTGAGAGGGTAAGCCCTGCCACAGAACGCTCATCCCCAGGGTGGCCTTTCATATCGGGCATCCCCTTGTCACCCTCAGCATCACTGTGCCACCCCCGCAGCCCCTGCAACAAGGGCAGCTGAGAGAGGACGCCACATCGCCAAATCTGAGCCTATGCGCGTAAGAGAAAAATCACTGGTGGGGACCAAAGCAAAGCAGGTCGCTGCTGTCACTGCCGTGCCGTGGTGCCGAGGGGGTCCCAGACATACCAGGGCAGAGGTAGATGTTTTTAGGTGTTCTTTTACCCCCTCCTTTGAATGCATTTCTCCTGGCAGCAGCAGGTGGGTGGCTATTTGGGGACCAGCAGGACATATGGATGTCCAAGGGTGACGGAGCATCCCTGGTGCCACTCCTTTCCCCGGGGCGGACACCCTGCCAGCCCTGTGTGTCTCACTTTGCGAGGGTTGGAGATGGGGGGGGG
>VXBH01005208.1:1207498-1276097 GCA_013400035.1 Rynchops niger
ATTTTAATTCACTTGATTTCTTTTTCCCTCTCCCTTCCCGAGATGTCAGCTGCAGAATGAGGAAATGTGGCCCATCAATTTAGCTCTTACGTTTTCCTCTTAGCGGTTTGTAAAGGCAGAAGAGACAAAGGTAATCTCTACCCAGAGGAAAAAAAAAAAANTTAAAACACATGGCAGCAGGCCCTGCGCCTCCATAAACTGTCACAGCTCCATCAGCTCCCCGTTGCTCATTTGGTAGAGCAACTCCTTGGGAAGCACATTGGGAAGTTCTCTGGACCTCTGGGTCGGGGTGGCAGCTGGTCGGCTGCAGCTCTGCTCTGCACCAGCCCACCCTCGCGCGGCTGCAGCTCGCCTCTCCCTCCACATCCCTCCTTTATTGTGTTTTATCAAGGCCGCTCATAGTTCAGATGATTTGTAAATGAAACAACCGCTCGCCCACGGAGGTCCTCTGCTTTATTTCTTCTGATGTTTCTTCTTGCGATGCCTTCAAAGGAACGTGGCAAAGAGCCGGGGATGGGAAGGAAGGACCAGGACTTGGAGCTGGGAGATACAAGGTGCAGCCTGGCCTCTCAGCATCCGTTACCACGCTCTCTTCCACACACTCTTCCGAGGACATCTATTCAATTCCCATTTGGCTGAGAGGCCCATGAAGCCCTTCATTCCATGCACAATGTTGCAAACACTCCCTTACACTTCCCTCCGGTGAGGAGCACTTCGGTGGGGTGGTGTGAGGAGCTTTTTCTGCGATGGCACGTGGTTGGTGCTGTGGATGGCAGGGCTTTGTCCATCAGCAGGTCCACGGTGCTGTGTTAATAAACGTGACAACCATCTCTCCGTAGTACATGAAAACAGGAACCTATAAAACCAAACAGCTGAATTGTCTCCAGGTTTGCTGGCAAATCGTACCCAGGATTAGTCAATGGCTTCGGTTCAGGAATCCTGCATTTATAGTGATGTTGACTAGAGGAACTGAAGTTGGTTTCTTTTCCTTAGGTCACAGCCAAATTCCTACTATGGCTTTTCATAACAGCACTGTTGTAAATCGCTCCCTACAGCCCCTTGCAGTGATAATCCCACCCATTGGGCCTGGCTGAGAAAACTGTTTTGGCTACGCACGCAGGATCTCTGCCCACTGGAGAAGCCCACGCCTGGGTGCCGCTAACCCCTCCGGCAGCACAGCAAATCCGCACCTTTGTGGCAGGACTGTGTCCCATGGAAGGTGTCCCACCAGGTCACAGTGCTGCCAGCCCCTGGCAGCCCCGAGGTAGACAAGAAAATTAAGATGTTGGTGTTTAAATGTGTCTGGATCCGTCCCGGCAGTGATGGGGAGAGACACCTGCCCCGGTGGGGATGCCCATCTGTGGCGGCGTGAGCATCCCTAAAAAGCTGCTTTTTTCCACGGACTACGCAGGGAATCCAGGGCTTTAATTCAGCATATGTGCAACGACAGTCCCGCCTGCCTAATCCCAGCCCGTTTACACCGCGGTCCATCTTGCAGCTTGATCTAAATTAAATAAGCTCTTGTGTTCATTGCTTTGCGTAACCACTTGGCCTGCTGTGTTTTGCCAGTTCTTACGTAATTTCTNGCTCTTACGCTTTCCTCTTAGCGGTTTGTAAAGGCAGAAGAGACAAAGGTAATCTCTACCCAGAGGAAAAAAAAAAAAACCAAACCACAAAAAAACCAAAACCTGCAGCTGCCTTTAATCTTCCTCCAGATCATTTAAAACAGCTATTTAATTGTCTTCTCCCTTCCTCCCCCCTCCTTCCCCTCAAAGGCTTTTGCTATCGTCTCTGTGCAGCATCTGCTTGAGACTCACAGATGGCACTTTCGCTTCCTGACGTTTAGAAACGCTTCTGTGTCCTGCCTGGGGCGAGCGTGATGGGCAGCATCCCACCGCGGGACGCCCGGGCGCCTGGCACGGAGCGGGCTTTGGGCTTCCACGGTGGCACTGTCGCGTTTTTCTTGCTGTGAAACTACCCCTTGCCAAGGGACACGGGCCAGCAGGTGAGCAAAGGTTTCTGGAGAGGCTGGGGCGCATGGAGGGGTCCGGGGCTGACAAGGTTGGTAGGTCTGAGTGTTGTGGCCATCTCGCCCTACAGCAGATAGCATTAGATGCCAAAAGTCCCAGTGCTGACATCCCTCCTTTCCCTCGCGTTCAGCGGGTGAGGCTGGGTTGTTACATCCCCAGTCTGTCTGGTTGCTCTCCAGTACAAGCCACTCACACTGTGTGAACCTGGAGATGCTTCCGAAGCCCATCCACCCCGTATCTCCATTCCCCACGTCCCTCTCACAGGTGTCAGCACCTTCAGTCTGGCACGGGAGAGAAAAGCGGATTATAAATTCTGAGCTTTCCCTACCTTTTCCCTACTTCTGTACACACATGAGCGCCCTGAAGTTGCTCGTCTGGTGTGACCATCTGAGACCAGCCCGGTCCCAGCTGCTGGCCCCCATCACGCCCTGTAAGGACACGTCTGAGCAGGAGACTTGGCCAAGCCAGCCCCCTGGATTCGTGAAGCGCTGCCTTTCTCCGAGTGATAAAATTTGCTGCCTTTATTACGGAATTTGAATTGATCTTTTTAAAATTCCCTTAAAAAATGGCAAGTGTCTGGGCTAGTCCCAGACCTCTTTGAAATGCACTCGGCATCACGATCAATGCTGGTCTGGTACGGTGATAGCTGGTGGTCCGGCAGCTCCCCCACCTCGCTTCCCGGGCTGCGGATGGCACCAAGCGCCAGGGCTGCTCTTGGGCAGTGGATGAAGAGTGAGTCCTGCGGGGCGGGCAGCAGGACGGGCCGTGGAGGGCGAGGGACAGAACAACCGCGCTTCCATGAGCCCTGCCGTGGAAAGGGACCTGAGCGAGACACGGGGCCACATGCTGCTCCACCGCCTGGCTGCGGGCACCGAGCCCCCCTGCCGTCCCCTGCCCAGGCTGGGCTGAATAGCTCCGTTCTGTAATTTTGTGTGAAGGTGTGATCCCTTGGAAAGCTTTAGGGTTTTTTTTTTTTTCCCTGAAATGAAACTCTCAGGGGAGAGGGACAGCTAACTCGTCATGCTCCGGTAACATCAGCCCCCACGTTTTGCCTCCCAGGGATGCCATTTCTTCTATCCAATTTCAAAACATCTTAGGTGTGGGATTAAAAAAAAAAAAAAAACCAAAAAAGCTGGTGATAGATTAGTTGAGCTGATGAGTTATTTGGGAAACAAGTGCTGGTTTAGAAGGAGTGATGGTGATGGAGTACTAACCCTGACAGGGCAGCAGAAATTTCTGAGCTACCGGTTCATTCCCGGTGTTTTCTCGCAGGCAAAGTATCATCTGTTAAGTTTTCCATGGATGGGAGGGAAATAGCAGTGAGATCAGTTTGTATCCCCGTACCCTGGGGCAGTGGCTTCCTGGTGCGCCTGTGCATGGAGATCCATCCTCCTCCTCCCTCCCCGGGGTACCAGAAGCCTGTCATCACCCCAGCTGCTGCCGGGAGGGAGGATGCTGGGGGACAGGGCTGTACCTCGCCGAGGGGGTATGGAGAGGAGAGAAGATGCGTCTGGAGGAGCTGGAGGAGCTGGACACCCGCAGGTGGTTGGAGCTTGTGAGATTTGCTTCTCACCTCCTGCGGCTTTTTCACTTCTATAGTTCTCAGCGCAGAGAGCGCACTGCCGGGCTTCAGGGTGGCTTTTTTTCTCCCATGGAAAAAAAAAAAAGTAACAGAATGAGCAAGGTCTTTTTAACTGAACTTTATCTTCCGAGAGAGAAAGTTCAATGAGGTTTCTTTGAAACTTTTTTTAGGTTCTCGGGGACTAGAGACAATTGTCAGTTGAAGACAGAAATCAAAGAGATGAGATTTTTCCTAGTGGAAATGAAAGAAGGGGGAAAAAAAAAAAAAAAAGGAAAAAAATATACGCTTTCACCAAGTCTTCACTATCTGAAAGGGGTGAAAACACACCTCTCTTACACAAAGTGCTCATGAAAAATCTGGAAGTCCCACTAAACTATAAAGCCATACATGGAGCGAAAAGCATATTCAGTATCAGTAAATCAGAGAGGCAGCGGAGTGACAGGGGAGCCGGAGGAGGTGCCCGGGGTTTGGTGGCATTGCTCCTGGCCCCCTGCAGGCCCTCCCTGCCCGCTGGCTCCCGCTGTGACTTACGCCCAGCCTGCGGATCTACGTCTCCCCAGATGCTGAACCCTCTGCCATAAATCTCCCTTTATAAAACCTTCCAGGTGTCTCTTTGCCAAGCGAATTCCTAAATATATAAAAAAGGAACACTCAGCCTGGACAGGACTGTGTATATAGCCTGATTTCAGCACTTACCCTTCCCTTTGAATATACCTTCTGGTACTTTCCTGCCAATTATTACTCCCTCTAGGTAACAAAGAATAAGTTTAGGGCCACTGCTGTTACAGCCAACTGGCACTCTTGAGGCGGGTGGTTTACCTTGCTTCAAGAGATTAGTTCCTCCTGCAGAGGAAACGAAGATTAGCAAACACTCCTTTCGCATGTGTTTTGCCATCAAGAGACTCCTGGGATCCTGGAAGCTGCCTGAGGACCTCCATTTCAGGCACTCGGGGTGGATCTGGTTTAATCTTTCCATGCCTTCCCACTTGCTGAATGACCCCAGGAGAGATCACACCACAGTGCGACGCTCCGCAGCAAGCCCTGCCTCCCGCCACCACCAGGTGTGTTTGGAACTCTCAGATGGTAAAATGTCACAAGTTGTCCAGGTTCTGTTTCTTTGGGGACAGTGAAAACCTGCTGTCCCTTCGCCTGGAGCACTTGTCTGACCTTTGGAGCCTGCAGGATGGTTTCCATTGCAAGAGAAAAGGCTAACACAAGGGTGTCTTCTCTGGTAGACCCTGGCTCACAGAGTGAACGCACGGACCTCTGTTTTCCGAGCAGGTAGTGGGACTCCAGGAGAAGGTTACGTCCCTTTTACCCAGCTTTCTGCCATGCAGTGGATGTGCTGGTTGTCTTCTCTTCCAGGGCAGCTCAGCCCTGCTGATGGGTCCTCTCCTGCCCTCGCAGGCTCCTGACCAACGTTCACCTTGCTTCTGCTGCTCAAGGCTTTGCGTGGTGTTCAGAGAAGCAGAAGGAGCAATCTCATCCCCTAACCCTCTCATTTTCTTCCTCCTTTAAGCTTTAAGAAAGGGGCTTACCAACTCATCAGCTTCACCTGGACCAGCAGAGCAAAGACCGGCTGCACATCAGCTACGAACGCTTTGAGGCAGGGTGGCATTTAGCTCAGCAGACCCCTATTTTTGATCAGGACTCCAAGCAGCTAATTAATACAGTCATTGCAATGGCACGTCTTATTAATTGTAATTAAGAACAGTGCAGGTCTGCAGCGCTGAAACAAATAAATGTGGTCTCGGTACTTGGTAGGATTGTCATTTCACCTTGTCCCCTCAAGAGAACTTGTTGAATAAGTCCGTAACTATTTGAGTATATTCAATAGCAAATTAACCTGCTTTTCCTTGCTATTCTGTGATTTTTTTAAAAACCACCTTATAAAAATGCAGCTCACAGCCACTGGGAAAGTTTAGCTCGCTGCTCGCATCAGTCTATTGATTCCTTCTGCAAAGAACTTACATTTTATCCTCACGGGGACAATTTATACATTTTAATATACTAATTTCATTCAAAAGAGAAACTCAGAGGATTGAGTTTCCCTCCCCAAAGCCCACGTTTCGCTTTTTTAATCACTGTCAGTCATGGGCTTATGACATTGTCGTACTTACTTGTTCCTTAACTGCACGTGTGTGAAGTGTGATAAAGCACTGTGGGAGGAAGGGGAAATATAGGTTCAGGCTAATAAATAGGTATTTTTGCCTCAAGATAGCGCGATGGAGTGGTGTGCATGCCCCGAACGCTTAACAGACTGCGGTCGCTGACCCAAGGGACAAGCTCTGCCCTGAGCTTGGTCACCTTCACATCGCTTTGGTGCTTCCCAGCGAGGGCAGGAGAGCTCAGGGTTGGAAAATCCATCAAAAAGCTAAAAAGGTATGCAGGAATATGATGGGGAAACATGTCACAGTGCAGCAGCCCAGCGGAGCAGGGCACACATCCAGCCTGGCAGCCCTGGTCCAGCCCAGAGACCCAGCTGTGCCGGGAAACAAATCCTGTAAAACCTGCGGCTCCGAGAGCAGAGAGGAGCTGCAGCGGGGAAGGACACTGGGAAAAGGCAGCAATGGAGACAGTAACCAATAAGTTCACTGCCCCTTTTGGATATGCTTTTTTGTCTCCCCTGAAAGTCCAGTTGAATTCCCTTTGCCCCCATCCCCAGCCGTACAGAGGCAGTACAGGCACAGCCTCGTGCCTGCGGGGTCGTCGGGAAGGGAATCCACAAGTAGAGCCCGGGGAGGGGGAGAGGAAACCAAAGGGATAGGGGGGTTGTGTTTTTGTAGCAGGTTGGTTAAGAATAAGGCCCTGGAAGCTGCGCAGCGGTTTAGAGATGGGTTAGTGGGCAGGGACGCGCCAGGAGGGCACAGAAGTGTGGTGTGAGGATGCATTGACCGTGTGCCTTCCTCCACGTGTCTGCCGTCTAACGCCCTGGGGCGGAGGAGGAGGTGGCAGGAGCCGAGCCCCTGTGTCCTCCTGCTTGTGTCCTCCTGCTCCTCGGAGGCCAGCCACGGGCGAGATGTACCGGGGAGAGGGAGAGGAGCTCGGCCCCAGAGCTCTTCCCCAAAGGGCTTGTGCGGGAGGACTCCCCGTCCCTCCGCTGGAACACCCTGTGGCTGCTCCAGGGATTTCAACTGTCATAACCAAAAGCTTCAGCTCTTCGGCTTCCCCTGCAGCTGAACCCGTCTATCGCTTCAGACACTCCAAAGAAGCAGTTTTCTTCAGTTATTTGCGTAAAGTACGTGATGAATTAATCTCAGTTTAACACAAACTTTTTTTCTTTACTGTCAGAAGAGCAAGGCCGACTGTTGCTATAAATAAGATGTTTATATATCAGATGAAAAGAACAATGCACTTGAGGTATTTTGCTGAATAACAGCTCCAGCAAACCTGTACTCATTTCTGACCAAGTGTCCCCAGTACAGCCAGCACTGCTAGAGTTGGGGCCGACGCCACAAACCCACTGAGGGGTTTAATTGCTCCACAAAATGAGTTTCTCAGGGCAGCAGGGATGGAACTTGCCACTGCCATTCCCTCCAGCAAGTCAGGCAGACGACCAAATCTGTACCCTGCGCTGCAAACCGCTCTCACGCTTGAGCCTGCAGTCAACAGTGGGACAGTGTTTGACTTAAGTATAACCTTTAATTTATTTATAACTGCACATCTAGCACTCGGTATCATATTTAATGCAAATAACATTCAAGTGAAATCCCCACTGAGAGGCACATTATGAAGATCAACAGCCTGGCTTTTCCATTGCTCCGGTTTATACGGTGCTGATTTGTGCTTGGTGCTTTATAGGCAAATGTTACGAATATTTGAATCAAAAAGTCTATATCTAAGACTGCCATATTGCAAAAATCAGTGCCCACAAGCCTGCTTGTGGCTCTACAGCCAAAGGGAAAGGGCTGGAGGCATAAAAAACTCTGGAAAATGCTGACATCCAGGTAGGCAAGAGCCTCCAAAGGTAATCGCTGGTCATGCCATAGGCCATCAGTGAGGGTTTTGTTTCTTTTCATTATATAGCCCTCTTTCCTTTTAAACAAGCTGTCGGGAAAATTAATCTCACTAAGTTTAAGATGACAGTGAACTTATTCTCATGCCCTGCAATTATTTGGAGCCGGTTTATTCCTTTTTGTCTTGGCGTGATGAATTTGTCAGGTGCAACGCCGTGGGCCCCGCACCTCATTATGGACTTTGTTAATAGGTTTGGGTCTGATCTTCTGTCTGGGTCCTTCTCTGTCCTTCCCGCCCTCTGGAAAATGTAGTGCCCTGCCTTGGTCACTGCCCGAGTTCAATTTTCATGGAGGAGAAGGCGCGGTTCTTCTCTAGGGGGGGCTCCCCACTGCGTGAGGGGAAGGCTGGGGGCAAAGGAGGGGCTGGAGGCAAGAGGGGTGTTTTGGGTCACAGGCGTTGATAGGGCTTTAGGACAGAGTGGCCGAGCTGCGTCAGAGGGAGCTACTCCGCTCCTATGTTGGAAGGAACAGGCATCTGTTTCACTGGTGATATTAATGCTGGGGGCTCTCTCGGAGAGGAGAAGGAAGATGAAGCATGGCAGGAGCTATGTATTTCGAGAATGAGATGCCAGGTGCATCCAGCGTAGGGCAACAAAGATGATGGAGGGACCAGAGCATCTCCCTTATGAGGAATGGCTGAGAGAGCTGGGACTCTTTAGCCTGGAGAAGAGAAGGCTGAGGGGAGACCTGATTAATGTTTACAAGTATCTCAAGGGTGGGCTGAAGGAGGATGGAGCCAGGCTCTTTTCAGTGGTTCCCAGTGACAGGACGAGGGGCAATGGGCACAAGTTGGAACACGGGAAGTTCCGTTCAAATACACGGAAGAACTTCTTTACGGTGAGGGTGACAGAGCCCTGGCACAGGCTGCCCAGGGAGGGTGTGGAGTCCCTTCTCTGGAGGTTTTCAAGACCTGCCTGGACGCATTCCTGAGTGATGTGCTCTGGGCGATCCTGTTTTAGCAGGGGAGTGGGACTAGGTGATCTCTAGAGGTCCCTTCCAACTCTGAAATTCCGTGATTCCATGCTTACTGCTCGCCCAGCTCCATCTCTTCCAGCAAATGAGGTCTCCCACCCCTGTCACTCCCCGCCTGAGCTCCTCCAGAAAGGGCCAGAGAGATGTGGTCTGCAGGGAAGGGTGGCGGCACAGGGAGACGATGCAGAAGGTCTTCCACTTCCAAGGATGCCTCTCTTTTCCCTCTTCCCCCCCGCCCGTTTATCAAAGGAGATGTTTCAGGAAAGACGACCACATATATAGTGATGTTACAGCCAGAAATACAGCTGGCTGGTGTCTTCATTCCTTTGAAACGAGAGTGTTTGGGAAAGGGAAAATTGCAGGCATACTCCAGGGGCTCTCTCATATCGTGTGGTGCTGTGCTAAATTCCATCCCTTATTATTGCCCAGGCAAATGTTGCTTTTAAGGTCCCTCGGGGGCTGCCCCCCTCACGGGGAGGCTGTGTCTCCTTGCCCCTGCACAAAGCAAGTTCAGATAATGTTTCGGTTTTCTGCTCTGAAGGTTGCTGGTTTCTTCCCCGTGAAATAAAGAAAAATTTCGCCAAGTTTTAGGGAGAATCATAATTTACTCAGTTTCAATTAAAACAAAAAAAACCCCAAAGCAATAAAAAAACCCACTGGCAGCCTGCAAAAAGTAGAAGCAAAGAGACAAGGGCAGAAACAGGGCAAGAAATGACAGTTTTATAAACCTCCTGCTGGGTAGTGATAGAAGAGGCCTTTGTGCCTGCAAAACAAAACTGCTTTTCTGCTAAAGCAACTATTGACTCAGACTCTCCAACTGCAGCTGTGGCTTTGCACGGGAGCCGCCCGCCAGCGAACAGACTGACTTCCTCGCATCTGCTGGCTCCCGCTCAGCCGGTGCCCCCCGCACAAAAANNGCCCGCCACCCCCAAAAAAAAAAAAAAAAAAAAAAAAAAAAAAAAATCAGGTGATTTTTCAGGGGAAGGAGCTGGTTTGGGTGATTTGCATGACTTTTCTTCTATTTCCCAGTTTTACGGGGCTGTGGGTGCACTGTGGGTGAGTCCTTCCTGAGCAACCCTCAGGAGGGCAGAGGGTTTTTAAGGCCAGGCATTTCCATACGGCTGTAGGGGTTATTTTGGCTTGCGCCCGGTGGGTACTGCTGATACAAAACTGACTCATGGTTGAAAAATCTTATGGTTGGACTTGATGATCTGCAAGGTCCCTTCCAACCTAGGCTATGATTCAGTGATCTTTTGGGCGTGAATTCCTTTTCAGCAATGGGCTTGCTTTCCTCTCTGGGAGGATGGTCCAGACCCCAGTGCCGTGCACTAAAGGAAAACAATATTTAGCAGATTCCCCTCTGTTTCTCTCCTACAAATCTTGTTTGCTAAACCTGCTTGCGCCGCGTGGACGCATTGCATCGACCAACTGGCTACTCCTCTTCGGAGCCGGCGTCCCCCGAGGAGCGGTGCTGCTCTTCTGCCAAGAGCCAGCTCGTGTCTGGGGCCTTTCAGGTCAGTGTCTCGGCAGCGGGCAACCACTCAGGTGGAGAATGGGTCCTTCTGCCTGGCTGCCTCCACTTACAAACAGACACCGGTCCCCAGTGCAGGGTTGGTGTTGCAGCGGGGGGAAGCTGGTTTCCATCCTCGGAGCTGGGTGAGCGCAGTGCTCCCAGCATCAACCCTGTGTCAGCCTGACGAGCTGCTTTTATGGTGCACGTGTGTTAGACCAACATATCTATTGGCATAAATCACGGTGAATCGACGGGGAGATTCCTGGGAATCCCCCAGGAACGGGGTTGGCAATCAAAGACCTCTCCAGTGGTGGTGCAGGGCTGTGCCCAGTGTCCCAGGAGGCTGATGGGGAGAAAATCCCCCCCCCCGCCCCTTTCTGCGAATGAACCTGATGAAAATTATTACCAGCAAACACCAAGGAAGAAGACATGAAAAATGGCTTTCCAGGCTGGGACAGTGGTTGTTTTGACAAGAGTTTTCATACCTTCGTTCGATATTCCATCGAAGCTTTGCTGGAGATAAGTGATCTCATAGAAAACAGGGCTTTTGTGTCCAGTCACAAAGAAAGAATTGCAAAGACTGCTGAGGAAAGCAGAGTTACTATCCAGGGAGACAAGAAATTTAGCTGAAAATAAGCGTGGCTTTTTCGTTTCCCATTCTAGCTGCAACTTGTCAGAAATCTGGCTCCGGCCGAGATGATTGGGCTGGACACGGGGCAAAAATCAGCGATGAAATGTGCATTGGCCACCCCTAAGAAACCCGCTTGCTCCAAGACTTACTCGCAAAAGGCTTCCAGCTTCTCCTGCTGCTCACAATGTAGCATTCAACCAAAATGGGATGGTTGTTAGGAGCACGTGTTTAAGGCAGTAACGTAGATGTGCCCTGCCAGCCTCTCCCAGCTGTTGGGTGAAGGTCTGGGTTTTAATTGTTTTAAGGTGGATGAGATGAGCCTGCCTGGAGCACCAGCATCAATCCCATAGCAAAAATGGCCTGATTAAATAAACAGAGATTTCCCTGTTATTAGTGCTGTTTAGATAACTTTGAAATGCTTATTATTCAAAGTAAATGAATCGCATAGCCTTTTTCCCTATTTTTGGCTCAAGGAGGAGTCAGTGAATTTCCTTTTTCAGAGCAGAACATTTGTGCTTTTTACCATGATTCAGGGAGCAGTTTTGTACTCTGAAACCGGTGAGCGCATGATTCACGGTGACATATTTTGTGCTGGCAACAGGCCTCATCTCGAAAGCCTCGGTGCTCCGGGCTGGGCCTCTCCAAAATTTGGGCTTGTGGCTGCCTGGGCAAACCGGCCACGAAGGGCTTGATCCCAGGATGACACCAGAGTTCAAGTGAACATCAGAGCTGACTAGGGCAGGCTTTCCTTACCTTTTTTAGTTAGACTACATCCTTATATTTGTGAGAAGTTTCATGGGTCAGGTCACTTCCAGTTTTTCCTTTCTTTTTCTCTTTTTTTTTTTTTTTCCAGCTTCATACATGCAGTAACTTGTTTGCGTAGCCCTGGGCAGTGATGAGGGCGACCGTCTCCGAGCCGTGGGTCCCCACTGCTGCTCTCTCTTCACCTCCCCATTCCCTGGCCAGGGACACGAGCCACATTGGCAAAGTGACCCGGCTCCTCTTCTCATCACCGTTGGCTCCGTGTCAGGCCGTGTCCCTCCAGATTGGCATCATGGTTTATGTCCTGTAGCGCTTTGGGGGCATCCTCTGGTTTGGAGCTGTGGGGCTTTTTTTTTTTTTGTCTTTTCTTCTTTTTTAATGCAAGACGGGTAATGTGGCAGGAAGGGTCGGGGCGTGGGCTGGGCGCGCTCCCCAGAAAGCTGCGTTGGAAGGAAAGTCATTTCCCATCCCAGTTGTTCCTGGTTTCTATCACTCTAGGTGAGAAGAAACACAGAGATGTGTTGTGGAAACTGTGCTGTTTAACTCTCCTTTTAGTGCGTTATCTATCAAAGTAATTACACGTGGCTCGGGAACCTGAGACTGCTGCAACAATATCATTCTCCTCTACCTTTTCTGTTTCCATCTAATTAAAACGTTATTGTTTCGTTCACGTTAGTTTGCATTTTAAAGAAGGAGATAGGGGCAGAGTGTCTGATTGGTAACTTATTCTCTGCGTGGGTAAAGATAAGCATTAATCACCCTGTCATACTCATGCTTTCTCTTTCCTTATGCATCTCAGACACCAAATTGCAAATAAAGGGGAGAGCGAGCCCGGGTCTCGTTGACACTGGGTGTGTGTCCTCCGTTGGGTCTCAGGGAGGGATGGGAACATGGCTGCTGGGGCAGTCGCTGGCTGCACATGAGCTTCATTTTAAGGAACGAGGGAATTTTCATCCCAAAGTGAAGCTCTGCTTTGTAATTTAATGTGCTTCCATCTCCTGTTCCCTTTAATTTTCATGACATGTTTTATCACTCCCATGCACCTGCCTCTTTGGTGTGTCAAGGCAGGGGAGGGAGACTGGGCACGTATGCAAACATCCCTGTTGGAAACATAACCCGACATAATCTCCATAAATACTGTCCCTTTCTCCCCTCGTATGCCATGATTTGCTCCCGAAAGGGCAGCAGCACACATCCACGCCACCCTTGGGAGGCTCGGCAGCCTTCCCCGCTCCCTGGAGGCAGAGCACATCAGCCGCGGTGGAGGCGATGGATGGAGATCTGGGCACGTTAAAGGGGAGCAGAGGTGCAGTACTCAACGCGGCTGGGTTTTGGGGTGGGGAGCTGGAATCTGATCATTTAAAATCTCCCCTGCGCCAGGCGTTTCTGTAGCCCTGAAGCACCTGGGCTTTTGTAGGGTATTTTTAGCAAACTTAAGTTTACCGAAGGTCGCAGGGAAGTAGAGCATCAGCATCTGGAAGAGCTGTCATCCCACTTCCAGTCTAGCAGGAGTAACACATTGACTTATTTATGAGAGCAGTCAGCTCCCTTCTCTCTGTGTGTAACAATCTGCTTTACTTCTCCCAGCACAGAGAAATAATTTTATTGTCAACAATTCTGTGCCCTTAATAAAATCTTAAAGCAAGTTAAGCAAGAATTGAGGGAAATGGAAATGTTCCCGGATATTTTTTTTTTTTTTTTTCATTCTTTCCAAAATGTCCCGCTCTTTCACTGTCTGAACCAACGAACAGCAATCGCTGCTCTGGCCCGAAGGAGAGGGAGGAAATTATTTTTCAAAGCATGAAGACTGCTGAATAAACCCTTGTCCCCAGCAATTCCCAGTGGCTGTGCAAGCCTTTGGGTATTAATTCCACGCTCACATTTGCAGATTTTTTCCTGTTTTGGATCTAGCTCCATCTTCCACCTCGGGAGAGGGACTGTCAGGAGGGCCACCAACACCAGCAATTCCTGGTTAGCTTTCCTTCCATCTCTTCTGAGCTGCACCAACCGCAAACTTCAAGCAATTCATTAAATCTTGCAAGACAACATCCAAATACTTTGCATCTAGTAGGAGAAGCTTAATCTGTTAGCTGGAAGATGCCCGTGTCAAGAATGACTAATCTCAGGCCAGGTGATACCTGGAAAATGAAGATATTTGATGGTCCCTGCAGAGAAAGATCCATCAAAATGGCAAGAGTCATTGTATGTTGGGAGCTACAGGGGCTGCCCATCCAGCTGCAGCACAGACCAGTCCTGACGGCTGGTTTGAACCTGCTTGGGTGTAGGTGTCCTGCTCTCACCCACTCATTTCTCACGTGCACCAACTCAGGTGAAATCCCCCAATAAATTATAATGTATAAAAGGTTTTGTAATGATCTGTAAAATGTTGATACATCAGCGGGAACTGCTAAAGTAACATGATCTGAGATCTTTTAAAGTAACACATAGACGACATGGCGGCATAATGATCCTTAGTTTTATTCTGTGTAAACTATGAGGCTTAATACAGCCCAGGATCTTCAGGGCCCTTCTCCAAGACAGACTGTTTCCTCCTCCTTTGTTTCAGTCCAGAGGAACTTTCTTCCTTTCTTGACCTTCCGTATGATGTTAGGAGCCTGGAAAGATGTTGGATAAGCTCTAGATGTTGGCTCTAGATGGCTCTAGACCGAGATCAGAGTAGATAGAAGACCCTCAATGGCGCGTTGCATAGAAAGAAGGCATGAGAAGCTGGAGGGGAGCGAATGTATGGGGCCGTGAAGACCTGCAACATCCACCCGTAAAGTCCAATGAAGTTCTGAAGTCTGATGGTGGGGTTTCTGCCTGCAGTGGGCACTGTGTTTGTGTTTATGGGGATGCCAGCCTGATTTCATTGATTAGATTTTGATGGTACATCAAACAACTCTTGCCATGAGTATGAACAATCCAGAGCTGATTAGTCAGGGTAATGTAGTTAGGACTGTCAGCATCAAAACGGGTTTGGCTGAAAACCTGAAGACTCTGAGATAAAACGTCCTTGTGCTTCATCAATATAATTATTTTCATGAAAAATGCCAGTTCTTATTAAACAGTTGCCTGTCATAATTGTCTCTAAAGCTGTCATTACCAAGGAGTCAGCTGTCACTTGTGTAGATGTGCTCCTGGAGATGTTTCTCTCTAATTCTAATGAAATTGCCCAGCAGAGCATTGCTACAGCCACAGAGATAGCCCTGGGGCACAGAGGAGGGTGATACATCTCTGCTCTGGCTTTCCCCAGACGCTGGTGTGGTCTCTGCGGGATGCTGCGGCAGAAGAAGCTGATCCTTCCTACTGTTCTCATCGATTCTTTAGTGCTTGTCACAGGAAAACTGAGGTGGAAGATCGTGGAGATACATCTGCCCATGGCAAGAGCTGCATTCCTGCTTCCAGTGCTCATGGGCTGGAGACACTGTTTCTTCTTCATCCTCTCTTTCCACCGGAGACGTTCCTCCTGCGCTTGGGAGAACACCGGGGCTCGCGTTTTCCTAGTGAAATAATTAATTTTCAAAGAAAAAAGTATGATGGGGTCAAAACAAGAGGAATGAATTAAGAAATTTACCAGGGATGAGGTAAACAAAGCAACTAGTTTGGGGTTGACCTACAGCACTTTGTTTGCAAATGAAACCTGTAGTTTGAGCTGAGGTAAATCACCATGCTTCACTTTTGGCTTATAAACCATCTTTTTCTTCTTTCTTTTTTAGCTTAGGACAATTCTGAAATAAAACAGGTTCCGCATGGTTTTTTTTTTATTTAATAGTTAGAAATGAACCGTGTTGGTGTTTCCAACGAGAAGACGAGTGTTTATTTGAAAACACTGAAATAGTTCAACATTTCCCCCCCTTTTTTTTGTTGATACTGTTTATTGAATTTAACAGGAACCCTCAAGTAGCTTTTGATTTCCTTCCAAAAATTCATTTTTCATCAAATCCACCATTCTCAGAAGGAGATTAGCTGCCTATAAATGCTGTGTACTTAAGCAGGGGCAGAATCTTCTACCTCCGGGCTTGTACCTCCCCATCCTTTCGTGTCATCCCTTTGCGTTGGTCACAACCTGGGTGACTTGTGTGAACCAAGGACCTCCAGAAGCACGAGCAGAGCGTGATACCACTTGCATTAGCGGCTTCATTGTGTAACAGAGGGCCTTTTGCAGCAAGGCAGCTCCTCACAGGTAACAACACAGGTAGAGCAGCCCTCAAGGGGCACAAGATTTGCTCTTTCACTTCGCCGTGGCAATTAGGACTATTTCATTTATTAGAAACTCCTTTACAGGACAAAGACATTTTTCGGTTGTTTTTATAACTAGTGTTCCTGCATCTCCTCAGTCCCTGTACTTTTCATTACCTTACGTGTGGGTGTAATATATTCTTGAATGCACAAAGCTTTCAGATTCTCCTAACACCTCTTTCAGGTTCTATTTTTCCTACAGCTTTCACCGTCTCTGTGTGATGAGCCAAAGCATGCCTGATTTAGCTGTATCAACGCTGAGCCAGGTTCCACTTCTTTTAAGCATTTTAATTAATGCACAATAAACAAGAAAACATAGACATGAATTGTCCCCTAAAAGTTAGGCGCAGACTTCTTGGCATTCTCTCAAGATTCATTTTGTTTAAAATATCTGTCTTCCAGTGTGTCTTTGTTTTTCAGTCTGCTCATGTTCCTTCACTGCTAAAGATCAAACGTTTTTCCCCGCCTGTGCCAGGTATATGCCAGGGAGATGCTGGAGGAAGAGTATTTAACGAGGTCTCTAATAGGCTCTAAATACAATAATCCAAATAGCACTCAAACGGCTGGTGCCTCTCCCTCTTTATGTTTGGTTCAGGCTCTTTATTTTTGTTCTCAGCTTGTGAGACTGACGGTATCATTAAAGCTCAGACAAATCCCCTTTTTTCATCTACATGATCCCGGCCTTACCAGCGGCTGTGCAGCAGAGCAGAACTTCTGAATGCCTTTTTGACAAGCCCCAGACAGGTCCTCGCCCGTGAAGCGTGTTGACGCACTCCAATTAGGTTTGAACTCGACCTTTAGAATTAAAGCTGGTGCTGGTATCACATGCATTTATACAAAAAGCCATTTCTCCGTGCAAAAGGAGAAAAGATCAGGGAAGGTGGTTTCATCATTACCCTGGAAGAGCTTTTGCGGAGCCGCCGGCCTCGGCTGCTTGTGGCAACCGCAGCCGCGGAGACCTGGGTGTTCTGCCCCCGGTTTGGGGTGAGGGAGGGGTGAGCTGCGCGTCTCAGCTCCCTCCTATGAGCCGCGAACCTGACAAAGCGGTCAAAGTTGGCATAACCCTGTCATTGTAGCTATGCTTTTCCAAATTAAGTAGCGCAGGAAACGGAACGTAAAATGAGTAAGACTGCAAGTAATGGAGAAAAGAGGTATGTTCAAAAATAGGCTGGGTACCCTCAGCAGGGGACTGCAGCATAATTGGGGCTGGGGCTGGAAAGTTGCTATACAAACAGATAAAAAAAGAGAATATCAAATAGAGCTGGGTCTGATGAGAGAGAAATGAAGGTAGCCAGCAGCAAACCCTGTAAGGTTCAGGTGGTCGAGGAAGACAATGAGAGAAGGCAGGAGAAATGCGCCTTGGTGTAGAGATGTCTGGCTCTGGGCGGCCCAGCTGTGTGTGGCACCTTGTCTGAGCGAGGAAGGAGAAGCAGCGTGTCTAAAACGTCCCCAAAGGAAAACATCCGCAGCCGGGATGAAGCGATGCACAGCAGATCCTCCAGGCTGGCTGAGATCCGTCTTTGGCGATGGTCCTCTCCTCTATCACTCACATGTTGATTGTAAACAACATCCCAGCAGGGAGTTGAGTCTTGAGAATGTTTAATTTCTGTCTTAAACAAAATCAAGTGATGCCTCCCTGAGCTGGTAATTCAACACAAGCTAAATGGAGGGAATGACTCACATTGGTGCTTCCCATTCCTCCCGGCTTTACCTGCAAGGCTTTTCCTTTACCAGCTCCATTTAAGTGCAGCAGACACGAAGGAAGCATTTACATCGTTGCTTACACCTATTTTTGAAGCCATTTAAGAGAGGAGAGAAAAACAAAAGGAAAACGTGCTACCGCTCTTCTTGCCTTGCCCACGATGCCGCCCTTGCTGAGCTCCACTCACCCAACACATCATGACCCATCGCTTCTCGAGAGAGATCAGAGTTTGGTGTAAAACAAGCCCTCGCTTTCCTTCTTGCACACCCTGCTTTGATATCTCTCCTCCTCCTCCAGCACTTTCAGTGCCAGTGGAATAATTGAGGACATGGATGTTTTAATTTCCAAGACTTGGTTTCAGAGTTAGCAACATACGGCAATTAAAAGAGTCACTTCTCCAAGGTACCGCAAATTCCTTTAAACAACCATGAACATCATTAGCGGGCCAAATTCTCTCCACGTTGCTGAAGAGGCATGCTTTTTTTCCTGAAATCTAAATTTTGCTTTATTCATTTATAATACCCGTGCACTCAGTCTGCCAGCCTGGCATTTCAGCTCCCCTGTAGATGTTTTTATTGCCTTTAGTCAAAGCAATATTACGCGGGAGTTAGATTGAGGTATGGAAAGTTAGACTTCCCGGGGTCACTTGAAAGCTTCGTTTAAAAATAAACCTTGCTAGGAAACAGAAAGTAATTGTGAAAATGCTTGTGAAGAAGCGGTTTAGATCGTATCTAGTTATTTTCTGCCTCCGTTTATTTACCTGAAAAACAGGAATAATAACAATTTTCTTGTACCCAGAAGGGAATGGACAGTTTTGCTTAATGTCTTTGTCTATAAAATGCTGAATAAATTCAATATATTTCTACCATTTCAGTGCTATGTATGCTATTCTCTCTCCCTGAAAAGTCATTGCAATACCTGAATACTGCGCGCTAATGAGAACTCTCTGCACTTAAAAGGCTGAAATTAAAATATCGCAATTACCGAAGTATCTTCCATTAGATGGAATTATTTATGAGAACTTGTCACTTAAAAGACTCTCAGTTTTTACTGAATCAGAAATCAAGAAGTTTCAGGCTGTTGTCATTTTGTTTTTCTGCCAGAGTGACACAGGAGCATCTCTTCCTACATTGCAATGAGCAATCTGGGAGAACAGAGTCCAAGATTTCTTACGTGTCTTCTCTAACCATTGTGGCTCAAGTGGAGTCTCAAAATAATTCAGAGCTGAAGAGCTTCCTCTTCCCCAGTTTTGATGCTCATCCTTCTCATGACTGGTCCTCCATGGAAAGTGGGTCTGGAAGGATTACCAATTTATTGTCCTGGCATTCAATTTAGTCCTAGGTGTTAACCATAGGGAACATAACCATACCAGAATATTACATTTTTAAGTCTTTTTGGCAGAGTAGGTGCTTATGCTTAAAATACATTCCTTGGTTTAAGGGTAGGAGGGGTCACTGTGAATCTTGGGGTTTTATTAGCCTTTTGAAATTAGACACGTTTTTGAGAAGAGAATAGTAGTACAGCTGGTTTTGCGTACATGCCTTATTGCTAAAGGGAGAAAAAAAGCTGGAGAAATTAATTGCATTTGGAAGGTATCAGATGTAAAACAAATGAAGAAGTCATCAGTCACTGAAATGAGGAGAACATTCCACTGGAAAGCCGGTTTGCCCTTTATTGAGACTGATGTGGGCAGGTACTTGCCGGGCGGGATCCATCGGGCTCTGAGCAGAGCCAGCCCTCTCCTCGGTTTATGGGCTGGTCCTGTCCCTCTTCCCACCCCACACCCACCCACATTCTCAGGAAATCCTGGAGGAAAAATGGATTATCTTTAAAAAGTGTTGAGGTGAAAACCGGCTGCCAGGGAGACCCATGCCACCAAGGGCTGGAGCATCTCACCTCTCCTCCTTCCCACCTGGGCTTCTGCCAGCGGCCGAACCTCTGCGCAGGGAGGATGGATGGGGTTTGGCACATCCCCCCTGGGAGGCTGCCAGGCCCCCCGTGAACCGACGCGGCTTTCTCCTTGGTCACTGAAATGGTGCCAGAGAGACTGAGTGAATGGGGTGGCTGGAGAAGAGCGGCAAGAGCACACCTCGCTGTGACTGCCGGGGGGGACGGGGCTCCTTCCTTACCCCCCCCCCAGCCCAAACAGTTTAACTGGGATATCTGTGGGCAACACACTTTGGCTGACACATTGTCACGCCGGGCACAAGCTCAGGGTGGGGAAGGGTCAGTACCTACAAGTGAGCTCACAGGCTCACCAAAAAAAACCCCAAAACTGGAAAAAAAACAAACAAAACCAAACAGAAAGGGGAGAGCTCAAAAAAAAAAAAAAACCCAACCGCAACCCCAAACATGATTGGAAAATCCTTGGAAGAAGCATTGCATTTTGTTGGAGAGAGGTCAAGAAAAAAAAAATGGAGAGGATGAAGGGGTGGAGTAAAAAAAATTAAAAACTCAAGAGGCCTTTCTTTCCTTATGTGTCCACAAGCAAGTGCGAGAGAGCGTTCTTTGGGGTTTTGTTCAATTTGTGGTCTTTTGCACATCTGCGTCTGGCCAAGACAAGGGGCTTTGAGGTTTTTCTGCAGCACATGAGCATCTGCGGGCTGTATCCTCTTGTAGTAGTTTTTCTTCATCTCAGTGATCTCTCTGTGCACAGGGCGAAAGCCAGAAAGTACCAAAAAAGCATTTTTTCACAAATCCCTGGGCATCTTCTTGCAGCAGTCATCTCGCCCCTGCCCAGCTGGGGTTTGTGTGCACAGGAACGGCAGTCGGGGCACGTCAAGCATCTCCTGTTTGTGTAACTGTGAAAGCCTAAACGCTCTGCCCGCCCCAGAGGAGAGACCAGGCACGGCGATGCCCGGAGATCTGCTCTCCTGGTTTGCGCTGACCTTTCCTCGTTTCATGCAGTAACAGACATGACATACGCAAAAACAACGGCAGCGCTCTCCAGTAACTTCTACGTAAAAGTAGCTTTTCTCAAATAGAAGTCAAGAAAACGGTCAAAGGATGATTTCACCCTCGCAATTTTTGGTGTATGGGATGTTCAACAGCAGCATCAAACACGAACGTACTGTGTCGGTTGAGTGCTGGGGTGGCAAAGCCAGACGCTCCCAGGGCTCCAAATAAAAGGTGCTTCATTTCTCTGCGCCTGTTCTGAAGCCAGCTTTCAGTAGTGAATTAAAAATTAAAAAAATTAAACGACTAAATACTGAATTCTTGGCCATGAATATTTATGACAATATTGGACTTGCAAATCTAAGGTAATTTAAATGTCAAAACTGGTGTAAAGTCTTTCCTTTAGAGGATAAGTCAGAGAAAATTAATCTTGATTACAAGTCATAACATTGGGAAATTAGCATCTTAGGGCATCAGTGATAAACACTTCTGTACTATCCCCTTTTTAAGCCATGTATTTTACAAGATGAGAATTAATTTTAATAAAAAAATGGCCCCTTAATTAACCAGTTAGGTAATTAACAGGGAAATCCTGGTTGCATTTGTGACGCTGTGATTATTTCATCTTGCTAAATCACCTCCTCTGCTGCAAGGACTGTGCCTCCATAGCGGTTTGGAGAGGAATGGTTTCTGTCTGAGACTGACTCTTGTGTCCGGGAAGCCCACCTTAGGCGTCAAAGCAGTGATTTTTGCACTGAAATTCTTGTGCTTCAGAAGGAAATTATTTTAGTTATCGCGTGGCAAAGGCCGGTGTAAGCGTCGGCAACATCAGCTGCAACTTCTCTGTGAGCAGAGGATGATGTTCCCATCCCATCTGAGCCACGCTCAGATCCTTGAGCAGGACCAAGAGTTGCTGGGTATCTGCAGGGATTTAGCTCCCGATGCTTGCATTGCAGAAGCCAGGACACTGGAAGCCGATTTCTGCTCCAGCTTCTAGGTCAATGTTTTCAGCCGTTCTTCCACAGACCCTTGTGGTTTTGAGAAAGGTAAATCTGAAAAACAACCGTACTGTTAACAGGCTGCAGATTGCTATACAGGAGTGTGAACTGCCATGAGGAAATAGCTAGAGATTTTTCTAAACCTGCAATCGAATCTTAATTTAAGGAATAGCAATTTATATCCTTGCAGGCAGCCCCGGCTCCATATGGTATCCAAGGAGTTAATTAAGCCAGCACCTCAGACTTGCTTCATCCATCGGAGTTTTCGCCAATCTCAAGTGCTGGCTACAGCCAGATGCTTTGGGGAAAGGTCCAAAGAAATTTATAACAGAAAAGAAACCAACTCACAGGCAAAGCATCTTCCTCATGCCAGTCTTCTGGTTGCTGCATTATACCTTAACACCGAGTGGGTTGCATAAAGACTGTATTCAGTAATGACTCCTCAGCAGCTACGCCAGAAACAAATCTGACATTTGGCCTATCAGTCTCATTTGCAGTCTTATCCCATAGCATTTGGCCCCACGTGTTCATTTTGCACTTTACTTTCAAAAAAAAAGAAAATCCGTTTTGAGAAATGGAAATGCAATCAAGACTTGTCTTTGCTATGGTTTGCAGTAGAGACCCATAACCTTCTTCATATGTTTTACCTTGGGATCATTTTCTAAAAGACCGTGCAGGTTTGGGGTTATGGTGGCCCTCCAGCTGTCCAGTTAGGCTTTGGACTTGCAGCTTATTGGGACCTGACCTGTTCAATGTGGTGGGTTTTAATTAGCCAACAGAGACGTTGTCACCAGGAAAGGGCAGCTCTCATACTGTCTTTCCTCTCTAGCTACGCTAGATTTAGGATTTCTCTCTCTGCTACCACCTTTCCTTGCTCACCACTTGAGCCAACACACACTTCCATATGCTCCCTCCCGTATGAGCATTTACCTGCTCATTTACCTTCATGGTTTTGTGAGGCGGCAGGTCAGTGCTCTGAACCCTGTAGGTCCTCTGTGCTCCTTGGAGAGGCCAGGTCTCTCTGCAGCCCCTCTGTTTGTCTCATCTCTCTGGCAAAATGGCTTTTCTCCAAAAAACATGCTCCCCCCATACACCTCCTCAGGTTGACACCTGTAATTCTACAGTAAGAGCAGCAGAGTGCATAGTATTACTGTAAAAATAATAAATAGGCCCTTTTAAGTAGTCTGGAAGTCAGTGCATGAGTAGCCACCCCAGTTTCTCTTAGGGAGCTCATGGTTGCCCATGCAATAATGTTTGGAGACCCAAAGTGATGTCTCCACAGCAGCCCTGAGCACCCATCACAGCACAGGTAGACCCGTCTCAGCCAGCTTTAATATCCCTACTTGTGAAAGTGGTGTTGGCTGTGTATGGAGATGTCCAGGATGACCATGTCCACCTGGGAACCTCTTGCAGCAGATGCTGTTTTCCCTGAGAGACCCACTATTGCAGCGCTGAGCCAGCCGAGCCAACGCTCACCATTGTCTCTCATGCCCCACTACAGCTCCAGTTCCCGGCTGGTTCAACCCTTGCATCCACCTGGCATGGAGAGCAACCTATCTCAAAGCTCTAGGCATGGAAATTGTTCACTCAAAAGTAAATGCACAATTGCACCCAGCTCTCAAGCTTCCTTTGAAAAAAAACCAGCTCCAAGCATCTCCAGCTATCATGCTTTCATTTTTGTCCCTTTCTGCATTTATCTGAGCCATTTGTATTTCATCCTTACAACAGAGAAAAGAGAAAAAAAAAAAAAAAGTGATAGACATATCGACTGAGCGTGAATGGGCTTTTTTTTCCACCCTCTGGACACATTTCTTCCCTTTCCTCCTCCAGCACTTCACATCCTCAGCTCTCCATCTCTCTCTTGCTGTAAATATCCTTGGCAATGCATGGACTCAGCAAATGTACTGGGGAACACGCGGAGCTGCAGAGAAACCAACAGCCACACTCAGACTGCGCAGGCTGGGCTGAGAAAGCACCGAAAAATTATGCAGATTATTAAAGGGCCTTCCCAGAATGAGAAGCTGTGGAGGATGGAGGCTGGTTTGCAAGCGGCCACGATGTCCTTTGCCGCTGATGCTGGGGCAGGAGGAGGACCAAGCAGCAGCCACCGTCCTGGGTAGGAGCTCTGGGAGGCGAAGGGGACACAGCTTCCTTCTGACCTCCCAGCTCTCCCCGAGGAACCGTCCCTGGGTTTCAAGACGGTGACTACGATGTGACTACGATTCAATAACCCTAGAGGAAAAGGACCTTATTTCAGCTGCTTCCAAAGTCAGCAGGAACAGACCTGAAAAACCAGACTGTAATATAACAATAAAACAACACGTCTGGCAATGAAAGCTGCCCAACAAAGGCAGACGTACAAACGCACTCCCATTCACGCTGGGAGTACGGGAGGTCCAAGTCGCTCCCAATTAACACTGTATTCCTATTTTTGTCCCGCTGGCATTCAGCTTATGAATCGGGGGATGAAATGTAATTAATGGAGGACGCACAGCTAGTGAGTGTGATAAGGGAAGAAAGACAAATCTGGTTTTGTGTTAGATTTATGCCTTGCCCACAGCAAGAGTGAAAAAAAAACCAAAAACAAAAACAAAAAAGGATTTGGCCAGCATAAACGAGGTGCTCTGTGAAATACAAATGCGCTTTCCTCCTTCGAAAATAGAAAACTGCAGGGAAGTGACTGAAATTTTCTCAGGTTTAGTAAGATCATAAAGAACCTGAGACCTTCGTGAAGAGTCCCATGATGATAAATCAGTGAAACAAGTCCATAAACAAAAATGTGCTGCTTGGTTTGCCTTGGTCCCACTGCTGGAGTGCAGCAGAGGGAGATAATTTTAGTCTTCCGCCAGACGCTCCCTAGTCGAGACTTCTCCTTGGTAGCTCTGATGAAGAGATGCGTAGCCGGGTCTCTCAGAGCAGCAGGACGGGGGTGCAGGGCAGAGGAGCGCACGCTCAGCGCTACTTGACCTTGCTTGTTGCCAAGAGGTCAGCTCCATTTCCAAAGCAGGAGAACATCTTGAAGGAGAGATGGAGATCTCTCCAGCCCACTTCAAAGCCTGATGAGGAGAGGGACAGGTACCGCCTCCCGGGAAGGACTGTCATGGAAATAGGGACTTCAAGAGGGTTTTACAGCATTAACTTACTCGAGAGAAAGCTAAAACCTCACACCGCTAAATGTCACCGCTGTACCGAGGTTGTTGTGTCGATCAGATGTTGGACCGGGATGGGTGCTGGTGGCCGCCCCTGGCCATGAGGCACTGCTTTAGGCTCCAGTGAATTTGTGGAGACTGGCAAAAAAATAAAGACAAAAGATCCGCACTGCCACAGCTTAATAATGCAACTCGGGGAGGAACTGTAGCGTTTTCTCTGTCAATTGAGGAGTGTTCCAAACTTCAGCTTTAAAGTTCAGACCCCCAGAGAGATTGTTAGATTTTAATTGCTACCTTAATCAACATTTATTAGTGCTAACCAAAGCTCCTCATGGATTTAAAATTCAGCCCGTTTGTCAACTACTAATTATTTTAAGCAGACAAGCTGTTATTTTACCAGCTATATTAATGCGACTTTTCAGCATATGTGAAATATTACAAATAGCTTCAGAAAATTTGATCCTGAAACATAATTTGGCAGATAAATCATTCTTTGCCGTGATCTCACTTGTCTCTCGGACACCTGTAGCACCTCTTACCCTCGTCCACCTCCACCTCACCTAGAGAACGTGCGAAACCGGGTCCAGGACCAATGTGGGTTTTAGTAGGAGAATGATTTGTTCTTTCCCTTTGGTGGTTTGTTTGTGTTTGTTTGTTTTTTGTTTTTTTTTAAATTAACTCTAATCAAAATCCTTCTGTAGTGTGAGCGCTTCATGCATCAGGCTGAAAGCTTCAGTTGCTGGCTTGGTTTATAGGGAAGTCTCTAAAATGTTCAGTATCGTCCTGGGGGTTGGAGCTGATTTATTAATTAGCCTGCACTCTCACTCTAATGAGCCTGTGCTTGCCTGTCATCCAGCTGCTGGCTGCATCCCTCTTTGTCCCCCACGGAGGGCAGGAGAGGGGGGGTCAGGGCTGCCCTGCACACCCAGGCTCTGGCCCCGGTGCGGGACCCCCTGCCCGACCCAGAGGGGACCCCGTTACCTGGCTCCTGGCGGCTGCGGAGCCGCCACGGGCCGAGCATAAAGCTGAATTTTAACAGTCGCTATGTGAGCAGAGCAGACCCACCTCTTTCTCTGTCATGAGCCGTCTACCAAGGGAGTGTGGGAAGAAAGAAAGCAAACGCCGCTCAATTTAACTCTTTACTGCTCTTCGCAGTTAGAAATCTTTGCTTGTGAGACTCCCGTGCTTACACCTTTCGCTTTATTTTACTCGCAAAACACCGAGTAGAAATCCCCAGGCTGGCCTGCTCCCTGCAAGTGACTTCATGCCCGCGTAAGTACAAGCCGTCCGTTTTGATTATCAGGGCTGAAATGACTCCATATTATCAGAGCAAGAAAAGCTGGGGGATAATTGACTGTCTCCGTGGTCTGACTCTTTTTTTGAGGTGCTCTGTGAGAGAACACCCAAGCAGAACAGAATCATAGAATCACAGAATCATAGAATGGTTCGGGCTGGAAGGGACCTTAAAGATCATCCAGTCCACCCCCTGCCCTGGGCAGGGACACCTCCCACTAGACGAGGAATAGTCTCAGTCATGACAACAACTACCCCAAGCATGAACCGACGAAGTATGGAATAACAAGCAGATGTTAGAGACGCGAGGATCCGGGTATCGGCTCGTGAAATCAGCGGCTGTGATGTGTTTGCACATGGGGATACAGCCCTAAGACACACATGTAGTCTTGCCCTCTCGTTAAGGCTGCGGCGGCTGCCACCCCTCATCCATCCCAGGCTGCAAAACCCACCCATCAGGAGCATCGATGTGCTGAGCGCTTGCAGTTGTGGCTAAGGGGATAGGAAAGAGGATGATTTTCTTGGTTTTGACAAGGACAGCATTAGCTACCCCCAACAGAGAGCATCAGCCCGCACCAGGGGAAGCATCAAGCCATGGAGGCACTTTCTTTGGCTGAACATCCACCACGTGAGCCCCCACGGCTTGTGCAGTGCCCTGTGGAAAAGGAGATAGACGCAAAATAACCGCGAAACCTGGATTAGGATTACTCAGACGTCAGGAGCTTTAGGCACTGTATGAACATTTATTAAATTATTTAGAGGGCTGACAAGCAGCAGAACTGGAGAAAAACGAAATATTTTGTGATAGGCGATGGGCAATATCCCTTTGGCAAAAACAAGTAGGAACCAAAATACCAGCAGATAGCGGGAAATGAAATCCAGCTGCACTGGTAAATTATTTACAGCATATTTCCAACCTGTCATTTGAAGCTGAAATATTATTTCCCCTTCAGTAGAATATAGCTGCTGGGGAGGGTGAGGGGTAAATGGTAACAAAGACCTGCCTGTTCAAAAGGGAAAATCAAGAATATTATTCAGTGAGTTTTTGTTCAGCCAAAAATATTGCCCTAAATAGTGTTATGGATAACTAGATCTGAGGAACAAAGCTCAGGCCAGTCAACTGACAGCACATAAATTGACTTTATTCTTTTTTGCAAGCAAAATTGGGTAAATTTAATTAATTTACCTTGTAGTTCAATGTACCCAGTCTCAGGAAATTAAGAAGGAGGATTTCCTAAAGGAGGAAGGGGGGAAGAGTTGAAGCTTTCAGGTTAATGATGACATGATGGAGGACCATCACTGTTGCTCTGTCACTTCTTCCTCCCTCCCTCACCAGATACGGGGACTCAACAGCCATCCTGGGCCAGAACCCTTCCATTTAACCTTCCAGATATCCCTCTTAAATCAGTGGGAGGAGGCCCTAGATAAACTGAAGTGAGATGTACAAGTCCCCCAAACCCATCTTCACCATCTTCATCAAGCATAATCCTAGTGAGGATTTGGGGTTTTCTTGTTTGGGGTTGGGATTTATTTTTTTTTTTTACATTTTGTTTTCCATTTTTCTAAATAAACATTCTGTTATCCTTCAGTTTTATCGAGTGATAAAGCTGGATATCCATGATGTACAACAAGGCATTCTGCAACACACAGTGGCAAACCTTAAAACCTTCCTATTCGCCTATTCTCCAGTCCATTATTTCCAGGATTTCCTGTATTTCACAGCTTTTCTCTCTCTTGGGGAGCTGGAACCAGAAGAACCATTCAGGTTTGAGACGCGTGTCCCAAAGATCAGAAGAGGAGGATGTTTTCTCTTACGAATAGTTATAATAAAGGTGTTTTTTTGGCATTTAGCAAGGTAGTGAAGAGCTCTGGGATCCCCAGGGAGTTTGATACTTAGGTATTACCCTTGTGTACAATTAGGAATGATAAGCTTTATATCAAACACTTATATATGAATCATACCTTTTTGCTATTAGTTATGATAAATCTGGAAATACTTCAGGGCAGAGGATTGTAACTATGCATAGAAATGAGGTTAAATGAACTCTTCGGGTACCCAGTCGGGCTCAGGAATGCCACCATCACTCAGTGCTCTGACATCTTTGCCAACCCATCAAGAGCAAGAGACCCATTTAAGTTGTTCTGCATCAGATATTGTTTTTTATGAACAAATGATTTCTCCATGGAGGGAGATTTATGAATGGGAAAGCTGGTGGAATGTTTTTGCCATAGAGATATGATGGATTTTTTTTGTCAGTATGCAATTTATTTCCATCTGTTCTGTATCTGATTAACTCCTGCAGAGTATGTGATTAACTTAACTTCTCAAGATCATTAGCGGCTCTGCATATCCATTATAGTTCATCAGTGTGGGACCGCACACAGGATTGAAAACGTTGCACGTTGGTTATTCTTAATATCTTAATCCCCGCTGCCTGGTCAGTCTCTCATGATGGCCATGGACCTAGAGAGAAAGCATGTTACCAGGAGAACTTCACAACTCTGGAGCAAACACAAAACACTAATGAAAACAGATTTTAAGCAGATCCTCCTCCTAATCGCAATGCTAGAGCTAAATTAAGCTCTTTGGAAGGGTTCGTGTCTGGTGCTAGCCAGTTGGAGACAACACAGGAGGCATCCAGCCAGCACGGAGAGAGGAGGACCGCTAGCCTGCCAGTGGTTCCTGTGCATCACCACGTTGTACCAAACGAGTCCTGTTTTGCAGGAGGTTGCAGGTACTTCCACCTTGCAGATCCCAAAGCACAGCGCAGACTGCAAGCAGTGCGTGTTGTCACCATAAGCTTTGTAGCAACACTTCTGATATAAATGTCTACCAAATACAAAACCTGAAATGTCTTAATAGAAGCAAGCAGCCAGAGCTCATGCACAGGTCTTTTGCATTGTCCTCTGAGTTGTCTTTCGATGGGTTTTCCTGTAGCGAATAAGGATAAATGTAAATGGATGTGTCAGCAGCAGAGACTCACATGTCCTTGCTATGCAATTAATTATCAGTCTCATTAACTCTAATGGGTGCAGGGCAGTAGCATCATGGGGACAGGACCTGGTCCGGTGTCTTGGGAGCATCCATCAGGTCCATCTGATAGTTTATCTTCAGACTTGTGTGCTCTCTTTCTTCACCTGAGCAACAGCACTGCAGTCCCCTATTCCCAGACCCCGTCCAAAACACGTAGAAAATTCCTGTAGGGGTCTAAAATACAGGGGTTTGGCCAATTCAAGCTCCTGTGGGTGATGCCGCCGTCACAGCTGAGTTATTGAATCAGAGGTGGATTGGGCAAGATGTGCCTGCGTTTGAGGCTCTTCTTTTTTTAATTTTTCCCTGAAGGACACATCTTTGATGTCCCGCTCATCTCCATGTTTAGATGGGGCTCACAACCGCATCACTGCCCCGACTCCCAGAGGTTTAGCTGCTTGTGACTGCCGTCCGTCGTCCCCTGTGTCCTAGCTTCAAAGTTTGCTTCTGTAATTCGTAGCTGAGCGTAACATTTTGACATCAGATACCTGTGCCTATGAGCGATGTTCCACATCACCGTAACCTTTATTTGAAATGTCTGGGTTTGATATTTAATGCTTTTGAGAAGGCCTGGCTGGGGCAGAGGAAAGGTGCTCCTCAATCTCTGCTCTGCGCTTCCCGCTCCCGGGGATGGACAGGGGAACTCTTAGGGAGGAGGTGAGAGCAATTCACACCACCACCCTCGGTTACCTTGGATAAGATGTATGGCATCCACACTCACCTATAGCTGGGTAGAAGAGGTACAGGTTTTATGGTATGATAACAGCCAGAGGCTTTTGTGGCCACTTCTCAGAATGTTTTACAAAGAAAATAGCAATTGGACTTTGGTATCTTGTCTTTGGCCATCCATTAAGTTAACGATGGGATATAATGTCCCATCCCCTGGATCTCTATCAGATATTCACATGTCGTTCCTGGTTACAAGGCAAGAGGAGGGACATTTCTCCCAAGGCAGCATGATTTGTGGCGTGCTGCCGGGTGGTTGCGAGGGGACCTGGCAGGGATGCAGGATCCGACCATACACGCATGCAGCCGCCAAGCGAGCCTGCACAGGGCGCCCAGCGCTACCCGTCCGGGTCACCGCACAGCCTCCGCCCCAGGGTGACGGCCGTGTCACACCGCGTCGCGCTGTCAGGGCTGCTTGAGACAGCAGCCACAGAAATAAAACGTGACAAGCAAGCCCGCCGGAGTTAAAACCGGCAATGTGTAAAGACCGAGCTCCTGCTCAAGTATGCTGTTAGACCTCCAGATCTACGCACAGGCTTCGGCACTCGGCCCTATTCCTATTTATCCAGGATTTGTGTTCCCACACCAGGTTGCTCTTATCCGAGATAAGGACTGGCACCCCTGTCCTGCAGTACAGCTCCCCCGTAGTGCTGGATACCCACTCCAGCATTTCAGATTCCTCAGTTTATTCTCTCACTTACATACTCTTTTTAAGCTTCCTCCTTGAATCTGCAAATTTAGATATTTGCTAAATAAATTATCAGAGAGGGGAAAGATTAGACAGATTTTCTTCTAATATCTAATTCTAATACACTCTGAAACTAATAAAATTCCTCAAAAATTTCCACAAGAGATGAATTTCCTTCTAGGCTGTGGTTTTTCAGCTTCCACATTCCTCCCTGTACCAGGTACTGGCTGCAAAAGCAGTTGTTATTTTCTTCCATCGCTCACAAACGCAGACCTCTCCTGCCCTGTTGCATCTCAGGAATGGCATTTAGCGGATAACCGCTAGATACTTGGCATGGAAATTTGGAAAGCTATGCAAAGATGGGGTTTAATTAGATGGTAATTTTTTTTACGGGGGAAAAAAACCTTTGGGTTTTTCGTCAGATGCATCCTGTGAACATCAAACACAAGTGCCGTTGCCAAATGCTCCTTTTGGCATGCCAACGCCATGTGCCTTTCCGCTTGCTGCTTTGTCTTCCACAGGTTGCCGTGTCCAGGAATGCGGCACTGTGCATATTAAAGGCTGAAATTATCCACTGGGTGGTTAAAAAAAAGCTAATTCCGGCCACTGAGTGAGATAACTGGTAATTTTGTAAAGTACATTTAGTCAAATAAGATTTTTTGGCAGCCGAATGTTGATGTAGCAGAATGTGCTTTTCTGATTGACATATGCTAACAATACTGCCTCCACAGTCAGGGGGAGGATAATTTACTTTTCATTTCCATTGGAAATGAGGTGAAGCAGAATGTGGTAGATTGTTAAATCCCAGCTATGTGGTTTAATTGATTTGCTCGAAGCCACGAATCAAATGATACCCTGCATCCCTGGTCCCCTCCATCATCGCTTCCAGGGAACCAGCAGAGACAAATCTCCTCCTGAGATAGTTTTCAGCCCCTTTTGGGTTTCTCAGCCATCTCCCCAGGCATGCCCTCAAGGGGTGGCTGGACCGGAGGAGAGTCTCTGTGGTGAGAAATCCTCCCCAGTAGAAAACGGGAAGGCTGACAGCCGATTCATAGCATCTCCCAGCCGGCAGGCAGGCGTGCTGCAGGGAAATGAAGTATGAGAGAAGCTTAGTCACTCCAGGTGAGGATTTACCAGCTCACCATCATCCGCATTTCTCCTCTCCATTTTAATTGTCCTTCTCACATCCGCAAAGAGGAGGCAGGGAAAATGTCTCTGAGCATCCCAGCCCACTGCTGGAAGGGGCCGTGACTCCAGAGACGCGGCGCTGACAGAGACCGAGAACTTGGCTCTGCTGTCAGGCAACGAGGGGACATCTCTGGTCTCTGCCACAGAACCGATGTCGTAACCCAGAGCTAAAACTGCCCCTGAATCTCAGCTGCCCCCCACCTCCGCCCGGGGGGTCTTGCTCCTGCTGGCAGGGAATCCCGGCTGCTGCTGCGCAGGATGCACCACGCCGTGCTGCTGCGGCCACCGGCTCTTCACCCGCCGTTGGCTTCGTGGGACTTTATTTACTTACTTCGAAAAGAGGCTGGCTTGTGGGAAAACACAAGGCACAAGTTCAAAAAGCTTTTACAACGTCAGTAAAGAAACGTTTTCTCATCAAAACTCTGTCAATGAAAATATCACGGATAGTTCTGGTTCTCGGCTTTTTTTATGATAAGTACTTTCAGTGGAGGTGTTTAACTTGCTACTGTATCTGCAGGAAGAGCCTTTAGCCTATTTTTTTATTTTTAACCACTTAGGTGCTCCAAGACCTTGTAAAGCATCTACAAGCAGTTATTAACAGGCCCCTCCAAAGCCACGCGCTGACGGACCATGGGAGCAGTCAGCTGTAGGTGGCTCAGGTAATCGGTTTTACTGGAATCGAAGGTGACCCTAAATGCCTGTAACATGTAATATTTCCCCTCCTCACCTTCAGATACATGTAAGGCAAAAGTCTGGGCTTGTAGGACGGACGGAAAAATCATCTTCTTCCAAAGTGGCCTCTGAGTCCCTGTTCCTCCAGAAGTCACTTTAGAGGACACAAGAATAAACCTTTGCAAAACTTCTGATTTACGGGACTCGTTTAAGCCCTCTGGGGAGTCCCTCCACGAAGTTACATGCTCATCTTCTCCATCACCATTGCAAGCGAGCTGATGTCTGCTTTTAGTGGTAACCCAGGGAAACCACAGCAGCCAAATAATCTGCCGTACGACTTGGCAAAAGCAAATCATGTCAGCATGAAGCTCAGCAGAGCCGGGAGAGCAGTTTTCCATACGAAAGATTCAGGAAGAGTCACAAGCACAAGAACTGGCTTCTGCTTTTGTGCCACTTGATTTTTCTGGTCCCGTCCCCCGTGTCTCTCCCACACTCCTGTTTGGAAGGAAGAAGAAAACTCAGGTCATGCTGAATTCTCTAGTCTCACGCAAAGTCTGATTTTTGTTGAGCTGACCAAGAGAGGCTGATAACTGCATTTTTTGCCTTCCAGAAGTGTGACTTAATTTCCATAAATTTCCATTTGTCTTCTCATGAGCTTATGAAGCCCCACCCCCAGATTTGCTCTGTCTCTTTGTCCTTCAAAACACTGCGTAATTTTAATGTTTCATGTTTCAGCTGGAATTAAAATCACCTTTGGCAACAGAGGGCTAAGAAAATCATAGAGAATCGGAGAATCATAGAACGGTTTAGATTGGAAAGAACCTTAAAGACCACGCAGTGCCACCCCCTGCCCTGGGCAGGGACACCTCCCACCAGCCCAGGTTGCTCCAAGCCCCGTCCAACCTGGCCTTGAACCCCTCCAGGGATGGGGCAGCCACAGCTCCTCTGGGCAACCTGGGCCAGGGGCTCACCCCCCTCAGAGNGGAAAGCTGGGATGAAAAGCGCGTCATTGTTAGAGAGTCAGGAAGGCTCGGCGCCCGGGCAGGGCAGGACCCCCGCAGCCACCAAGATGGGGCTGGGAAGGTCAGCGTCCCCGCCATGGGGGACGTGCAGGTGTTGCACCTCTGGGGACTGCCTGAGTCAGAGCAGGTGTCACTGCCATGCCTTTGCATCCCTCAAGCGATCAGGTGTCTCAGGCGTGCCTTCCTGGGGACAGGGGCTCGGCAGGGATTGCTGCTGGGAGCTCACCTGCATCCACATCGTCACTGTCCCAACGAGACAGACGATGAGTGATTTGGGTCTCCGCGTGTCACCGCTCAGGCGGTGCTGGAAGGGAAGGGTGCTCTTCTCTACGAGACAAAACACAATTTGGTCCCGAGGACTAATCCCATCCCACAGATGCTGCCAGCCTGGTGTCTGAATGGCTTTTAGGGCTGCGCTGATTACAGGAGCGACAGCAGCGCAGAAGTGGGTTAGTGTTTCGTTCTCTCCTGCCAGTGGCAAACATTGTAGTATTGGATTTTCTTTTTTTTTTTTTTATTACTAAGGATTTAGCACATGGTCACAGGGCTTGTGGTATTGGTTGTTTTACGCTAGAAAGCAGGCAGTGCTAAGCCTTTCCCTGCACAGCTTTGTGCTTCCGCACTGCGCTCATGCTGCCCGTCACGGTGCTGAGCAGAAACCTCGGATCTGGTGGATTTACACTGATGCAAACACATCAGTTTTAATGGAGAGGAGAATCAGACTGAACCACGCTTGGTGATAGCAGAGATACGGCCGGACCATTCTGCCTGTGCATCCAAACAAGCCTGAATACAGAATTCGTTTAGAGCCGGCGTCACATAAACTGTCCTTTCCATGGTAAGCCAACATAAAGCCTGAGACTTTCAGGTCAAAAACGAACCTGGACACGGTCTAGAACCTCCTTCCTGGAGCAAGAGTGATTTGTAAAGATATATTAGGACTCAAAGCCTCCCATGAGTGTTCACTGATGGCCATAGCCACTTTAGTCCCACTGATGTTAGGAGTTTCAGTGCTGTAAAAAATCCCATTAAGCACCTCTACGAGTCACCTTCCCCCTGAAGACCTTTGCATGTGTAGCCCTGGGATCCTCCTGGAGCAGCTGGGAAACGTTCCACTGGCTTTGAACAGGCGTTGGAGGCACCAGCTCCAGCAGCGTGCAAAGTCACCTGGAAATGAAGTGTCACAGCACTGACGCGCACAGCGCGCCAGGGTCCGGACTGGCACAACCCAGCACGCAGCTCGCCAGAAAAAAAAAACACTGAATGCAGAGGGTTTGCAGGAGGGGAAACCGCTTTTCTAGCCGTTATTGTCCTCGGGAGTTTGTGTTTGCAAATAATTCTTTCCAGAAGTTAAAACCTTACGCCTCAGGGAAAATATTATTTTTTTTTAACTATATGAGAGTTTTGGTAGAAATCAAGACACAGAAAAAAGTCTTCAAATATAGCCTTTCATAGAAAGCGTGCAATTTTCACACTTTTACCATAACAATTCACAAAAGGGAAAGTCAGTGCTATTCTAGACAATTTCCCAAGCTCTTTAAAGACTTCACAATACAATTATGGAATGAATCAAGCCTTTGAAGAAAGCTCAGAAAAGACTTTTTGAGTTGCGCATAATACTATTAGGCAAGACTATTTTACAGCTGGGGCAAAGTTATACGTAGGAATTCCCTCAGTCCGCAGAGGAGCTCTATTATTATTACCCAGCATAAACGAGAGATGATGTTCTCACCATGTGGGTTGCGAGAGACGAAACCCAACTGGTCCTTCTGCGAAACGCCTTGAGCTCTGGAGCTCAAAGCTGTATGGAGACTCCATCCATCTGAAGAAAACTTTGGCAACAGCAACACCGCCTGTCTCCACCAAAAGAGGAGCTGCATCTTTCCCAAATTTACGAACAAAGAAACTTAAGTGCTTCTGATTGCCGGTGCACCTGCTCCCCGTATGCTTATGTTCTTTCTTTTATGGATGCCCTGTAGCATCTTGGGGGTGTGGTTGGATTCTTTCTCCAGCTTTGCGTTCATCTCCGGCATCTTTTGAACCCCTCCAGAGCGAAGAGCCCACACGTCTTCACTAGGCACTGGCTGTACGGTGAATGCTTGTGCGCTGCGGTGGTGGTGCTGTGGGCAGGCGGAGAAGAGTCATCTCCACCCGAGCAGACGGAGCACCCCTTTGTAGATGAGGCTTTCCTGGTTTTTCGGGCTACAGAGGGACGTGGCGTTGGCTTGGAAAGCAGGGTTGCTCCTGTGTTTTAGAGCACCGACGTGCAAGATATGTGGCTCTCTGGGGAAGAAGTCAGCGCGCCTTGTAACCCTGCCAGGGGGCAAAGTGCCCTACTGGTTTTAGTAGTTTTATCTTGTCATTTTATCACTTTTTATAAAATTGCCTCCGCAGCGATTTGCAGCACACAGCTTAATTCTTGTTAATATTTTGACGTTTTCAGGAATTGAGGGGGTTTTGTTTTGTCCCGCTCTTATCTCAGTGATGTGCTGAGCCCCCTCCTGAGCCGGGGAGTGGAGAGGAGGAGCCCTGCGGGCCCCCAACCCCTCCGTGCGGCGGAGGGTGAGCAGGGCACCCCACCGTCCCACTGTGCCGGCCGGGCCGTAGGCAAACCCTGCGCCTGCCCTGGGCTGCCCTTCCCTAAGCTCAGCTCCAGCCGGGTTCCTCGACAGCCCACAAGGCCCTCACAAAGCCTTCCTGCTTTTATTTGACACGAACAGTGACTTCCACTTGATTCAATCGCTGCTTAATTTGATCCTCCATTTAATTTTATCAAAACTGTAGTAATCAAATAATTTGTACTAAAAACATTACAACTTCCGCTTGTTTATTCCGATCAATTTTAATCCCTTAAGGCACAAAGTTTATTGGATAATTTAATTACGAGATAACAAAATGCTGTCATTAAATCTACAAGGAAAGGACAGAACACAAAAAAAGAAAGTTAAAAAGATCTCAAGGAGCGCTCATAAAAAAAAAAATATGCAACATACTGTTATTTAGAAGTCATGCCACGCACAATGAAAGCTAAGCAGCATCCTGCTGTTCACAAGATGAAAAGATCAATGGCGTGTTTCGGTCGAGACATTTCTGGCAATGAACTGCAGTGGAAAGGGGAAAACAACATAATTGGATGCGAATGAATTTGCCTGTTTTGAGTGCTGACAGAATCACAGAATCACAGAACCCATGACCCGTTCATATGACCCATGTGAATGAATGGATGTCAGTGGTGGTTGAGTTTTCCCTCTATGCAATAAGCCTTCAAAAGCCAACGGCAGCACAGTAAGAGGAGGGAAGAGATTTCCACTGCAGGCTGTTTCTCTGTCGCTGTGAGAAATAAAACACAATCTCCTGCCCCACCGATCCTTCTCATCCCTTGACCGCATCACATCTTTTCCCCGCAGGTCAACACTTTCGTCTCCTTCGTGTTCCCCATGGTCGTCATTTCTGTGCTCAACACCATCATCGCCAACCAGCTCATGGTCATGTTCAAACAGGCGGCCCAGGAGAACCAGGTCTGCACCATCGGCGGGCAGCAGACGATGCTCAGCATGTCCATGGAGCCCAGCCGCGTCCAAGCCTTGAAGCACGGCGTGAGGGTCCTACGTAAGTGTTCACCTGTTTTGGCACGGAACCGGATAGAGGTGTCTAAGTAAATACGATTTGAAGTGTAATAGGTTGAAATTGGTAAACGCTTTCACCCCAAACCTGTTTTAAATGAAAATTTGCTCTTTTTGTAAATCCAAATTGCCTCCAAATGCTTTGACATTTGCCAAAATTGTCCAATTCTTGTCTCAAAGCCACAGACTTTGGAAAATAACCAAGAACCAAGAGTTCTCTAGGGGGTTTTACCATCTATTTTCCACTATTTTCTTTTTCTCCCAGAGACATTTTTCTGAGTCCTAATCTTACCTTAAAGGATTAAAAAAAAAAAACATATAGAGAAAGGAATCTAAAGAGATATTTGAGTATTATTTAATTGTGCTCAGTGGGGGAGAAGCTGATAAATGAAAATTTGAAATTTAAGCAAAAAAATACATTTCAAGATCTGCAAAATAGAAACAACTTGATAATATCAAGTTTTCCTGTTTCTACGTCTGGCCAGCTCCAGCCTGAACACCTCTCTTTGAGCCGGCGCTGGTTTTACGCTCTGATTGTGACCCGGGGACTGATGGAGTTTTAAAACCCAACTTGTTTTGTGGGACTGGGTTTGAGCAGATCAGCTGGGGTGGACACAGCACAGGGTACGCAGCCTGCTGGCATTGCCCATGGTAAATTAGATCTGCAAATTCCTCTCAGCTGTTAGAAGCAGAGGCGTTGGAAACCCGGTGATGGCGGTTTTCATTCCCCTCCTCCCGAGGATAAAGCAGGAGCTGCGCTGAAGGTGTCTTTTGCTTCATTAGAGGTGTGTGGAAAATCATTTTCCCCCTGAAGGTACACACACGGGAGAAAAGAGTTTCTTGCAATCAATCACAGCTTTAATTCAGATTTCAATTTTCCTCTCTCCGTTAGAAAAAAAAAAAATGGCCCAATGACTCAGAGTAAAAAAATATATTTTTTTTTGATCAAATCAGACTCTTCCTAGTATTTCTCCTCTTCAAAACTCTGATGAGAACAACACTGATTTGGTAGCAAAACATTGCTTGTGTAATCCCATACACCTGATTTTTTATAACCCAGAAATAACTCCACTGCACACTTGGAAACCTGACACCAGACAGTGGCAGGGGCGATCGCGGTGTTGTCTGAGGTGACAGAATTCCCCAGTTCCTGTCCTGCACATGACGCCTGCCCAGGTCAAGCGTTGGGCTCTGGGTTAAGGTGACTCTGATCTATCTCCTTTCCTGGGGGACAAATCTCTCACTCTGAACGCAGCAGAAGTCCCAAGGGACACATGTGCATCCTTCTGTGAGTTGCACTTCACCTTCTCCCACCAGATATTGCACCCAATATTTTACAGACTCTGACCCAGCTGATCACCATATATTTAAAAAACACATTTTTTTTGCCCCAAGCCAAACTAGTATGCAGTACGATTTTATTTTATTTTTTAATGCTGCTGTTTATATGATTTAACTAAATTTTGCAGCCCTTTGGGGACTGGCAAGTACCGTCATCCATATTTCACATGCAATACAGGGTTCGCGTTGTCACACACGACGTCTCAACACCGACAGCTGTGAGCAAAAGTGCCCATTTCTGAACTGCTCAGGCCGGCATTCGTAACTTCGTGGAGAAACTAGAACTCTGATCTCCATGGATGAAGACAGAAAGAGATTCAATTTTTTTTTTTTTTTTATTCTTCCAAACGACCACATTTAGGGTAATCACTCATCGTCCTTTTCTTTTGCCTTTGCTTGGTGACCTGTAAAGCTAAAGAACAGACCTGCTCACACACAGAGACTCTGAAAAAGCAAAACTAGCCCAGCATTTTAACGATTCAGTCAATGGCAACTTAAACCTTGCATATATTGCTTTATTCCCTTCCTTTTTCTGCAAAACTTTGGTTCAGACAAAGGTTAAATAAAATATCCTGCACCCAGGAAACTGAGCTGTACCACAAAATTCTGGATAGCTTAATTAAATAAGCTGAGGAAAAGAACAAAGAATCTGGTGGCTTAAACTGACAAACGGTAAAGCAAAAGCTGTGCAAAAATAGTACCCAAAAAAATCTAATAAAGTATGCCGGTGTGGTGATAAAGTGTGAGAGTCCTCGTGCACATTAGATGGGGAGAGGTCGACAGCAGAAAGCTTTCATGGCAAAGCTCTTGGTAACTCAAGTGCTTTGGCCAAGGCCACATTTTCAACAAGGAAAGAAATCCCTCGAGAAGGCACCAAGAGCCTCCAGGAGCTTTTCCCAGAGGTTTTTCACGTGGGATGCTCCCCACGCAGCGCGCTGTGGCCATGCCGTAGGTGACCCGCCGAGTGCACCCCATCTCCGAACACCGCGCTGGGAAATGCCCCTGAGAAAAAGGAGAGAAGAACCCAGAAGACATTAAATTCCCCGTCGTTATCTTGTTGGGCTGTGGTTATTCACTCTCCCTGCACGTCGGTTAACTGCCACCCACCCAGGGATAAGACGGGAGTCCCGCTTCGGCTCTGAGCCTGCCAGGACGGGGCCGTGCAAGCCCCTGGGCTCCCTGCTATCTTTTTCTGTTTCTTATCACTTCTGCCTTCTGCCATTAAGCGAGAAGCTGCCTTTTCTCGCTTGCGCTACAACACCTCACACCTCTCTCTCTCTCCTTTTAGTATTGCGCACTCTTTTAACATCAGAAGGAGAGAGCTCTTCATGAATGATAGCAGAGAGACCTAAATCTGCACCCGCCACTCCCTGGGCATTGCTGGGAGGTGGTGGAAGAGCATCCCTCACCAACAGGTCCACGTTTCCTCCGAGGCACTGAAAAACAGCCCTTTTTTCCCCCGAACAATAAGCTTAATTTTTATCTTCTTCTCCAGGCAAATTTTTGCTTTTGTTACGTACTTCAAAAGCTGAGAAAAGTTAGCAAAAGCAAGAGGCTGGAGGCTGAAATGGTGCAGAAGCAGGTCAGACGCGGCCCCCGGGTACCACGTGCATCTCCCCAGTGTCACCCCCAGCAGGACCGAGCTCCTGCCCTGCTGGGGAAGGCAATGAGAGAGCGGCCGCTTGCTCCTTGTCTGGGCTGAGGAAGATCCAGCAAATAAAAAACCCACCATCAGTTTGGTCTCTGAGTCACCGTGGCAGGCAGAAAACGCTTTTTTTATCGAGCAAGTGTGAGTGAAATCCTGCTTCGTTTCATTTTTCAGATGATTAGTGGAGGTGCTTGATTCACATTTACTTTTGTCACCTTTTCCTCGCAACTTTTTTTTTTTTTTTCCTTAATAAGCCGGACCTCTGAGCTGCCTGAAAAGCAGCAAAAAATAAACAAGGATGCGCATGATTTGTCCTGGGATCCACGGCAGCCAAAACCGTGTACACAGTCTCGGCTGGTTTACGGAAGAGGATGGGAAAAGTGAAAGGACACTTGTCTACACTAATAAAACTGTTGGCAAAAAATCAGAGCTTCATGGGGGTCAGAGTATTTTCCATTTCCAAAAGAGAACTTTGGCCTGAAGTACAAGAGAGCTTGATTTCGTTTCAAGGGTGAAGTGTCTCAGAACCTGTAAAACTAGTGCTCAGGGAAGAGTTTTTTGCAGTTCCTGGTGTGCAGAGCTGTTGGATGAGATCAGAGCAGCAAACACCTTTCTTCCTTCCTCCAGATCTACTGAGTTTATGTATTTCTTTACACTGAAATAGGAGCTAAAAGTGGTCAGGCTAAGAGCTTCATTCAGAACATCCACAACACTGTTTTCCTCCTCTTTGCCAGCATTTATGTGGTTTCTTGGCTCTGTCTGACTTTGGTCATGTACAAAATAATTAGGGAGATCAGGATCAAGGGACGTGTCAGCCCTGCTGCCTGGGAGCCAGCTCGTTAGTTCATTAAGCGTGTGATTTCTGATTGTAATTCCCTCCCTGCTGTCAGCGTTCACCAGGTGTGAGGATCCGGATTCCGAGAGCTCGAGGCGCTGGCAGCTTCCCAGCTCTTCTGCGAGGATAACAGGGCAACGCCTGCACCACTGCTGCCGCTCAAAGTACCTCCCTCCTCCATCCATCCCATATTCCTGCCATTTCTCCAGTTATAAACCACCACCAATTTACTGTTATTATTCCTTGGCTGTATTTAGTGCTGGGAAGCTGAGTCTCGTGGGTGCTATGTGATGCTTCATGGAAGGGTGAAGCTTCTCTGATGGCATCGCCTGATACGTCAACCATCCGATAACATCCTAAACAAATCTGAAACACACACATGCCCACACGCACCCTTCCGCGGGTAAAACCTCGCGTACGCTGCCCAGACCGTGGCAGACTGTATCCAGACAGAGAGAGGCAATATAAATCTTCCCCGTCTCAGTCTCACATTTCCAAACACCCGCTCAAAAATCGGGGCTTGGTTCAAGCCGAAAGCACTCTGTGGCCAACATATCTTCTTGAAAGGGGACGGTTTTGTGATGCGGGCTAATTGTCCCCATCAGTACACCAGCCCGCAGCCCGGTCTCCTCCCAGCGGCCTCCAGCACCTCCCCGGCCGCCTGTCGGATGGTTCCCGCCATGGATGGAAGGAAGGAGTTATTGAACGGTGCAGCTGAGCTCCGATAACCGCGTTGAGACAAATTGATGGCCATCAGGGGGAGGCTTTGCGCGTCCCTGGGTGGACGTTGGCTAAGCCTATTAAAACGCGATCAGCTCCAGGTAGCGTTTGCTCCATTACAGAAGCCGCTTAGTGAAAGCAGTTATAAAGCACTTAGAGAGGTTTAACCAATTAAAAGAATATCCTTCAGTCTCCCACAGCAGGCTGGGTGATGCCTCCGTAAGGTGGTTTTTAGGACATGAAGTCAAACCACCTTTCTTTCCGAGTGTCTAAGAATTTTAAAATTATGATTTTGATGTCTCCGCGTTTCTTTGCTACTCAGCAAATGCCAAGTATTAATGAAGTATCCATGCAGCCTACATTAAATTCTGCATTAATAAGTCCCCTTCGGAACAAATGTTTTGAAGAGTTCATTCATTTCTCTGCAGCGATGTTCCAAGTCAGAGCCATTTGAGGAGGAGGAGAATATTGTTGTGAGATTTAGCGTAACAACCCCGCAAACAGGAATAACAAATAGCAAATACTTTGCTGCCACAAAACACAAAAGAGCACCAGTCTGAAAATCTCCTCCTTAAACAGCTGTATTTTTAAATTCCTATGTTCTAAGGAAATCAGATTTGTCCATGAATCATTTCTTTTGCAAGAAAGGAGCTAAATTCATGGCGGTTTGTACCTATAATACAAAGTCTGAGCAACTCCAAGTGGAGTTCAGCAAAACCCCTGTGACGTTACGCGTGAGTAGAAGCCGAGTTTAACAGCTGAAGTGTCACACTGAAATTCGGGAGGATAAATTAGCTATACAACAGTTGTATATATTTCCCGGAGATGTTTGTACGCGCGGGTTTACTTTACAGCCTGCCAAGACACACGAAGAGAGCGGTGTCGGAGCGCTCTATAAACACGCTCCGAGGGGCCGAGAGGGACCACGGCCGCACTCGTTTCTCTCCTCTCCCAAGAAGTGTCCCTTGGCTGGCACTGGGCATTTCGACCAGGATTCAGGCTCTCGTGGCTGCACCTCTGACGACAACGCAAGGGACGGTCATGCCCCGCAAGCAGATTTTCCAGGTGTTAAACCCTGGCCATATGAGTGTTTAAAAAGCTAACTGATGTGTTTTTAAACATAAAGACTGGCCAGGGTCTTAGTCACCGCAGAAGCATGCGGTAAATACAGCCCAGTGTCCCTCTGCAGCAAAAAACGTTCGGGGAGGAACAAAGGACACGTGAAACTCAGAACTGGAGAGGAAAGAAGAAAGGAGCCGCAGAGGATGCCAGGGTTATACCCCATCTTACCAAATAAAAAGAGCCTCGAACCTGGTGAGGAGCAGACGGGAGCCCTTTTCTGTCCTTCGAAGATTAAATTTTCTTTCTCTTTTCTTCTCCAAACACCCGGACTTCCCCTGGGGGGAATGGCACAAATGAAGTTTAAATGTAATCAAGCAACTTCTTTCTCTTCCCAAAAATTAATAATCTTGGAAGGAAACTGGAGAAGACACCCCCATTTTCACTGTGTTGTCAGGGACGCGCTGCTTGGACCCTGTGCGTGGAATAGCTTTTATCCTTCATTTTCTGCCCTGCTCCTTATGGATGAAACCGGTGCCAGTGGACGATTTAATCACCAGCATGAGCAGGGGCAGGAATTCTCATCCATTTTCAAATCTGTCAGCTGAAGCCATTGAAAATCAGGACTGGAAAATATAATCTGAGCAAAATACATTGGGTTTGCATGCCAATCTTTTTCCTATTCACTCTGCTGTCTCGCTGCCATTAACAAAGAAGTATTTAGGGGAACATGGCTCCTTTCAAGGAAGATAGCATCTTCTACCCCTTAATACAAAAAAGAGACTGCAGCAGGAAAAAAAGAAGGAAAATGGTACAGAAAGATAAAAAGCAGATTGCTGGCTGCTGGGAATGGAAATTAAGGAGTCAAATCTAACGTTTACACTGCTCAGTAGCACGTGCAAGAGCACAGGGGAATTGTATCCAGCAAATGCTGTGTGTTTTCAGTGGTGTCTGAAGGAGCTGGGGGCTCTCCAGGCCCATTGCTATTCCCAGTTTCGCCTTCTTTGCTCCCCTGAGTACTGCTGGTGCAGAATGGTGGCCCCAGTCTCTGCTGGTTGTTATCGACTTTTATGGAAATCCTTTCTTCTGCAGCCTTGTGACCCAAATACCGGCATAAGCAGTTTTAATTTTACTAGGCTCGTACCCACCCTTGCAGCTCCCGTAATCCCTAGTTTGGGGTTCGTTGGTATAAATATTGCCTACGACCTGTCAGGTAGTGGATCGTGTTAATATAAACAGCTCCTCGAGGTTTAACTAGGCAGAGCCAGCTACAGCTACACTTGGCCCAGCTCTTACCGTCTCTCACATCAAACGGCACGGTGACACTTGCTCCCCTTTGTGAGATGCTCTTGTAATGGCATCAACTAAATACGTGTATAAAACTCAGGAGCTTTAAATACACAAGGTCTCTTTCTCCAGAAATCAGCATTAATGCAAATCCCTGACACGAGCCCCATAACAGTGTCAGATGTGTTATTCTGCCCCCATCCCTGGAGGGGTTCAAGGCCAGGCTGGACGGGGCTTGGAGCAACATGGGCTGGTGGGAGGTGTCCCTGCCCAGGGCAGGGGGGTGGAAATAGGTGATCTTTAAGGTCCCTTCCAACCCAAACCGTTCTGTGATTCTATGGAGCGTGCATTCCTTGGGCAGTGTTGGAGACACACAGGCGCTGATGAGCTGAAATGCAGAAAAAGGCTGAGAGCTGATGTTCAGATGGGTCAATACTCACCCAAAGAGCTCCTGCCTTTGCTTAGAAATCCCAGCACGCTGTTCCCCAGCTGTATGCGTTTCAGCTCCCCTTGAAATGCAGAGAAAGAGAAAGAAATTGGCCAAAATAATCTGAGCAAAACTATCAAGGAAGGATGGTTCTGAGCTGCTCTGGAGGTCTAAGCAACAGTCGAGGTGGTTAAAAGAGGGAGCAGCATCTCTCTTCTCCCTCTCCTGGAATGAAAGGAGGAGAGGACGGAGGGATGCCCTCGCCGAGGGCTACTCCAGAGCCACAGGGCTGTGACTCAGCACAATTCCAGAGGGGATAGAAGGGCTGAATTGAGGAGGAAAACACCAGCCAGGTGCTTTGCACTGCAGCAGGTCCCTGGGGTCCTGCGTGAGTCGGCAGTGGTGGCATGTTACCCATCACCATCCCGGTGCTCCGAGTCACGCTGAGCCTCAGATGGCCCCAAAGAGGGATGGGGGGCTGAAAACCCCTCCCGAGCATGGCTCCCGTGCTCAGTCAATCCACCCACGGAGCAGCTGCCGCAGTCTTTTTACACACATGGATCTGTTGCTCCATGCTCACGCTAACCCAACGTGAGCTTTTCAAGACGTTGGCCCTGGAGAAGGGCTGTCTCCCAGCCTCAGTCACAGGATACACACAAGGTAAAATAAAATACACAGTGCAATCTAATATAATTTAACTTCCAGGATTGCTTCCACATCCAGTTTAGTCTGAAAATCAAGACTGGCACAGTTTAAATCTTTTGCACAATGAAAAAGCTGTCACTCAAAATTCATGTTTCCCTCTGCAGGATTTCCCGCGCGATTAACAAACAAGGGGTCGTCCTGCACCGCTCCTCCTTCCTCTCTCCCCTTCTTCCTTGGGATGCGGTTCAAACGGGCAGAGAATACAGCCATTGTATAGAAATACAAATAGAAAGGTGCAGGATGGAATAATTCAGGTTTTAAAACACATTTAAATTTGGATTTTGATTTAGAAGGGAAAAGAAGATGCAGCCCGGTGGAAGGACCATTCCCCAGCACACCAGGGTCGGGGTCCCCTCTCCGCTCCCCAGCCCTGGGCTGATCCACAGGTTTGATGCCTTATTTGCTTAAATGGGGGAAATACGAGAATTTCATGGAGCGGCCCTGCTCCTATTAAAACTGCCTTGAATTAATTAGAAGTGAGGGATGGGTCTGGTTTATTTATAGTTCAAAAAATAGAGGTGGGAAATCTCCAGCCTCACAAACGCCATCCTGGACAGTCGCCCCCATCACACGCTGGGTTGAATCCTTCCTCTGAGGTGCTCGGCTCCAGCAGGCCGACCTTGACCCACCAAAGAAACCCCTGCGTCAAGCCTTTGATAATGGAGAACACCTCCTAGGAGCTGATAAATATTATAAAAACTCATTACAGCAGCCACTTTTCCCAGCATTTGTTTTACAACTCATCCCTTCTGATAAGCATGTGCTCAGGGAGGCACAAGACAGCAGCTAAAGGCACCAGGTGTCTCGGCAAGAAGGACACTTTTTGTTCTGTATTAGGCGAAAGTTAACATGGTCCCGCGTTTCATATTCATCCGTGGGGAGGGGACCCAACAGGGCAGGATTGCCACCCTAAATCTGCCTGATCCCTTGCATGATAAAATTGAAACATATGGATTAAGGGTGACAAATGCAGGTCAGGGTCTCCTAATCTGCGCGGCAGAGGCTGGTGGCACAGACCCGCACAGCGTGGTACCCAGCTGGGACTTCCAAATCAGACCGTCAGTGTCTCCAGTGCACTCAGCTATGTGTTTAATAGAGTTTTAATTGCAGAGCGATTGCATGTGATATTGCAGAATTGCCACAGATTACTTAATTGACTGTTCGTTTGCTGAAGTCAAGCAGATTCTTCTCTCAATATGTGCTTTTGCTGCTCTAGATCTCTGCCTCCATGTTATTTGGCATGGCATTGTCTGAGCAACAGAAGCAGAGATCCTTTACAGGGAGAAAACCACTTCCATTTAACATGTTGGTAAATTTAACAGGCAGATGTGCGGGACTCCTGCAATTGGCTGTAGAAAGAATCCCGATCCTGCTGTTCTTAAAGAGCTGCATGCAGGGGTAACAGCTGGGAAGTGCCAGTGCACAGACTGTTTCCGAAAAAATTACGATGTGCACAAATGAAGTTGTGTTGGGAGCCATTTGTGAAGCTGCTTTCACAGCCTGAAAATCCAGCGAATCCTGTACAGGCACCGGGAAAGCAGATGGAGTGGAGCTGTGATCTTGGCCCGTTCCCTCTGGCCCGATGCTGATGGATGGAGGGGGAGAGGCTGGAGAGCATTGGCTTCTCCTCCGGCCCCTGGGAGGGATCTCCTGGGGAGCCAGGGGTGGAGGGCTCCATGCCGGGCAAACCGAAGGTCCATCCGACAGACAGATTCATTCCTGGAGGTGGCCAAAAGCAGGTGCCCAGAAATGTGAACGAGCAAGGCAGGCATCCAGCGCTCCCGCCTAGCTTCCCGGTGGACCTCCCCACTTCTCCTGAGCCACGTGTCATTCAGGGGCTGTCCCCACCAACGTCCCAGCAAAGCTCCTCAGGGCAGGATCAGACACAGGTCAAACCCATTCACTTGATGGCGCCTGAAGAGCTGCGGGCCGTCGAGTGATGTATTACGTCTGCAATTACAATGGCCATATAGCAGCCCAAAATATTCAGATTGAAATAACGAGTTCGCTTGGACAAGAGAATAAAAACAGGGCCTCCAGCCTTCTTTCCAAAACACGTCCCTTCAGTTGCCTAAAACTTCATTGAATAAATGGCTTTTGCAGCATTCCTGGAAGACGCTCTCATACGCCGTGCAGGCTGATGCAAAAAGAATATAACCGTCTCCATCGTTAGTTATGTGTTTAATAAGAGAGGTCGCACATGGAGTTGAAGTAAGGCAGTGAGTACGGAGATCGACACCAGGAGTTATTTAATTTCTGTACAAATTAGGCAGTGACGCTGCTAGTGATGACACCCACAAAAACAGGGCACCCTTCACTCGCCGCTCGGCTGCTGGAGCCTCCCCCGTGCCTCTTGGCTGAGTAACGGTGATGGGGAGATGCCACCGCAGCCAGACTTGCTCCTCCTGGACCGCGTTTTTCAAGGGAAACACATCTCCTGCATATCTCCTCTCTGAGCTACGGCATACTCCCCCTGGGATGACAGCATCTGGGTTTGGGTCATATCCACATAAATATTTCCAGTCCCAAGGCAGAAGGAAAAGCAGCCTTTGCCTCCACGTGCCGAATCCGCATTGCACTGGCCGTGCGTGGCTCCGTAAGAGAGCTTTGCTGCTTCCTAGCCCTTTGCAGGTCACATAAAGGACAAGAGTGATGTGGCCCTTATTCTCTGTAGAGCAAATTTGGGATAAAAAATTAACATAATTATTTTATTTAGCCTTGATTTTCTTCTTGTCTTTTATTGTGTTATGTTTTAACTGAGATTTCTTTATTTCCTGCTAGGATTCTGCCAGAATCCCGTCATTTCATCCAGAGGTTGAAATGCATATTACAAAAGGAAACAAATCTCTCCCTCGATTGCCTGATACATCTACTTTTCAATCTCGATTGACAAACGTACTCTACCAGCAGCATTTTTTATCCTTCAGAGTTGTTGCATTTTATTTTCCATTGTGTGACGTCCCTCGGCTAGAATCTGGAAAGGAAAAAAAAAAACATATCATCTTTCTCTCCTTACCCTTTAATTGGTCGTTTTTATTATGGCAATGTCCAGACCCAAAGCTCCTGTAATCACTGTCTCAGGTATTGCACAAGCGTCGAACCAAAGGCCCAGCCCAGGTCCTGGGGCTGTTTAACGATCCCAGCTCCGTGGGGACTGCGGCCAGTGGCTCCGCGTAACAAACTAATGGGATTAGCGTGTTCCTGGCTCCCTGTCTACCTGGATGAAAAACACACACTAACTGTCTCTGCCAGTACTTCGGACAAAATACGCAGTGCCACAAGAGCATGAAACACAAGGACAGATGCCAATACGGTTTTATTTAAGCCAGCGTCTGAACGAGGCACCAGCGCTCCTTCATCCGTATCATACCTTCTCTTGTTCATGGTCTCGCTGCCCCCCTGCTTATTGCTATTTTCTATTACTTCTGTTGTGCTTGTTTTTACCGGCGTTTGCAGGCTCGATGTCCCTCGGGGTTATTAATTTTGCACAACAGCAATAAAAGAACAAAGTGGGGCGTTAGGAAAAGAGTTTGTAGCCACAAACACCGCACAGACAGGTCCCTTTTTCACCCCCGATGAAGGATTGCTCACGAAAATAACGGGCTTTTGTCATGCCTTGCAGGTGCTGTGGTGATTGCCTTCGTGGTCTGCTGGCTCCCTTATCACATTCGGCGTCTCATGTTCTGCTACGTCCCCTCCAGTCACTGGACAGAGTGAGTCACGAGGCGGGGGACGAGGTCCCCCCCTGCCAGGACAGGGCTCTCAGGGCACCCACGTGGGGACGGAGGTGGGGATCTGGGCAGGGATCTGGGAGCAAAGGCGTTCTCCATGCGAGGGGTTAAAGCCTCAGCCTCCTAATTTTTGTTTTGATCTTTTCTTTTGGATTTGTTACCGTGTTTGCCAGCCAAATTAAGAACCCTAGTTGTATCATCTTGTTATGGTTTGAGGAACCCACAACAATTTATTGGTGTTTAGACAATTACTCTATCACCTGACGACCGCTCCCAACACAGGAAGGGGAATCAGGAAAAACAAGGAAACCCAAGAGTTGAAATATAAACAGATTTAGTAGAATAAGACTAAATAATTAATATTAATAGTACTAAAGAACCAGTATGTAAGATATACAAGGACTATTCCCAGCCCATTCCCCAGCAGGAGCCGGTCACTCCCCGCAGGGACAGCCAACGTGGGACCCTGCGAGCGCTGCGGCTCCGGGAGGAAGGGGAGGGCTCGGGGCACCGGGGCGAGGAGCGCTTTGGGCTGCAGCCATCATAGGATAGGGAAAAATCCTCATCAAACCTTCTAATTTATATTGAATGTGACGTTCGTGGTATGAAACAATCCTCTTGGCATTTTGGGTCAAGTGCCCGGGTCTCGCTCCTCCTCATCCCCACAACTGGTGAGCTCCAACACCGAGACGTTGAAACCTGCATCCCATAGCTGGCCATAAAGTAAATATTTTCACAAATTCAGACACTAGAGTCTTCTAAAAATGCACTTTCCCCTAGCATTAGAAGAGACCTTATTGAAAAGCAAAAGTACTGAAAGAGAAATGAATCCTGTGTCGCCCAAACTCCCGAGGACGCGCCGAACTCCCCCAGATGGGGGTGGAGGCAGCATTAGCTTGAGCCGAGACGCAGCAGCGTGGCCTTCCTTCTCCTGTGGCTGCCACCGCAGCCTCCCCCCCGTTAACAGCGGCGATGGATATTCACCCCTGACAGTCTTTGATGAAATGATGTTGGGACAGGGGGGGTTTTATACATCTGAAGTGGATTGCTGTCTCTGTGGCGGAGATATCGATCACCGGCTCAAAGATGGAGCAGCTCCCGTCAACACACAATTTACCTCCCCGATGGCACATTTCCTTAGTGACAGCAGAGATTACACAGGTGGGGAAATAACTGTGCTGCTTACTGAGTCTGGGGCAGGGTATTTACTGGGGTTTGCAGGGAGTGGACCAAAATTAAATACCAGCAGTTGCCGCTGATGAGAAAATGTCCACATTCTCAGAGAATGCAGGGATAATTGCATGACTACACGGAACGCAGGTGCGCCCTTCACAGATGTGCAAGGGCACACAAAATGCTCCGTGCAGCCTTTCTGCCGCGCCGGGCCAGGTTCCTCTGCAGAGCAGCCACAGAACTCATTACTCATGTTAAACAGGAGGCAATTAAGCATTAATGCTGTCTGGGGATATACACCCAGGTAGCCTGAGACGCCGTGAGATGTTCTCAGTGAAAAACACATCTTTCCTCCCCATGGTGGTCCATCCCTCTTCTCTCTGGGACCGGCTGTTTTTCCTGCAATGAACAGGAAAAGAAAAATCTACAGCGCAACTATGAGACATTAAAATTTCATAACCTCCGAGCACAAAAAAAAGTAGTCATTTACAAAATAGCAGTCTACTGAATGGAATTGTACATCCATCCGTAGTAAACACCAAAACCTCTCTTCAATCGGGAAAACAGAGCTCTAGGCACTCACTGGGACAAGCTGTTGTTTCTTGTTTGCTTTCCTCTATGAAAAGCACTTAAAGCAGCAATCATTTATGTAACGACTGTGTTTGCTTTGAGCAAGAGGGGTAGAGAAGTCTGTCTGCAGTTAGTGTGAATTTATGCATTGTGGCTGCATTCGCGTTTAATTTTTTTTTTTTTTTCTTCTTTTAAAAGCCATGAGCAATTTTAGGAGAGCATTGAGTTCACAGGCATGTTGTGAATGGTGAACTATCAGTATGGTAGCTAATCGAGAGCTCACAGCAGCTTGACGTGTTCATTTATAAATGCATGTGCCTGCCCCTGAAGAAGAGAAAATTTTGCTACATTAATTCCTCACAACTCTTTAGAGAAACTCTGTTTGTAAGAGCTGGATGGGCCATGCGGTACTTGGCAGTGCGGAGGGGGTGTGGAGGGATTGGTGATGTACTCCAGCACACGTCTATTCATCTTCTGCTAGACAGTGCTCAGACTAACAAAAAGGTCTGCCATTTCCACTGAGATAAATAATCCTGGGGAACATCTTCCTGCAAATGAGACCCATGTTGTTTATAAACCCTTTACCAGCTCGGAGCTGTTGATTTCTGTCGTCCCAAGGAAAGATACTTCCATAAGAAAAAAAAAAAAGAAAAAATTACTAAGGATTTTCAACTAATTCTAGTTGAAAACATCATATTGTGATGGTCGGGATATGTTTCGAATGCATGCTATCATCAACTTGCCGCAGAATAGAGAGTGCTATCCCAGATTACAGACAAATCCCAAGGCAGGAACCCACCGAATGAGCCGATGCAGCTCTCACTGCCGGGGGGAGGAGGGACCTGCGTCTGTTACAGGATCTTGGCTCTTCTGCAGGCTTTGTAGACCAGAACTGCAGCCAGAAAAGTCAAGCTAATGTATATGCCTGACACAGAAACAAATTTCCATCTGGCTTCTCATTTTCAAGAGTGTCTGTTTTCAAAGACAAAATGAACATACGAGGTAAATATCACATCCAAACCCAGGGCATAAATAAGTATTTAACTGTTAGTGATTGGGTGAGACCTTTGTAGAGACACTTGACCTGTTCTTGGCCAGTCTCAGTTGAAAACAGAGATGTTTTCCTGGTGGCTCACGCACCATTGGTCAGCTCATGTCCCGAGAAAGGTTAGCTCATGTTTTTCTCACCCTTGTGCCTTTGAATTATTTCAGCTCTCCACACTCTATTTAGATTTTTATCTTTCATCTGTCCTTGCAGTTTCCTTTTCAACTTCTACCACTACTTCTACATGCTGACAAACGTCCTCTTCTACGTCAGTTCGGCAATCAACCCCATCCTCTACAACCTGGTGTCTGCAAACTTCCGACAGATCTTCCTCTCTACACTCACACTCCTGTGCCTGCCATGGAGGAAGAAGAAGAAGCGACTGGCCTTCACCAGGAAATCCAACAGCATCTCCAGCAACCACACATTTTCCAGCCAGGTCACAAGGGAAACTACCTACTGAAGCCGAAGGAGGAAGGGAAATGCGTTTCTTGGTGGAGTCAAAACTTGAGAGAGGCCTCTGTGACTTTCATGCATGGTCTCCAAACTCACCTAACGCAAGTGTGTTTAGCAAAGTCATTTTTGTTGGAAAAATAGGCTTTGTGTTGCCAGTAACTTTGAGGTTATTTTAAAGCATTGGCCTTGCCTCTTGTGAGTAATGTCTACATGTTTTGTAACTTCAGTCTGGCATAAATCCAGCTGCGGTGTTAACTGGGAAGCCAAAATATGTTAAACTTAGGCAAAACCATACTGCTTTTCACCCTTTTCTCAGTGCAGAGATGCCATGTTCCCATCCAGGGGTTCGAGATCACGTCTCTTGGTGGCACCGAGCAGAGAGTCTGATGGGGAGAAAGCAGTTTTGAACAGAAAGGGATGTTTTTGGAGAATGGACATGCTCATCTGTGGGATGTTCAATGAGTGAAAACTCAGGGAGCCAGATGGTTGTTTTAGAAATATGTCTAAATGATGATTAATGTGACCTAGGTTCTCAAGAGAGCCTCTGTGGCTCCTTGAAATTAAATAACAACAGATGATGCCTTACCTAGATTGGGGTGGCTGTGGCCTGGGAAATGGGGGTCATCTTTTACTTTAGGGCATGTATAGTGCCTGGCGCAGTGAAGCCCCTCTCTCGCTGGTATTGGTACGGCAACACCAATAAATTATAAAGTCTCTAGCAAAGAATGGCAGAAACTGTGCCCAGCTGGAGCACTGAAAATGAACAGAAATGGAAAATCTTACTGTTGCCATACAGCCAAATCCTATTTTTTACCCGGGAGAACAGTTAGATGCCCTGCATTGAGGTGAGAAATCTCCAGGCTCATGAGGGCTCCGGGCTGCTGAGATAAGAGCAACCCGCCCCAATTCTGTGGGACCTTCAGTTTTTTCCCATTCTTATTCCCGTTTTACTTGCTTCCTCGCCATTTTCACAAGGCTGACGTCTCATAGGTTATATAAGTTGCAGGCAGCAGGGCCTCTTGTTTTACCTTTTGTTTTATTTCTTTTTGCTGCCAGACCTGTTGTCACACCGCTCTGCACACACAAATCTTCAGATAGTGCGAATGAAGAGCACAAGCAGGTTTAAACTGGGGAGCTTTAGCTCTTAAACACCTCTTCTAACGAGGCAGAGGAACAGAAACAAGACCTGAAGATTCTCTTTGAAATTTCTCAGCTGGCCAGGGCAGGTAGCGTGAACTTTTCTCCCATATAGTTCCACCTCTTAACAGCCCGCTATATGATGCAGCAAATTGCTCTAGAGCCTTTAGTACCAGAAATCACAGGCCTCTGGGAGAAGCTAAAGGGCTTTCCCTGCTGTCACATCACCAGGTGGTGACCTGCATGGAGCTGCAACCAACCAATCATCCTGCGCAACCTCTGCTGGTGGTGACCTTGCGTCCCCTTTCCCACCACACTTGACTGGGAGAGCAGGGCTTGCCTCTTCATGATGACAAACTAGAAGAGTCACTTGGCTCAATTCAGCTTTCTGGGCTTTGCCTGTACCCTCTCACTCTGCAGCTGACGAGCACACTTGGTACGTAACAGAAGTCTCGATGCTGGAGATGTGGATCTGGCCCCAGTCAACCCTCACACAATGATGGCAACCAGTTACTGATCCACTGGGTGCCGCTGACTTCTGCTAGAGATGTGTTATCCCATGGGTTAGGCCCTATGGGGCTCAGGGTGTAGAGAAAACACTTGTGGGGCGTTTGCTGTGAGTTGTGACTGATAGCTATCTACTTCCAAGGCACTTATAACCTGGCAGTTGTACAGAGCTAGGTACCATGCTAGAGCTGGCTACCATCAGCCGTGACCTCCAACGGCACCTACCAGGGATGGGAGATTATTTTAATGCCTAGTACAGAACCACTCCAAAAGAAAGGGCTCAAAATATTAGTGGGGGCTTTAGCTTCTTCTGATTCAGCCAAACTGCAAGCTCTGTCCTGTCATGCCTTCTTTTAATTTCTTGCCCTGGTTGTATCAAACAGAGGGCAGAGATTATATTTGACAAAGCACTTTTGTTGCTCATGCACAGTTGACTCCTCTTTGGCAAGAAAAACAGGTAATGGCACGCACGACAACAAAAAAATTATCTAAAAGGAGACTGGTCTCTTTGGAAGGAAATCTGTGAGGAAGCAGCAATTGTTATCTATGTGTGTGTTAGAAGTGGCTTGGGCAGGTTGGAAGAAGAAGGTCTAGAAGACTTGTACGTACTGCCCTGTTGAAAAGTCGAGGTATGATGAGCAGAGGAAGAGGAGTCTTAATGTCACACACTTAACATTGGCCTTCCAGGCACGGGACTTTCAACATTTCTGGAGAGGACCCAAATTTTTTAACTTTGCCTCTAAATCGAGTTAACAGATGGGAGGCGGTTCCTGAAACCTCCCCCGGCAGCTGTAACTGTGCGTTGCTTTGACTTTCGGTAGGATTCAACATCCCGCGTGTCTCAGTTGCTTTGGAAATGTTAAACATTATTAATATACTTGTTCAACACCAACCTGCTGAAATGTGCTTGATTATCTTAGAAAACACTGTACAAAAACTGTTGTTTCACGTAAAATGCTTGGCTTAGATTTTCATTATTGAGATACACCGGCAGCTTGCAGAATATCCCAGCTCAGAGAAAGCAGTGGGTTTATTTTTGGTTTAACATGAAAATGGGAACAAGCTGGAGTAAAAATTAACTTATAAGCTTTTTCCCCTATGTTTGTTGTGTCGAGTCCTGAAGCGCTGACTCTGTGGGGGGATTTATCCGAGAGGTTTGCTGGCTTCTACACCTCCGTCCCTCCAGTTTAGCGCAGGAGCAGACCTGAGTCTACGGCCTTACTCTGAGATTGCAGCTCAAAGCTACCTCCCCCACAGGCTAAATCTGACTACCTTGAGCTGAAAAGCGTAGGTCACAGCTGATTTCATCCTCTTTCCCCTCCTCGCCTAGTTTTGCTATACTCGACCTAGAAATTTAGTTCCCTTGAGCACAAAGAATTGCGGATAACTCACTGCAAGACCCCATGGTTTTGCAAAGGAAAGCATGATCCCGTAGAGAAGAAAAAGGTACAAACTGCCCAGTCCATACCAGAAAAATGGTTCTTTCCATGCCTTTTAACGACTACTAACGCAACAAGATTTAGCTTTAAACCTAATCGAGCGAGAGTGGCTTCTGCCATTAGAAAAAACGCGTACTCCCATCCTTTGTATTCCTGTCTTGTCTGAACTCCCCGCCGGGGCAGAGGGGTGAGCGTTGGTGCGGCACGATGTTAATCTATGCAAATTTCCGGTAAGTGTTCTGAACTGTTTGTTTCAACTAAAAAAAAGAATCTGTTGAACCCACAGAGGTGAAGTGCTGCCAGAAGGATTCTGAGAAATTCCCATCCGAAGAGAGTCTATCTAGTGACCTCTTCAACTATCGTTTTGAGGTTTCGTTTGTCTTCACAGTGTTCTCGTCAGGGCCGCCCATTTGGCAGCGCGTGCAATCAGATTTACACAGTCTGTTTGGAAACCTGGCCCCAGACAGGACTTCCTCACTTTTGTCTTTTTTTGCAAAGCGCGCGACACCTCGCTGCAAAAACTGAACGGCGGAGCGGTGTGAGGAGGGTTAGCGGGACACGTGCCGTAAGCATGACGATAGCAGGACCTTTTGCATTTGTAGCATCAAACGTTTAGCGAAAAGAAGCCCCCGGGTGCGCTGTTGCTGCCGGCGGCTCCTGCTGCAGGTTTGAGCCCATCCTCTGTGCGGCTCCGTCGGTACCTGCCCTCGGGGAGGGCACAAGAGCCCTGGACCTTTCCCGTGCAACACCTCGAGTCTCAGTCCGGCATCTACCCAGTGGTGATGTTTGGTGGCTGCTTTAAACAAAGCTGTACCTGCTTGAGCTCCGTCCCGTTGTTAACATTACAGCTCAACAAGGTCCTTCTGCTCTCAGTCTGGATTCGTTTCGTAGGAAAACAGAAATCGCTAACGCAAAATTCCACGATGCTGTGTCCTGGCTGTGTGACCAAGAGTCCTTCCCCGGCCGTGCCACCTGGTAGTCCTGCACATATTGTATTTATGGCAGATATTTTTTTAAAGCGCACCTTTTCTTTTTCTTTTTTTTTTTTTTTTTTCGGAAATACCAAATGTTGATGTGTTTTTTTTTCTGTGGCCTGTTCGGCATTGGGGGAAAAAAAAAAAAAAAGAATGTTAAAAATGTGTCAGCGTCTCCTTTGTAATATTTTCTGTGACAAAGGGAAGGAAGAGGGTGTGAAATCCTTTCGTGTAGCAATGGGAAACACTCTTTCAATGTAACGTGCTATTATTGATACTGTATTTACTGAACAAACTGTCATGAAATGGTTACTTCCCATGATAGCCTTTGTACTGTATTTTATTTTATTTTATTTTGACATTTATTGATCCTAAGAAATAAATATCCGAATTTAAGGCTTGGGCTGGTTATGCTTGACATGGCAGCACAGGCTCTCTGGTTGTGGTCTGAACTGGTGAAATCCCATTGACCCCCTGAAAGGGGATTGTAGCAAGGCGGGGGTTGGTCTCCTCTCCCAAGGAACAAGCAACAGTTTTCACAAATTCAGACACGAGATCCTTCTACAAACACAGTTTTCCCTAGAATTGGGAGAGACCTTCCTGAAAAGAAAATCACTGAAAGAGAAATTAACCCTGTGTCGCTCAAACCAGGACACTTGTCTTGCCTGCGTGCTTTCCCCTGTTTCAGGGCAAATGATAAAGACGACGTATCTTGGCCATTATTTCTGCAGCGGCTTAGCCCAGAAAACTGAGCAGATCAGGGCTTTATTGCACTGGGACCCGTAGGTTCACAGCGAAGGAGACGGCCCTCGCCCCAGAGAATTTGCTGCTAAAACCAAAGCAGGTTTACTGTGTCTTAACGGGGAGATTTCCCTTCCCACCTTCCCCTCTTCTACACGACCCACTTCCACCCTGGCATCCGTTTTTCTAACACAGATGTAATTTTCTGGGAACAGAACACTTGGGTATCACCCACTACATTAAAGCGTCTTTACACTTAATGAGCCAAAATCAGTCACCTCCGTAGTCCCTGCTGCTCCCGGTTAAAGTTCTGTTGTGAAACAGCTCAGCCGAGCACTAGGAAAATACGCAAAATCTTCCTTGTTTGTAGCCATTCAATTGTTTTGATGTCTGGCAGAGAGAAAGGTTGCTCGGAAAGCAGCAACAAAATAAAATTTAAATATTTGGAATCATTCATGCCTGGAAAATTCATCTTCTAAAACCCAGCTGAAATGCACCGCCTCTCCAAAAGCATTTCGCTGCTGCTTCCAGATGAGAAGAGCAGGAACCTCTATTGTCCCTACACCATCTATTATTAAAGAATCAAATCATTTATTTTGTGGATCCTTTTATTTGGTATTCAGCCCTGCTCTGTTAAAAGGTGTCTTTTCACTCCACTGCCAAAGGAGCTGCAGTTCGTCTCTTCAGCAGTGAAAATCCACAACGGGCGGCCATGCCCTTGTTTTCTGGCTGCAGGAGGAGTTCGCGCAGGGCAGGATGCTCCCAGCGGAGCCGCCACTGACGCTGCACAAACCTGGACCACGTTCAAGCTGGGGTGAAAAACGTTGCCCTCTGCTCGTGACTTCCCTATCTCCGGGCTGACTCCTTCAAAATGCAAAACTCCCGGGACCCAGAGCTCCTCGCTCCTCCCACCCCATGTCACGCAATGGGGCGCCGCATCCTACCCCACCATTGTCAAGGAAAACAAAACGGCTGCGGAGAATCAATGGATTTCTTTTTTTCTTTTAGAAAGGCACAAGGGCTGTGCCTCGAGCAATGAGGAATGCTTTCAATTTGGCCCGTATTTCTCATTTCAATTTTAAAAGTAATTTCCATAGTTCACAGGAGGAGAATTTCAGGCGCCTTGTGAAACAAACGTTACCTTTTAGTAAATGGCTTCATAAAACTTAGTAAACATCCATCCAGAAGTTAATTTATTTAAAATGTCTTTAAAACCTCTGCTGCCTTATTGAATTTGTTTGAACTGTAGAGCGGGTTGGCGTGTATTCATGAGGGTGTTTAAGCAACAAGGCAGTGCATCCTGGTTATTGTCATGGGTCTCTGGTGGGCTGTGAAGCATGAAGCAGAGCATGAAGCGACTTTGGGCACGCAAGTGCAAAACCCCTCCAGAAGTACAGGAGCACAGAGACAGCCCCGAGGACAGGTCAACACAGGGACCACGGCTACTAGAGAGAGAGAAAACACAATTGGTTCGCTCTTGAAGACAGACTTAGTGAAAGCAAATTAAGTGGGAAGAGTCAAAAAAACTTAAATGAAAATTAAACATCTCAGACATGGCCAGAATATGATAGAATTATAGAATGGTTTGGGTTGGAAGGGACCTTAAAGATCATCAAGTTCCAACCCCCCTGCCCTGGGCAGGGACACCTCCCACCAGCCCAGGTTGCTCCAAGCCCCATCCAACCTGGCCTTGAACCCCTCCAGGGATGGGGCAGCCACAGCTTCTCTGGGCAACTTGTTCTGTTGCCTCACCACCCTCATGTAAAGAATTTCTTCCTAATATCCAATCTAAATCTCCCCTCTTTCAGTTTAAAACCGTTCCCCCTTGTCCTATCACTCTACTCCCTGATAAAAGATTCCCTCCCCATCTCTCCTGTAAGCCCCCTTTAGGGACTCGAAGGCTGCTATAAGGTCTCCCCGGAGCCTTCTCTTCTCCAGGCTGAACCCTCCCAACTCTCTCAGCCTGTCCTCACAGCAGAGGGGCTCCAGCCCTTCCAGCGTCTCCGTGGTCTCCACTGGACCCATTCCAACAGCTCCATGTCCTTCTCATGCTGAGGACTCCAGAGCGGCACACAGTACTCCAGGTGGGTAAGCACAACAGCCACACACTTACGCGTCCACTCCCTCACTATAAATTTTTGGTCTTTCCTGTGGGGACCTCTTCCTCTTGCTTGCTAGTACTGGCTTGGCTGGTTTGTACCACCAGTGACGTGACATTTGATTACACTTGTCTCCTTCTCTATGAAATCCTGAAGAAACGGGAAGCAAAATCCTTTACCCTTTTAACGCAAAAATGTAAAACCATCTTGTAAAGCAAGAACAGTCCGCTCTGCTTCCACACTGCTGCTGCTTCGCTGCGCACTGCTGAGATGTCTCAGCTTTGCTGTAAACTGAAGGTACATAAAGGAACAATTATGGACGCACAGCCTGGAAGATCTGCAAAGGTACAGAGAGGATAAAGAACTCCTCTCTTGTGAGTAACATTAACATCTTGGATGGACCATTTCATCCTCCCTCGTCTTGATGAAATGCGGCATAAAGATGAAAGGACAGACACACCGTATTTCACCATTGCATCAGTTTCAGTCGCATTAAGGGCTGAACCAGTTAGCCCGGCATTTCTTGGTTCCTTTCTTCTGCTTCTCCTTTCTCCTGTCTTTGGAAGCTGCTCGGGAGGAAGGGTATGTCCAACACTTTTACAATGCAGCTTTCAGCCTCAGGCACCACTAAAACACATCATAAATAATCAGGATGTCTGATTGCTGTGCATCTCATCACTACTCCTTAACTGTGTCATCTCCAGTGAAAACTTTCACGCACCATTTTTCCTTTGTAAATGTCTCAGGGCTGAGCAGGTGTCAACCTGGGTCACACAGGCTTGTGGTTCATCTCCAGCTGAAGCCAAACATGCAAGGGAAGGGCCCAGGGGCCAGAGGTCTTCGTAACTGGAGTGTGGGTTGGACAACATGATACTCACTCTTCTGAAATTCCGTTTGTTGCGGAATAGCCCCTCTGGGCTCACCCTGAGAGCAGATATTCGGCCACTTCTGCCATCCTGCGCCCACGTGCTGTACACAGTCACTTGTGGATTCCAACACCCCAACATTGGGACCAGCACCCCAACGTTTCATGAACATAATCGAGATGTAATAGCCATCATTAACGAGATTTAATAGTATTAGTGCACCGTTAACAACCCAGCACACTCCGTACCTTTGTCGCCGCAAGGGTGCTCTTGTTTTATGGTGTGGTTTTCAGGCACAGAGAACATAAGGGATTCGTTCAAGATCCCTAATGAAATCTTCTTGTAGACCAGAGATTCAAACCCCAGTGTTTCCGGCACAGTCAGCTCTGATTCATCCTTCCCTTCATTCAGCATAAGCAGGTAGTCCAGGAGCTATTTTAAGCCTCCATTCCAAGACGTGCATTAGCCAAACACGCCACCATTCAAACGTTTAAAAGCAGCTTCTCGCTGATTGTCAGCAATGGGAACAACCTTGGCACCTTTCAAAGTGTTCTTGACGGTGCTGTTACCCTTGGTGTCTGCCTCCGTTTGGAAACGTACAGATTGCAGGAGGTGAAGCATTCTGCCCTGAATTGAAGAAATACCCAAACGGGAACAAACTCCATTAAATGGGAGTGACCTTGGTGGTGCCATGGAGAACTATAACGAAATCTGTGACACCTGACATTCGCAGGGTTCTAGATCTTCTGTCCGCTCGAAAAGCAGCTACGGCTGTCAACAGCGTTTTTAGTACAGCTCCCACACAGAGCGTGCATTTTCACAAAGTTCCACATTACTGCGGTAAATCCCTTTTCGTCTTCCCTCAGACTGGCAACTGGGATAAAATTCATTTCTCTTTACCATCATCACAAGCATGAAATTAGCTTTTTCGTGACCATCCCAGAATAATGCCTTATGCAGCCAATAGTGCTTCCTGACTCAGAACTTGAGACTTGCCCCTCTCCCTCCCCTGGCCTTCATCTGAATTAGGACAAGCAAAAGACACAGGGGTTTGCAAGCTGGCCACAGCCAGGCAGCCGGGCTGGTGGATTTTCTTGCCCAGGGAAGTGAGCATCCCTCCTGGGGAGGCTGATTTAGCAAGAGAGGTAAACGCAAGCCTATAGGCTCTATAAATGAAAGCAAATACAGATTTGTGGAACGTTTGTGATCCTAGGTGTAGACCCACATGCACAGCTGGTATAAATCAGTTGTTTGTTTGTTTTTTTTAAATATCATTTAGCAGGGGAAAAATTAAGCAGTTATTAGGTGAGCAGCGCCACAACCAATCATAAATGCCAGAGGTGCTGATCAGATTAAAACAGAACTCACGGTTTGTAGCTTGTGTCTGGAAGGAACAAAGACTCTGGTCCTGATTTTGATTGAATGCAGGACGGTATCTCTCGCTTACTGTGTGTATTACAGGCGCAAGGAGGGAGAGTGTTGATCACAGCTCGCCTCGGTGCTTTTTAATACACTGTTTATCATGCGGAGCTCACTGGCATTCACAAAACACCTTTGCAGATTTCACGTTGTGTCTTAATAAGTTTTCATGGACTTCAGGAGACAGAAAAATACGTATTCCCATGCTGCCACTCTCATTCCGTTCATACACGGATAAAACCATCTCCGCGTCGAAGAGCAACGTCCTTGGTTTAGCACGGCTAATTGGGTGGTATGGCCCCTGCGAGATCAGCCACGTTGTTATAATCCGCTTTCCTGCGGAAGAACGGGTGGGAAAACATTTCCTCAATAAGCTTGAGGAAGAATAGGAGTAAATGTGAGTGGCAGCTCTGTACCGGTGGTGAACAGGAAAAGCCAAAGCCACCCCTAGATGAACACCTCAATAGAAATCGGGGCGGGGGGGTGGGGGCTATCTCTGCTCCACTCGTCAGTCTGGAAGGCAAATGCAAAATTAATGAACCTCTGTACAGTGAGATAAAAGCAGAAAAGGTTTCTGCAGGGAGAAGATCTCGCTTTTTTTTGGCCCCCCTTTGAAATGCGTGCCAACCCAAAAGCTACTGACTTTTCAGTGCTCAGCTCTGAGGAGGATTGTTCCGTATCAGCTTAAGATTTAGGTACAAAGGACTCCAAGTATGTCCAGGAAGTGTGGGAGAAATAAATGCACGATGATAATTCTATTTGCTTTCTGTCTTTCTATATACACCATGGCATCAAAAGGATTTGCGGGCTTTTTCCAGAGAGAAGACGGTTGTGTTAGCAACATCAGCATGTAACAAAAAACACTGGGAAAAGAAAAAAAAAAAGAAAACCTTCTGCTCCTTTCTGATTTTTGCATCTTCACAAATCAGTCAAAAGCTTTTCTCTTCAACTAAAATCTCACTTCCACTTGTTTACGACAATTCATGCCCCTGTGCTATTCATTTTCCATGCAGATTGCCTCCGGGGCTCAGGGTCTGCCTATTTTTCAAATCCATCTCTCCAGGAGGCACCATAGGGTTTGAAGATTGGTTGTCTTGATCAACGTGAAAAGGCTGTTTTATGTAAGAAGGGGCTGTGAGTCACAGCAAGACTTTGACGAGCCCAATAGACTTCCTTAGCGGTTGGCACCGGAGAAATGGAGAATTAGGAGCTATAGGACTGAAATGAGATAGTGAATCAGATGACAGGATGGGAAAGATGTTTCGTTGGGGCGACAATTGATAAAGCTGAGGATATTACATATTTATTTGAAATTGAGCCTACTTCTTGGGAGGCACCGAATGGAGTTTCCCAGGAAGCTGTTTAATTGTGCAGAAACAGAGAACAGGACCGTGATCGAAATGAACCGGAGGGGAAAGAGTGCTGGTCAGACAGTGCACGCGATGCAGGGGGATGAAGGAAGGGCATGGGCACAACCCCGCTAACCTGCTCGCTAGCGCATCCCCTCGCCGAGCATCACAGTAAAGCAGAGAAGCGAAGAGTTAAGTTTGCTCACGTCTCCCAGCAAATGCCTGTTCCCACAATTGCTGTCTCTTTTTGGCCAGAGTTCTGTATTTTTTAACTGTTCTCAACTCTCTCTTAGAGCAATTATTCCAAAGTGCAACTGAGGACATTTTCCCTTCTGCTGAGATGAAATTCACATCTATTCAGTTTGGTAATAGCTCCTCGGACCACCTAAAGGCATCTCCTTTCTTTAGTTTCTAATCTGTACATACCCAAATATAGGGAGAGCTGCTAAAACACGTGGAAAGTCAGCGGGAGAAGAGAAGCTGAAGGGGAAAAAGAGGATCTGAGCTGATGCTGCAAAGGCTGGGGAATGGGGCGCTCACCCGGCTTACAGGAGAAAGAGAGGGGGACAGCAAGGAAGGAGATAAACATTCAAATCTGGGCAGGTTTGCAGCATTATCTGCTGCCAAATACACCTCCAGAGCACGTCAAGTTGCAGCTTTACCAGCACCCCTCTTCCCACATTCACCTTTTCGATCACGGATGTTTTCACAGCCATCCCTATCCTCCAAATTTGGAAAAAATGGTCACCCCCAGACCCTTAAAACGAGTGTGTGTTTGGCTTGATTTGTTTCATCTTCACTGCAAATGCTCACATCTTTCCAACCAGCTCCTTTTATTTAGGATTAACAAGTAGAAGTTTCGCTTGAGCGGTTGTGAATGTTTAAGGACGTTTCAGGATAATTTGCGTTTCTGTTTGTATCAAATTATCTGGTCTATAAAATGGTTTGAGTCAATTCTACATTTTTATTGTTTGTGAGCAGAAATATTTCTGGCTTATTGGCATTGTGGACAGATTTATTCCTAGCTTTGTTTTCTTTAATAAGACTGTTGCTTTAATAAGATTTAAATACCGAGACTTACAGTATACAAATTTCAGATAAATTTGCTCCCTGGTCAAGGCACAAAAGAGAAAATGTTTCAATTAAATTGAATGTTAGCTTCTATCCACTATTCTACCAGCAATAATGAATTGCAATATAAAATACAATTCAACTCTAACCATAAATATTGGTAGTTAAAAGTCCTTATTTTCCCTTAAACTGTTCTGTGCTACTAGAAAATGTAGTGCTTCAGAAGTCAAACACTGAGACCTCATCATAACCAGATGTACCCAGAAAAGCTGCGATGCAGAAAAGTGGATTTCATCTCGAATAAACCATGAAGTGTGGTGGGAGCAATGCTATACGCTGAGAGTCGATGCGTGACATTAGCGTAGATATGTAGAAAGCAAGTCCAAGACAGGCAAGACTGGGGTTGCACCACCAGGATGTGGGGAAGACACCGAGATATCGCCGACACATGTTCCAGCCCCATCGTGGGGATCATGAGCAGCCACGTGGTGTGGATCTCACTTTTGCAGCTCATCTGAAGGAGCGCACTTCTGTAGGCAGAGATCAGTTTCTTTTTAAGCATTACTTCAAAAGAGGAGCTCACTTTTCAGGTGAAAATGTTGCTGTCTCGAACATCCTCAACAGCCTCTAATCCTGGTTTCTCGTCCAAGAGCTGACTCTGGCAGACCGCACTTAGTGTCAGAAATGTCACAACCTCCTCCTCAAAGACAACAGTAACAGAGAACGTAACAGCCATAAAAAGCAAGGGAAGACGCATCAGACGTTTCTGATAAGCAAAAGAGAAGCTGAAAGTTAATGTTCACACACCTCTATGCGAGCAGTCCAGATGTACTGTGCCAAAAGAGTTTCAGCACTGTTGATAAACGTACACCTCCTCAAGGGCCAACCTTGCAAACACTATGTTTACCACCAGCTCCTTTGCAGAAAGGGGGATTAAGTTGCCAACAGCCAGGTTTTTCAGCTGAACCAAACCTCCATCACTAGAAACCATAGAACTGTAGAATCACAGAATGGTTTGGGTGGGAAGGGACCTTTAAAGGCCGTCTAGTCCAACCCTCCTGCCATCAGCAGGGACATCTTCACCTAGATCAGGTCACTCAGAGCCCCGTCCAACCTGACCTTGAATCTTGCCAGGGATGGGGCATCTCCCACCTCTCTGGGCAACCTGGGCTAGTGTCTCACCACCCCCAGTGTAAAAAATTTCTTCCTTATATCTAGTCTAAATCTTCCCTATATCTTGTTTAAAACTTCCCTCTTTAGTTTAAAGCCATTACCCCTTGTCCTATCACAACAGGCCCTGCTAAAACATTTGTCCCCATCTTTCTTATAATGCCCCTTTAAGTACTGAAAGGCCACAATAAGGTCTCCCCGGAGCCTTCTCTTCTCCAAGAGCTGTTACTGCCTGTGTTGAACATCCGTGGCCGAGGGCAGCATGGTGGCATCCCTGGGCCATCCGTGCTCACTTAACGCTTGTCTGAGGGTGGTGCGAAGCAGGAGCGACACCCCTGACTGTGTGGGGCACGAGTGATGGAAAAATAACGGGAAGGGGCCAAGTCCAGCTCTGCGTCTCAGTCTCGTCAAACTTCAAGAGGTGATCTAGGACCCTGGTGCAGCAACCTTGTACTTTCTCCTCTCCGCTCCCATCCCCTTGGCCGGCAGCTCACTGTCCCTTTTCCACCGCAGCAGGAGTTCGCAGTTTGGCATCCCCAGGAAGCAGGCAGCTGGGGACCGAGACGTCTCCAACCAACGCTCCCGTCCTTAGAAGCAGAGACAGAGGCACATTAGGCTGTTTGCTAAGAGTGCTCGTGCGCACAACGGGGAGGGCGGAAAGGAAGAAAGGGTGTCTTCTAAAACCCCACGACAAATGGGAAGACAAAGGTAATTCAATTACTCCGCACAACGATGTTACGAAAAAGGATGAAGAACTTAAGTAGATAATTGTTTATCCTTTGTTTTCATTGCCGATTCAAAACTAATACAATTATTTGCGCAGGTGATGTCTCCGTTCTGATTCACATGGGGGAACAGTACTTCTTGTGCCTGTTAATTCAACATGACAGGTTTGACGTGAGAACACTAATAACGTTGTCATCTCAGTTGTCTGTTGGCACGGCGCTGGACCGATACATGCTGTCTCACTAGTTCAGGCAATTTTGTGAATTTTGTGGCAGCAGAGATCTCGGATCTCTTGGGTGACAGGTGTGTACAAGGGGACAAGGGGAATTTCTTTCCTTTTTCCTTTTTTTTGTTTTTTTTTTTTTTTTACAAAATCACTTTCTCCATCACTTATGGTTGTGGTCCTCTTTCACTTTGGTTTCGATACCTAAGTCTTTCTTATATAATAGCTCCAGTAAGCGAAGAGATATGAGCGGGGGAGTCATCTGCAGAGTGGACTTCAGAGTACAGTTAGACAACATGGCTGTGGCTGGGTTGTTCACTCCTCTGCCTCTCTCTTCTGCTGTCAGCAGAAGAGAAATCTTTCCTTTCTTCCCTAATTAGCCCCGACACTTAGATGGCAAAATCCCCACTCACACATGTTTTCCGTTTGTGCCTTCCCATGAGAAGAAGCAAGGCTTGTGCCAGGAACCCTCTTCTATGAGCAGGCCCGGTTTAAGTTTCCAAATACTCCCACACAGCCCCTGCCAGGTGGTCCTCTTGTACGTAAGCTGCAGTCCAACCACAGCCACCTGTGCTCCATGCTTTTGTGGTCCAGAAAGTACAAGAAGAACTTTCCTGGAGCCTGTATGACCTTGAAGATATGATCCCTCAGGGAGAGGGAGGCTCAGCTCCTCCTTTCCTGTGTCCTCCTGTGATTTGATTTGATTTTACCCTGCCATGAAAAGTTTCCCTCTTGTCTGCTATGTCCTTCCACCAGAGAGAGATCTGCAGTGAAAAGAGATGATTGTTAACATATCTGCTGCAGGATGCAGTGTTGAATTCGCTGAGATTCTCATGGTGTCACCTTCTACCTCCTCCAGAAATGCAGCATTGCTCTAGGGGCCTCGTTCAAACACTTGGAGCTGACAAGATGGGTCTCTGAGGGAAGGCTGGAGGTCATAGAATCACAGAATGGTTTGGGTGGGAAGGGACCTTTAAAGGCATTTAGTCCAACCCTCCTGCCATCAGCCCGGACATCTTCACCTAGATCAGGTCACTCAGAGCCCCGTCCAACCTGACCTTGAATCTTGCCAGGGATGGGGCATCTCCCACCTCTCTGGGCAACCTGGGCTAGTGTCTCACCACCCTCAGTGTAAAAAATTTCTTCCTTATATCTAGTCTAAATCTTCCCACTTTAGTTTAAAGCCATTACCCTTGTCCTATCGCAACAGGCCCTGATAAAAAGTTTGTCCCCATCTTTCTTATAATGCCCCTTTAAGTATTGAAAGGCCACAATAAGGTCTCTTCCTCGTCTCCAGGCTGAATGAGGTAACAAATGGTGGGTCTTATCAATCGGTGGGTGTCTTCAGAAAACAACTCCTTTGCCTTATTCATCTTTATGGATCCATCTCAGTATCTTCTTTTTTCTTCTTGGGCTGAACAGACCCATTTAGCACTAGGAGCCTTTTTAAAATGCATATTCCTTTGAATGAAGGAAAACAGAGAGGGAAGAGAGAATCCTTTTTACTTTCACACTTTTGTCTTGAAACCTTTGCTTGGTAACCTTACAAGTAGAGACGAGCATACACTCTCTTCCGGGGTACCGAGGAGAGGACAAACGCTGTGTGCTACAACTTCTGCCTCATGATCTTCACCGCTGGGAACAGCTTCGGTTATTACATCAGATTTCTCATTTCCCCTTGTTGCCCCTAGCTGAATTCATTATCATGTCATTGGATGAAACGGATAAAAAGCAAAAAATATGTATACACACAATGGGTATTCATTATTGCAGGAAGCACCTTGGCTGGTCCTCTTTTCTAGCGGATGACTATCCCTCACACACCAATATCGTGGTACCTGGGACTTTCTGAAGATGGACAGATCATCCCCATCACCCCGCCCTGACCTGTTGGTAAAGCACTGGCACATCTCAGAAGCTCCTTGAGCCGAGAGGCTGGGGCAGGGATCACAACAGATTCTCAACAGCGCCCAAAGGAAATGACTCCCAAACGCCCATCAGACACAAAATATCCGCTAAGAACCAGAGCCGTGGGATGCCTCTTCTCACAAACTCCTCCACTCCCGCTGACGGCGGATGCCGAAATAAACTTGCTCAGATGTCACAGCGGAGCCTGGCGACGGGCCAGCGGGAGGGGAGGGGGTGCGGGGGTGGGTGAGGGGGAAGGATTTTGTTCTCTGTGCAAACAGCCAGTTTCACCACTGACAAGTCTGACAGGTGGAATCCAATTTAAAAAAAAAAAAAAGAACATCCTACTCACAGGTGCCCAGCTTCTTTGGAGAAGCTCCTCCGTTCTCCCCACTCCTTTGTAGCAGCCGTTGGGTGCTGACTCGGGGCAAGTGAGCCCAAGGGGCCTTGTCTCCCTGGCGTCAGGGCTCTCTTAAACAGGGACTGTGCTGGGGGCTTTGTCAGCTGATGCGGTAACGTGGCCACAGTCCCTCTGTTTGCACTTTGTGGGACAAGGCATCAACCGCTCTGCTGCCCACACCGTTGGGAACGCGGCTGCAGAAAGGTCGGTTGCTGTCTTTTGCTCCCATTTTCCCATGGGATGCCAACAAAGTGTCTCCGAGACACATAAGCTATTTCAGTTTGATGCTTAGCAGAGCAAGGACAAGGACCAGCCTATTAAGATGGGTCATTTGGCTTCAAAATTTCATTTTCTATCACATAACAAAAAGGATCTAAGTGAAAATATCTGTGTCAGAAAGGCAGGTCCTGCCCATTCATCATCAGACAGGCTTGAAACAAGAGCAGAAGACGGGTTTTTCCTCTCACAGGGTCAAGTTTGAATTTAAACACACGTTCCTGGGAATCTGCATCAAAGATCCTAAACGGCTCATAACGGAAAGAGCAAGACGGGCAAACAGTGCTATTATTCAGCTACATTTACAAAATCCCCATGCAAAATAAATGTGCATTAAATTAGTGCTGCAGCATCTATGAATGACAGGGACCTTAATGTTTTAAAATTCCCTGATGAGCTTTGCTCTGCAAGATACTAAGCAAATTTTCCCCCTCCGCCCTGAAGCCGGGAAGGGCGCAGAGCTGCTAATGCTTCGTAGGAGAAAGTTTTTTTCTGAGACAGGAAAGCTTTTCCAGAAAAGCAACTTGGTTTTTGTCACTCGCACTTCAAAAAACAAAAAAAAAAA
>VXBH01005208.1:1276109-1320286 GCA_013400035.1 Rynchops niger
AAAAAAAAAAAAGTCCTGTGAGATCTGAACCCTGCAGACCCAGGTAGAAGCAGTCTGGGTTTAATCTTCCCCATGCAGAGCAGACACCAAGAGTCTCAGCTCCTCTCCAGCCCTGCAGCTTCGGGAAGCGTATCACCCCTGGCTCTCTGGTTGGGCTGGATTTCTATGCTGCTCCCAGGACAGGCTGCACACAGCAATGCAACAACCTCTCGCGCCTTTCCCAAGGAGTCTTCTCACAGGCCGGGTAAAGCCTGATAAGCAGCAGCTGGCTAACAGCAGCCAACATGGTCAGCTGGCCACGTGGGTGCCAAAGGGTTTGGTTTCTCACGGACCCAAATCTCTGCTCAGCCAAACGCTTCCTTTGATGGCAGGAGAAACCAAGTCACTATTTTAATTTCTCCCAACTTTAGGACACGAAGGATGATCGTACTTATGGGTGTGACAGCAGCAATGACACTGTGAGTTGTTCCCCCTTAAGAAAGTATTGACATGAGCTATGGAGGCCCTGCTGACAGCAACAACAGAAAGAAGCCGTGGCTTTCCTTGGCCCACAACAGAGATCTCACCTCAGTGAAGAAGTCCCAACTTGAGCAAAGGATGCCTTTTCTATCCATCCAGTGGTCTTGTCCGAGGTTCTTCTTTACTTAGTGCTTGTTCGGGGATGCTCACCAGGGCCTCTGAGGATGCTGCCCACTCATCCTTGCTCACACGTGAATCCATGAGAGATCTTATGCTATGAAGCCTTTCAAAAGGTTTCCCCCTTGCTGAGAGCCACTTCTTCTCTGCAAGGAGCCACCATGGCCTGGTGATCAAAGCCAACATCCCTCATCAGGCAGAGCTGCCTTGCTGTTATAACCCAACTTGCTGCGGTGCAAAGCTCATTAATACAACTTGCATTCATCACCGGGCATTACGCGAAGGGCTGACATTTTGAAATACTTGGCAAATCACACAGCAAGGTCCCCTAGCCCCAGCGTACACGTTCCCTCCCTGAAAAAAGGAGCTCTGACAGAAGGTCTTATTCACCGATGTCTTTTAGTCTGCACTCATGAATTTTCATCCCCATGCCTTCCTCATAGGACTTTCAGAAAGCCAAACTGATTTTATTGAATGTGACAGGAGATAACGGTGCTTTATAATAATTGCACTTTTTTTTCCATCATGAAGACTATATAACTTAGCAACCTCCAGCTCACTAATGAGCAAAGGGATGCCTTGCCAAGTCACAGGCTATAATGTAAGCACCTAGAGCTCTACTTACCCTCATTACATCCCACATAAAGAGGATGACCCAGGAGGTTAGCACCGATGTCCAAAGCATCTTATGATTCAATTAGCCTCCTTATGGACAACAAAGGAGAAATTAGGGCAGGAATACAAACACACTGGATTGCATCTCCCTTCTGAGGGACATCATGCTAAGATGGAATATGAACAAAATGGCTTGCTCTACCTTGCCATTCTAGTTTATTCCCCAAGATGGGGCGTTAACTATTGGTTAAGGCCAGAAAGGGCCTTCATTTGTGAGACCCAAAGTAATCAGTTGCTGGAAAGTTACCCAGCCAAAGAGAAGACTTCTGCCTGCAACGTCTGCCCCTCTGAGATGGGCGTCACTCCCCATGTGCCAAAGGGACAGGAGATATAGAAGGTTGGAACACGCAAGGCTGGAGATCCGAGGAACGGGTTCCACACGTGCTTGAGTTGTGTGTCCAGTTGCAAGTGTTGACCAGGTGCTTGGCTGCACAGCAGCTCCCAGGAGTGTCTGCAATTCCTGCCGCAAGCACAGAAAAGAATGGCTGCACATTTTGCTAGAGGAAAATCAGGCAGTTCGGTGAAGATTAGAGCCAGAGCAGGGAGCAATATCACTCCCAAGTTCTGCTTTTGGCACAAAACCACCGGTGCAGAGCTATCAGTATCCTAAAGGAATGCTCGCATGCTTCATTTCTTCCTTTCAGCCCCACCATTCAGCAGTGACTCTTGGTTTGCTCCACTCGTAATATTTTTCCTCCAACAATAATGAAATTTATCCTATTTTCATTATCATTCATTTGCTGCACATTCTAAATAGCACTCTTAGAAAGTGACACAGGGGGTGTGCCGCTGTCATCGGAAAGCAAGAAATGACTAAGGGTCCCGCAGCCAGTCCTCAGATTCTGGGGGACAACGGGAGGACATGGGACAACGGAAGGATTGCATTTGTGATGGCACTAAGCTCCAAGGAGACCGTCAGACGCTGCCACGGGTGCGCGCACTGGAAGACGCCCCATGTTGTATACGCGTACATAAAAAAATATGCATGGTTTCTTGCAAGTGGAGGCGGCAGATTGGCTTTCTGACTTGCCACCCGCGCCAGAGCTTCCGTCTCTCTGCGTTGCCCACTTTGCCATTCTTTGCTTGAGATGGGGGGATTCCCCCTCGACCTCAGCCAGGGCTGGGGAGCGACGATGTTTTCCCCTCACAACAGCTCTCCGCATCAGGCTGACAACAATGAGGCAGAGCACAGGGGATGTAAAAAGTTCCTGAAAGCGCAGCTGATTTTGGGTGCACTCATTCAGCAAAACATTTTAAGAATGCCGCGTGTGAAGGACATTGTGTGAAATTAATTGTGCTACATTTAATTAGCTCTCTGTCTCTTTTTCAGGTCTGCTACATGCGTATTTCCTTTCTTCCTGTTCAATTATTCTACATTACTCTCTCTCAACTCCTTTTTTCATTTAGCACTGTAGCTAATTCTGTAGCTGGTTGTTTACTTAGGAAAGTGGAACTGAGGCAATTTGTACGGGGGAAAAAAACCCCTCCTGTGCTACAATATGTATTTCTAGTGGCAGTCAACAGAAACAAACCGTTTCTGCCTCCCCCTGTAGACCCCAAGCAGCCAAAATTACCCCTGCCTGCACTTCATGAAGCGGGGCTGCAGCCTTGCTCACATCTATGCAAATCCTACCTCCTTGGCAGCATTTTAAAACCAGGAGGAAGGGATGTCGATGGCCTTCTGTCAAAGCAACAGAAGTACATCAAAGTCTACGCCTTCGGACAGAGAATACGTCTGATTAATTCTCAGCTAAATACCATGTGCTGCGGAGCTGTGTTAATCCGACTGTTTGGGCACCCGATCCTGGTCTGGATTAGTAGAAGTTCATGCTCCCGTGCCGGAGTGATTACTATTCTCGTACTCATTTTTCAGGTGTATTGTGGTGTCTTTCACCAGAAAGATACCTTGGCAGAAGCAGAAGGAGAAACAAGAGAAGCGATAGCATTAACTCGAACACACCGCAGCCACAAACCGATGCAGAAACTATCGGCCGCAGCAGGACCAGAGGAGGAATAATCCAACGAGCCCTCTCTGATGGAGGGGTTGGGATGGCCAAGCTCTAGGAAGGTGGCTGATGAGATGATGTGTGCTATGCAATCAAGGGCAATAATACATTAACTTCTGCTATCATGGGCATAAATACTGGTTAGCCAGCATATCCCAGTGTCTATTGTCATACCCCTAGAAGCAGCCCAACCCGCAGCCGTCACCACTGGGTGATGGTGACGTTGAAGACACACAGGAACACGGTGTCTAACGAACTGATGGCAGCAAAACCTGGGCAGCTTCGTTTTGCATCCCCAGTGGAAGAGGTCTGCCCCCCTCCCAGCTCTCACTCCGAAAAATTAACTTTGATGGGATCTTGCCTATTTCCCCCTTCTCTCGGTTGTGCTAGAATTTCTCTGAGATGTAGACACTGCCATAACAACCGGCTGACGAGACCGTCCGTCAGCTCAGATGTAAAGCCAGGTTTCCAAAGTTAGCATTTATGCAGAAGGCGAACTGGTGTGTTGCATTATTGTGTATTTGTCGGTGAAGAAGAGAAGTGAGTCAAGGTAGCAGTACATGAAACTGCATTAACACACACTCTTTTCTTTGCCAATAAGAATTCAGGCTTCAGGGCAAAGGTCTGTTCTTCCCCCGATTTTATTACGTGGCCTGGATTTAATAGTGAGCATCCTTTATCAGCTCTTTCGTTCTCTTCGTCAGACTCCAGATGCACGCGTAAGAACTCACATTAGTCTTCCCCCGCTATTTCAGCTGTCCCTGAAATACTGAAGCACCACTTTTCAGGGCAGCATCAGTGGCTCCTGGGATGCCAGAGGGCAGCTTAAATGGAGCTGGGCGTTTTTGTTAGAAAACCGCCACGTTATAGCCACATTAAATAAATGTTGACGTGGCTGGAAGAGGAGCAAGTCCCCACTTAGGGTGTCGTGCGGTGAGGATTTAAAAACATGAGGAAAGGATCTGTTACTGAAAAAGTCAGCCGGGGGAAACGATCACCTATTTTATTTAGCCGGTTTTGCCTACGGATCTGCTTTTTCTTTGCTTATTTCTCACTCAGCTCCATTACGTGTTTCCTTAGTCTCGCTGCCTATACAATATCCAATATTTTGGGGTTTTTTTTCTCTCTCTTGTGCCCTTACAACCCACTTCCTGAATCTCCCACCACAGGCTGGGACCACTCTACTGACAACGTGATTTTGTAACGCAAAATTTCATAATGAGCTGCTTTTTCCCACACCATTTCAAGGATATTCATTCAGAAGCGGAAGCCTCAAAATAGCACTTGTGCCACAAGTTCACACTGAAAACTGGGGCCAAATACAGGAGGAGCCTTTATTTGTGAGTTCGGGTAAGTGTCAGCAAGCACAGCCTAAACCTCGAATCCAGAATGTGAGGAGAGAATCTGTAACAAATACTCGTGGTCAGTGACACTGAATGTGGTACAAACGGAACTGTGAGAGGCCAGCTTGTAATTTTGGGTCAGAGCCAACTGAATTCAAAGGATGATTTCCTATCATCTCCGATAGGCTTTGGGATCAGGCCCGATTTGCCTTAAATCAGGCATCTGGCGCTTAAATGAACGAAAAGGTTTCTGAAGTTGTGTGTTTCCAGTCAGGCTAGCGGCAATAAGCTTGCGCAAAGAGAAAGCTCTCATGTAATATTCCTTCCTGGCTATAGCTTTGTCCCAAGATGACAAATTGCTTTCAAATAGACTCACGTGATATAATTCTATTATAGATGCTCTGTGCACGTTTCATGATGAGTCTTTCTACTTCTTTAAAGTCCTTCAGGAAGTATATTTTCTATTAAGTGCATTGATTTATATAAAGATAAAGCCATGTGTTATAAAGGAAAAGGACAAAGTAACTTCACCCTTTTTTTAAGGTGAAAGAAAAAGGAAAAAGAAGTAGAAAATAACAGAAAATGACATAACTTGTAGTCTGTCAGAGTAATTATCTGGTGAAGGAAGAAATAAAACCTGTTCCAAAGCAAGCTTAGGTAGGTGGGAACAGATCACCCCAATATGAAATTAGCCCTTGTTTTATTTACAGAAGTGTCCTGTCGGCGATTTGTTTGTTCAGTTGAAATCTCGTTTCTGCTCAACCCTTGGAAAACTGACTCACAGATGAGCTGTTCATCTCGGCCAGGCGAGAGCAGGTTGTCAACTGTGCTGCGACACCCGTGGCCTTGGCTGACTTGATAATCAGAGACTCCGACCGGTTGAAAGGGTCTTGACGAGCCCCTCCTGACACTGCTCGTCCATCCGGCTCTGCCAGCTTCAGGGGCTGGTTATTTCAGTTCTTCTGCACATTGGACATCCAAACAGTTCCTCAGCTGCTGCTGTTTTACTAGGAACAAAACGGCCCAGTGTTGGTACAGGAGGGATCAAGCCCTCTCCTGCCAAGAGGCTACAGTTTGTGTCTCGCTTATCTGCGCTTGCCCTTTTTCATGCTGGCATGATCGTGCACAGAAATAAATGTGTGCATAAAACCCCTGGCACTCAATAGAGAGGATCTGGTTTTGGCCAAGAATATTGTGCAAGGAATTTCATGTGTTAAATTCTCTGGATCCTCCTTAGAAAAGGCAGTCCCTGATATTTGCTCCGTTTCATGTATGTCTTTGGCTTTCACAGCCTCTTCATTCTCAATGACCCGAACAGTTTCTGTCATGTCTTGTTGATAATCTGACCGTCTTAAAACCTCTCTTAGTGTTATAGATATGTCATGCGGAACCACGTGAGCCCTGAGACTCACCAAAGCCCGTACCGAGAGCCTTTGGAAGCGACTCTCCCATTGCTTCTGTCCCATAGACCAGGCTACAAATACGAGAGCAAAATGTCAAGTCCATGTTCATATGCATAGAGACTTACTGCAAATTATACATACTAATGTTAGCTATGTCATTACCAACTATGACTATATCAAAGGCACCAGTAACTATTTCACCTTTAATTATATTGATTAAACAACACAGGTGCAAAGCAAAAGGAGTTAATTGATTGCAGAGCAGAGTGAAAGGCTCTTCCTTTCATCTCAGGAAGACTGGATGTAATTACAAAGATGCAGGTTGGCCCAGAGTGCCCAGACTGTGTTAGGGCGACGGGCTGCCCTTTGCAATTTCTGTCACCTCTCCGGCTTGTCTCCGCGGGTTCTTGCCTCTCCCGGATTTGTAGCGACATCCACAGCAGGAGCTGCGGAACCCTGGAGCTTTCTGCCATTCATTTGCTTCTCCTGACGTGAACTGGATGCACTGGGCAACCCTGGGGGAGGGTGGAGGGCAGGGAAGTGATTAGCAATCGACCCGCTCCCAAGATGAAACCATTTAATCTCGAACAGCTGTGTGGAGGCAGCTGGAAGGGGCGATTTCTTGAATGAGGCTCCTTGTTATTGCTCTCTTTTGGAAGGAGGACTGGAGGGTAAGGGTTAATTGGGATATTTCTGGGTTTTTTTGTGTTGTTCTGCTGTCTTTTCAGCCTCTCTTTTCAACAATGACAGGATGTTTGATATACAGCTAAGGGCAAAAATGTGTGAAATTACATAAATGGGAAAAGAGGTCAAGCCAAAGCATTCTTTGGGAGAAATGAAATCTCTCTGAACTGTTGTATCTTTTCTCAGCATATTTCTTTGCTTGAATCCTTTTGGCTAAATGGCCAGGTCTGCTGTCACTGCTTTCCTGCCCCGCTCCTTCAGAGGGTGGTTTTTCCAGCAGTGGGCTGTTTTCTGGGGTTGGTATTGGTTCATAACTTAGAATCATAGAAGCTTCACGATTGGAAAGGACCTTTGAGATCATCAAGTCCAACCATACACACACAAAAAAACCCTACAATCTCTGCCACTAGAGCATGCCCTGAAGTGCCACATCTAGATGTTTCTTAAACACCTCTAGGGATGGGGACTCAACCCCCTCCCTGGGCAGGCTGTCCCAGTGCCTGACCACTCTGTCAGTAAAGTCATTCCTCCTGATATCTAACCTAAACCTCCCCTGCCGCAACTTCAGACCATTTCCTCTGGTCCTGTCATTATTCACCTGGGAGAAGAGGCCAACCCCCACCTCTCTGCACCCTCCTTTCAGGGAGCTGTAGAGGGCAATGAGGTCTCCCCTCAGCCTCCTCTTCTCCAAGCTAACCATGCCCAGCTCCCTCAGTCGCTCCTTGGCTCTGTTCAGTGTAAAACTGATGTCTGTGGAGACATGAAATGCGTATGAGCCATGGACATATGATGTCTCTATCCTGGCACACCCACTTAATAAGAAAAGCTGGGGAAAATGTTGATGCCATGGACATCTGCCTGCTGGTGGAACCTATTCCTCATAAGTGTTATTTAGTTTACTATAGCACCTAGAGACAACAGCAAAGCCCGAGTGACTCTGGGTTTGATGTTGCTCTAATTTGGACAGTCCCTTGTCTACATCTGGGTTTCATTGTTCCCAAGATCTAGAGGTCCAGGAGCATCAGGTCAAAATTTTCATTTTGGGCTCATTGCTATGGCAGACAGGTGAGTTTTCTGCCTCTGTGGTCTGAAGATAAGTAATTTTTTTTTTTCTCAAGTGCCAGCACAGCTTCTATTGAGTCTTTACAATAAAGATTCTATTGTTTAGTTATTGTTATTATTTCTAGAAAAGGAATGATTGTCAGTGCTGCTGTGGACTGATATTTTCTCTGGATTGGAATTGAATGGAAAGTCTAAATTAACAGTCTGCTATAAAAATGAAGAGATGGCAGCAGCTGTCATAAATCTGTCTCTCTGTGGAAAGAAAAGTGGAGTTTGCTGCTGATTTGCAGATGGTAGATCTGGGTCTCAGACCACCGTACAGTATGCCAAATGGAGTTACGCTGAGGGCCAATGAATTAAACAGCTGTAACTGCATTGGCGAGAGGATACAAATCCTCTATTAGAATCAAAAAATAACCAGACAAATTATTTCTATCTTGCTGTTTCTTCTGGCTCGTGGTATGGCCTTATTCTTAGGAGAAAGAACAGGGTGAAAGACGACAGTCTGTATGGCTCTAGGAGAACGCTTGGAACAAATTCCCAGATGTAGTGCATCATTTTGTACTGGTTTCTCTGTCAGCAGGTCCCAGGCAGATGGCGGAAATTCCCACATCGTAGAGGGATGTGATGGTGCCATAGTAGTAATGACCTGCAAGATGGGGAGCAGAAAGCTGCCAAAACCTGGGGATCTTTTACCGTGAGCACCCTGTGGGGACGGCAAACGGATGAGCAATCCGGACTCTGTAACTGTAAATTCTGTGGGACCTGTGGGGATGGAAGACAGAGGCGAGGCCAGTGTAGCACTCAAATTTTCCAGGTAGAGTTGTCCCCCCACCTCAACTTTATCTCTAGAGAAAAAGGGAATATGGGATTGAAAGAATCATTGACAGAACTTGGGATCCAGAAGAGCTATGTCATGTGCCAGTGTTTTCTACCACAAATGGAACATTAAAAGTTCGTCTTCCTCTCCTGGCAAGTTTGTCCTTTCTTCTGCTTAGGAAAGAAAAACGAAAAAAAGACAGAAAGATAGAAATGCTGTTGTAGCCCATCTCCTAAAACATGACATCTGATGTGATAGCTGGGAGGGAAAGTGGGTCACTCTGCTACAGCAAGTGACTTTAATTAAACTTCTTGGCAGGATCCATGAAGCCGCTGTGTTCATACCTCTAATTTAATCTTTTTTGGGTGGTTGCATACAGCCGCTCCATCAGCCTTTCCCCGTCTCCTCTGCTGGCATCCCTGTGCCCTCTGCTCTCTCTGACCCAGACAGCCCGTTTTCACAGAAAAGCTGTAAAAAGTAAAGCTTGAGCTGTGTGGCAGGGGGCTGGATTGGTGGCATTTTGGGGATTCCTTTCTGACAGCCCTTCTTCCCTCGCTGCTCTTCTCGGAGATGGTGAAGAGAGGACAGGGTGGCACAGACGCAGCAGGTGCCCGTATCACACCTGCAGGCAACAGACGGCCTCTATACCTTGGGAGATTTTGGTGGAGAACAAGAGCTTTTAAATAAGCTCTTTGCAAAATTTTGCAAGATAATGCATCCTGGTATAAAATACCGAGTTGTGTCATGGTGCCTCCTCCATCACATTGTATTAGATTAAGCTCAGCAGCAGGACAGGGTATTACACAGCATCACGGTGTATTAACTTGAATTTGTGCTCAGTGCGTGTGCATCATATGATAATGGTTTGCTGTCAGCAAAGGTTGTTCGGAAAAGGAAGACTATTAATACAGACATAATGAAAACAGAGGGAGTGGAAATAATTACATTTCCTAGCTCTTGTTAGAGGAGTACTGGGGCTCAGGGAGCACCATGCACAGCCCGAGCACGGCAAGAGAGGAGCAATTAAGGGAATTTAGAATGGGGGGAAAAAAGAAGTATTGCCACAGAAGCTGAGACCAGACGGACAACTTTTCTTCCTTTAAAATTACAAAGGATTCTACCTTTTTCTTTTCTTTTTTTTTTCATGGAGATGCTCTTTGGAAATAGCCTCATTTAGAAGCTCTGTCCCTGATAACAGACAAGCGTTTAATGGGTTTATAGGAACAACAAGGTATTTCTTGGGAAAGATCTAAAGTTTCAGCCACCTTATTTCTGTCTTCCAGGCTTCTCATCAAAGGAATGAAACTTGATTTAGCACTGGATCGCTGTCTGTGAGTCACCTGTAATTTAGCCATCACTGATTTAGAGAGACATCAAGCATAAATGGACATGGAGTAAAAGCCAATGGACAATTGATATTTTTCTGTCAGAGATAATAATTTATAATACCGAAAACAGGACACAGCTGAATTTAAAGTGATCTCACTCTTGGAGAAGCAGTGAAAAACTTGTAAAGCTATAACTTCTGCAGATATATTTTCAACATGTATATATTCAGAAGACCCTGGAGGAACAGATTAAATAGAACAGGTTTTTAGGATGACACCTGACACCTGAGTTTTGTGGTCAAGATATTAGAGTGTGAGTTAGAAGACTATGCTTTACTTCCTGGCTCTGCAAGAAATGCTCCCTGTGACCTTTAACATCTCATTTATTCTCCTGCTGTCTCCAAAATAAATAAAATCAGAAAAATCTTAATATTGCTGCCCAGCCTCCGAAGGGTACTACAGTGATAAATGCATTCATGCCTCCAAGGCACCCAAGTAACGGCATCACTACAGCCTTATTAGAACCAAGACAGACGCTTTGTGCTTTGGCCCATCACTCACCGACGGGTCACCAACTCAACCCATACCCTATAAATGGAAGTGACAGTCACACGACAAATTGCAGGGCTGTGGGAGAGATGGATCTGTCCTGTGCTTCTGACCCCAGCACCTGCCCTCTGCCCACAAATGCATTTATTCCGTCCTTCCCCATCTTTGCAAGCTCCAGTCTGCCAGCATTTGACAACTGAATCTCAGCTTTGATGAGAAATATTTAGGGAAGTGCTTTGTGATAGCTGCAAGATAAACAATATTCTTATTCAACGCTGCTCAGATAACAGCGTGGCAAGGTGGAAAGTGTCTCCCATCTTCTCTTTCTCTAAATTATCGCTTTGCATTTAAAGACTATTCAAATGAAACCCCTGCAGTCACCAACAACCAATTTAATTTCCAGTGTCATGGAATAAGTTACCATATATTATCAATAAATAGAGGGAGAATAATAGTTCTAGAGAGAAATGTTGTTCAAAAGGAACTCAAGTGGACCCAAATGGAATAATACAGCACAAAAAGATCACTGCGTCCAGCCTCATCACCAGCCATTTGTAGCAAGCACAGCGTCAGCCATATTACCCCAAGGCAGTCCTGTCAGGATCGATGACATCTTTAATTAATCTGGCCAAGCCAAAAACAAAGGAAAGAAATCTCCGCATTCAATATTTTCTTTGCACATTGTGTATCCCACTGAAAAGTACTTTGGAGAAGGTGGTGCAATAAGGCATTTCGGTACCCAGCCACCCATCTGCACGCCCTGCACCTCCCCTCCAAGCGCCTTGCAAGCCGCTCTGAGATGGGAAGCGGTTGCCTGCACCACAGAAGGTGTAATCTTGCCTTTCCACGGATCTCAGACTTTCAGGTTCTAGTCTTTTAAAAGCCGGATTAGTCACAAAGATTTTATCAGCCCTTTGGTAAAGGCTGAGCTCCATCAAATTTGGGGTGTCATACCCTTCTTCTGAGGATATCTGCATTCAGTACCCAATCTCTGCTTCAGTTCCTCTGAAGCAATCTAATGAAAGATATTAATCTCTCTGTCTCTAGTCCCTAGCTTTTACTTTTAATTACCTTCTTTGCTTTGCACTTGAGAAGTGAAGCCGCCAGGGCCCCAAATTTAATTTGGGTGGATCATGCACCTAAGCAGACCCGATGATAAGCCAGGGTATTGGCAACACTACCAGCCTGGAGACAATGCTGCAGATGGCTGCGTGACCTCAGGTAGACCAGATTGTTATTAAACGTGATCTCAGAGCAGCTAATTCTTTAGCAACTGGAAGTTTATTAGGCTCTATATTGACATTCCAGTCTCCAGCAGTTGACAGAACAAGCACAAATTCATCTTCTGGCTGACTGGGCAACCCTCTGCTCCTCTCATGTTGACAGATCTCAGCTGAAGCACATTTTCAGTTTTCTTGGCAGATAAGTCAAGGATTTTTGCCATCTGAGCTGTCTCAGGCCAAATTAATTCACTGCCACATACACGCACGCCCAGCTCGGGACAGTGGGGACATTATCTGCGTGCCAGGAAGCACACGGTAACTGATGGGTGAAAGAGGACATCTCAAAACCCAGGTGACCCTATCACACACCTCCAAAATGAAAGTGTGGTTCCAGTTCTGTCCAGCTGTGGGCACTGAAAAATGAAAGAATTTTATGCAATTTTGTTTATGCACATCCATATGTATATAAATTGACACACAAACACACACATTCACGTATGTAGGTGTTTGTGTGTGTGTTGGAGAACATCCATCCAGACAACCTAAGCAGAAAACAGAGCACTACATTAAAGTTGATTGGATTATGAGGAAACACTGTACAGCATACATATTTCAAAGAAAAAAGTAGAGTGGTAGAAAACATTTTCCCTATTGAACCAAATGCCTTTTGCTTTACTCAAGGCACTTTTTTTCTATACGACATTGGGAGCTGTTGATGGTTTCTAGTGATTTTCTACATGACCATGAAGGATAGGGAGGGACTCTGTGCTCCTGTCCCACGGGGCTTCATGAATGGTGCAATCGAGACCTTTCCGATAGTTCAGATGGCTGCGGGTAACAAAGCGATTACCTAGAGAACACGGCAATTCAGGGAGTCTGAGAGGCTCTAGGACTTTCTCTGCTTTTAAACATGATAATGTTTTTCCAGAAGCAGCACCCTGTGCTTGTTACAAAGCACAGTTTAGCAAACCACATCTCAAAAAACCTCTTGCTGCTGCCACTTCACACCTTGTTTTCATATCGTACAGGGTCACTGTAAGAAGCAGGGCTCTCTCAGACTCCTTGGGTTTCTCTGATTTCTCAATAGGACACGGAAAAGCAGATCTCACCGGAGAGCGCAGCCACAGGAGGTCCAGACAAGGATTTTCTCATCAAGGGAACTGCCCGCTGTGTTTCTGCGATGTTCACTGGGAATTTGTGTGTATTTTTCATAACTTAGGTTATCAAACAAGGTACAGACATCAACCACTTCTCATCCTAATGGAAAGAACTCTAAAAAGCTGGGAATATTGGCTCATCACACAAGTGAAAAGGGCAGCAATTCAATTAGCCAACCCATTAATTATTAACATAGAATTTGTTTCTTCACTTTTCTGAGGAAACACAGCAAAATACCAAGATAAAAATCAAAATGCGTGATGTGATAAAGGCAATCCCAAAGTGTGTGTTTACTGACACTCACTTTTTAATTTGCACAGAGCTGCCACCTATGAGAAATAAAGTCCCTGTTTGAATCTCATTTCAGTAAAACCCTCAGGATGTGCAGAGGGGACCCACGCTGCTGAAAATGGGTTTCTGGCAGCCAGTGGAGCTGGTTCCACTCCTAAACACCTACCAGTGGCTGCAACAGCTTCACCTGCAGGATCCTTGTCTCTTTAATTTTGTTTTTATAACTTGTCATCCTTGTGAGATGAGGATGGTCCCATCCTGCCACCCCCATCCGTGTGAGGCTCCAAGACTGGGATGTCCGTTCTTCTGCTTCTCACCGCACAAATTCGTACAACTCAGCCAATTTGCCCCTTTCCTGCGTTCCCCGTACAAGTCCCACAGTAACCGTCCCTGCACAGACTTTTTGTGAGAGGCAGGACCTGCTGAAAACACGTTGCAGCTGAAGGGAGATGGTAGCTAGGAAGGGTCATTATCTAAATTTTGTGAGTGGACAACTGTGGTAGGGAAACAGGGTCTAGAATCTCACTCAAGTTTAAGAATTAAGGGTAAGGTTAACCCGTTTCTTGAATCCGAGCCCAAGGTCTTGCCTGAAACCCATTTTCTGAGCTGTGGTTGTGAAGGGATAACTGAAAAACTCCCTTTTCATTAAGTTCATCGTTTCGTATCCCATTCTGTTACCGTTCCCCAGACAGGACAACATTTAGCTCTGCAATTCATCTCATTCAAACCCCGGGAACTCTATGGAAAGAGCAAGTCACTCATCAACTTGAAAACAGACAGCATCAGGCCTGTAGAAGGGGATGGAATGAAAATGGGAAAGCAGAGGGTCTCTAGGGAGTTTAAAGTGTCTGTCAAACACACACCAAAGCTTCAGTTAAGTGGGCTGTGGAAAGTTTAATCGGATGGCATTATCCCAAACTGAATTCATTTGCTAGTGTATGATGTTAATGAACCTCGGCTGCTCTTGCTGAAAATAGAGGATGAATGTGCATTATTTTGAGTGTACGCGTTAGCCACCACTAGTTCCTTAATTAGTTTTTCAAAGACTCTGTCTGAATGGAAAGGTTATGGAATAATAAGTGATAATAGACATTTATTTTATTTGGTGCTCTTTCCTAATCTATGGGACATTAAAGAATGGTAAAGAGAAATGACTTCTTTCCATCAGAGGTATCCATGTTGTGGGAAAAATGAAGCATGTATCTTTTCCACAAATGATCTGAAACTCAGATCCAGACAAGTTCAGCTTTGATGGAACTCCCTTTTCAAGGGACAATTTGCCTGCCAAAAAGGAGTGTATTTTTCATACAGCTTTTGGAACCTGCCAGCTTCCCTGTAATCCACTTGACTGATGCTCCAGTTCTCTTCAAAGAGTAGATCTGCATCTAAACTGCTTCAGATGCAAGGACAAAGGAAACAGTGAAATTCCAAGAACTGAAAGCCATCAAGGCACCGGCAAATGCACTGAGGTCCATGAAAAGAAATGGATCTGGAGCTACATGGCAGGCTTTCATGGAGAAAGAGGGCTGATTGATGGAAACACAAAACAGGCCAGGGCCTTAGACAAAGAGTGTCAGATTTCCTGTAGAAAATGGGAACGGTTCTTGAAAGAGGTTTTTTTACTAGCAAAAACCTTTGCATTTTGTAAAGCCAGATTATGTAGCAGTGCTCACAAAAGCAGTGACAATGATTTACCTGAAACAAGAGACCCAAACTCTTACCAGGAGCAATCTCCTGACAAAGGGACTGAAAGATGCACCTCTTCTCACCTGTCTCCTAATGGGGAACCCCACTGCCCCCTTCACACCCACAGGTGAGGGAGGGGGCACCCTTGCCCTGACATGGGTGAGCCGTGAATTCCCCCCATCTTTCTTTTGTAGAGATAAAATAAATCAGCACAGCTTCGTGCATCAGGCAGGCGTTAATCACATCGCGGGGCTGTGCTTCAGCCCATCTGCGTGGCACGGAAGGACGCGTTTGAAACTGCCAAGAAATCATCCGTTCCCTGTGCTACCTCGTTGAGGATCTCACAGAAGCTCGGTGGAGCTGTCTCCGTTGGTTATTGATTGCCCTGATGGAAAAGTTGAGCTTAAAATTTTTGAAGATAATTTATGGTATTTTCCAAAAAAAAAAAAAAAAAAAAAAGATTCCCAGGCCATTTCTCAGAGTCATGGAAAGTTGAATGGTACCTTACCAAACAACACAACGACCATCAGCTTCCACTGACATGGCTTATGGCTTGATAAAAAATGACTCAATAAAAGAGTAGTTGCCATTTCCGTGTGTATGAACCTCTGTTCTGCATGAGAGACCCTCGACATTCTCATGCGAGAAATGTGTGAAATTCAGGTCCATTCCTTCTAGTATGTTATAGCTGTTCTGTTCACATCCATTTCTTTCACCCTCATATATAACTGTTTTTACCTTCACTTCTTTTGCTATCACTTCCTTATTATGAACTCTTGACAAAGCAAACGGTGTTTTGACTGAACACATATAAAAAATGTAAATTTCTATGTTTCCATATAGAAATGTGCCTCAACAGAACTGCGCAAGGCTTGATTCTGCTTGCAAGGGATCCATTTGCACACAAAGACTCTCTATGCCTTAGCTATTTTCCTTTGATTTATTGCTTAGAACAAACTGTAAACACCGGTGTCTCTGTGTGGTTGTGCATTTCATTGTATCTCATTTCCATACTTCAGGTTTGCAAGTCAGACTCTGTGATTTATAGAGAAAGAAAAATATGAGATTAATCTGTCAGCTCTGACACTGAAAAACTGACACATTGTAATGTCTGGAGAATTGCCCCTAATCAAACAATTAGTTAAATTGCAGTGTATTTAATTATTGGTAAACTTACCAGATACTGAAGCACAGAGCAGTCAAAACCCCTTCAGGAATCATTTTTCCTTGGAAAGCTGTTTTCTTGTGTCAGGATAGTATTTGCCATGTTGAAACTTCTCACCCTGGATTAGCAAAGTCTTTAATGTAGACAAGGATTACTGTATTATTTGCAAACTTATTCAACAAATGCTGATGCCGTGATGAACAGAAGCAGTATTTTCCTGAAAGTCTGGGATAGAAATTAAAGCCTGAGGGAGACTAATATCATCCCAGGCTGTTCTGAAGATCACGAAGGGACAGTGAGGCTTACTTAAATGCTCTTCCATTTCAACCAGAAATTTAATTTCACTGAACACTAGAACCAATCTCCGACAACAGCTGTATACAAACTGGTTTTTTCTGCTCCTGTGAAGGACTCCTTTCCAAAGGACCTGCTTTTTCCACCAAAAATATTTCTGACCAGCTCCTGCTCACACTCATGTCCCAGACCTATTTAACGGAGGGAGGGGATGCGCAGTATTGGCTGTATCTGTCAGCCAGATGCGGAGTACCCTGCAACGTCCCAGCTATTGCAGCGTTCAAAGATGACTCATGGCCACCTGCACCCGGCAAAAAGGGAGAGAGAAACTCCCAGATTTCATCCCAAAGAGCCCTGCCGCAGGCTTGCAGGTCTCAGGGGTAGAAATGAAGCTTCTGTCAGCAGACAGAAGGCATCCTTATTACTCCGGAGAGAAGCTCACGAGCCTTTCACTCCTAATTCGGGGTTTTAATAGAAGAGAGGAGAAAAAAGGTTGGAAACAAGAGATAAAATGAGGATCCCTTCTTAAATTCCAGTGATTCACGGATAACATTTTATCAAGGTTTTTTCCTGCTTCCACCTGTCAAGTAAAATGCCAGTGGGCAGTATCAGATGCTTTCTCCCAGAACGTAAAGACAGGGAACCGGGAGACACAGATGAAGTGCTTGTTCATACCCAGCTACAGAACCTCCTGTGCTGCACTTTTTTTTGTCTTCTCTTGCCACACAATAGGGAATTACTGGCAGAGAAAAAGAGGAAAGCCCAAAGCCCTCTTGGACGGTGAGCATGGTGGGCTGTCCTCTGCCATCACCGATACCTGATGCATACTTGGTTCTGGGCGGTTCCAGAGGCACAACAAGACCCAGCACCTAAAAGATGAAGCCAGACATCGCAATAGAGTAAATATTAACTTCAGAACAATACCGGGTGTCTTCCTCACCATGTATCAGTCAAACATAAATAGGTCAAAAGCAAGGTAAATGGGTGAAAATTCATCTCTGTGATGTACCTGGAAGTAAAACCATGGGGTTTAATCTCCAGCTTTAAGCTCAATAGTGTTGTGCTGCAGTGCTGTGACTATGAAGTAGTCCTTGGTTGGAGCTCTTGCATTATTTCACGTAATACCACCGGGATGCCCAAAGGACACGGGGAATTTGTCTTGACAGAGGAATTCAGTCCCTCAGGATCCTGTCTCTTAGTCCCTTCAGTAATAGCTCTTTTCTGGAAAACAAATTTCAGTTTCTAAAAACTGGCTGCTGTACCTTTTTGGTGCACAACGCCAAGAAGGAAGGAAACATCTGGAAATTTCATTTAACAAACTTAAGAAGTACGACTGTTTTTTGGGGCTGCATGTTCTCCCTGGAACACCTCCAACTCCTTACTCAAGGCTTTTTGTCTCCTCAGGGGAAACATTATAACAGTACTGATGTCCTGATGGATTAGACAATTTCTTAATAATTAATGACAGTTTCCCTGTACAGCTTGGTCAGCATCCCACTAAACAGCACAAAACAAATGAGGTAACAACAAAATAGCTCACCGGTAGGTAATGCAGGGCAAGAGCTCTGAGCCTTCTTTAATTTTGCTGTGCACCTTCAAATTCCTACTGTGGGAAGCCTGTTTAGGGTTGCTTTTTTTTAAAATAGGAAATCAGGAAAATGAGCTCAAAATTTTGCTCTCAATAATAACCTCCCAAGTAGTGTAATTTATGTTCCTTGAGTGCAATATACTGTAATAACTCTGCAGAGACTTCCTCGCTGCAGCGTACCACCCACCCAGAAGATGAGTAGAGGCCCAGGAGGGAAGAGCCAAACCTCCCCAGAGAACAAGTCTAACCTAAGTTAGAATCATAGAATCTTTTAGGTTGGAAAAGACCTTTAAGATCATCGTGTCCAACAGTTAAACAGTTACCCTATGGAAAAACCTCTCCGTTTCCCTCAGCTGAGTGCATGGCGAGTGAAGTTCAGGTTTCCACCTGAAGACCTGTTTGCAGATGCCCAAAGTGAAGGTACCCCCATGTCTCTACAGCCTGTAAAAGGCAAAGCGCCGTCATCCCCAGGCCACATCCCCACCGTTTCCGATCTCCTTCAGCAGTATCAGGGACTGATGTGCAGATGAAAGGACGTAATGTTGCCATCAGAGAGGCACTGCCTTATTAAATTATTAATGTGCTGCTGTTTTCCTGAATATTACTGAGAAATTATTATTTGGAGAAATAATAAAGTATATTTTATACATATACACTGTACTTTTCATATATATATGAAGATAAAGTATTAGGAAAAATTTTCAGAAGCATCAGGTGTTGGTTCCCATAGACTTCAGTCATAAATTTTTCACTCTTGCATTTAATTATTTGAAAATATTATTCCATTCTTTATCATGAAGAACACTAGCCATATGGCATAATCAAGCACAGAGTTACTTACTGCCAAAGTGTTACTTCCAAACACAGTTATTTACTGCCAAAGAAGAGCAAATTATAGCTGAAATGGAAAAAGGTTGAAATATTTGATAGGTGTTTTGCTATACCTTCACCAAAAAGAAATAAGTGGAAACCAGGTACATCTCCGCTATTTTCACAGAGTGAGAAATGCAGGCCACATAGAGACTAAATACTATGTAAGGTGGATAACTGAGTTTGGCAGGACCTGCAGAAATCTCTCTTACAGTGTGTAAGAAAATGGCCAGATTTAAATATCTGACTATAGGTTATCTTTTCCTACAGTTTTTCTGTATTCACTATACAATAGAAGCAGAAGAAAATTACAACTATTGAAGTCAAGATATCCATTTACCTACTGAGCCATGTAAACACATTTTTTAAAAAACAAAGAGTTGGATTTGGAAATATTTTTAATCTGTTGGATCTTACAGCCTCATTCTTTACTTGTACAAAAAAAAAAATCAGTATTGGGATCTGTTTCAGCAGAAATCAAGAGTCTCCTAAACCTGGGAAGAAATTTTGTGCCAAATGAAAATTTTCACCCCAGAGAAGCATGTCGCTGGAAACCAAGTGGGGATTTGAGACAGACCTCACATCAGAGTACGTAAAAACTTCTTACGTTGTGATCAAGTCCGGCCCCAGTTTAGGATTAAGGTTATGAAATGCTAAAATTATGTAATCAGAAATGACGGCAGCAGGTAACGTATCAAGCTGTTAGGGAAAGCAAGCTGTTCCAGCTAAATCAGATGGGCCTTTCTTTTAAATATTCTCCGAGCAGAGCTAAAGGATCTCCGAACGGGAGAGGAGCGCAAAAACCAAAAACTGAAGCTGCTGACAAAAAATAATAGGCTGCATCTTCAAGTATGGTTTAGCAATCTGCGCCCTGAACGGAGTAAAACATGAGCAAATGTAACTCATCTTCTGTGTGCCAGAATATTCACCCAGAGCCAGGGCAGACTATATGGCACCCGGCACCCAGGGACACCCAGTGCCAGAACATCTGTAAGGCCATGGGAAAAGCCACCTATGGAAACACGTTCCAGTAGCATTAAGGCTGCTGTCCTTTTCCAGCTCTGCATCCTCGGCTGGTGGCAGCTCAGCCACACCAGCAGATCTCCCAAAGACATTTTAGCATATTTTATTGCTCATAAGGGTTGCAATTCTAGCTAGAAACTCTCTCACCTCACCGTCTCCCTGTCCATGAGTGACCTACTAAGAGGTCATACTGGTGACCCAGCCTGGGCTGCGCACTGGGGACCACAAGGCAGGCCACACCTGCAGGCTGCAGGAGGATGTCCATCAGGAACACAACCAACACAACCAGCCTGGTCACGTAAGGCAATGGGGGCCCTTCAGGGCTATTGTCACCCCTGCAACGCAAACCAGGACTGCTGCTCTTGGTTCTCATAGCCATGTCACATCGGGCTTGTGACTCTCAGCCCCTTGCACCTTTTGCTGTGTGACCACTAGAGCAGAAGGTTTGGCCACCCCTCACTAGTTTATCAGAAGAGAGCCGCCTCTTTTGCCTCTAAAAATATTTCTCAAATTCTTCTCTATCACAGGTGCCTTCATTGCTATCTCATTAAATGCAATCACTGATTAGACACTAATAAGAATTTCATGCCATTGTTCCGGCAAAAAATTGGTGCCGCCAACTTTCTGACAAGCACTGGGATGTTGTAAGCTTGCTAGGAGTTTGATTAAACTCTAAGTGGAAGTCCTGAGTGCCACCACCAAAAATCTCCCTGCAGCTGTAGCCCCAAGTAGCACTTCGTCACCTGTGGGTATTCTAATTAATGAGAATTACAGAATTTCTCAATCAGGATCAGAATTCCTTGTTCCTCAAGCAATCTATCAGAAAAGGTAGATCTATCTGGAGATGGATGGATGGATGGATAGATGGATGGATGGATGGATGGATGGATGGATGGATGGATGGATGGAGTGAGCTGAGCTGTTGCACTTACCACTGAGGGTAGGTCCCATTCGTGGCTGTGGCTGTAAATAGGCTCGAGGTGGCTTTAAACCAGGCAAGTACCATGAGCGCTACAGAACTCAATGGGGGCTGGGAAACCCCCTGTGGAAATTCAGTATGCACTGCAGCTGTCAAGTAAATTTTATATTGGGGCAATGCCTCCAATTACTCCTGATTTAGCCAGTTAAAAGTAATCTGGGTAGAACCGTATGACCTGGCAATTTTCATAGTCTAAATATAATTAGGCATAATTAGGAAAAGATGCCAGCTGGTAAGCATGATTTAAACCCAGGTATGAGTTAAACCCATTCTGTATAAGAAGAGGGTGGTTCACGTCAGTCAGTGCTTTAATCTCTCCTTCACACTTACCGTTTGCTCTCCGTTGTGCATTCATCTCTGCAGTGCGCTGAAATTTCATACTCCAGTTCATCCAGCCTTTACCTTTCAAATCTTGCCAGTTCTGCTGTAGCTGACTAAATTCATGAGTTCTGGAGGCAAATCCTGGTTGGTAGGCGCCATATCAGAAAAGGAGATGAAGCACTGAACTAAATAGCATTGCCCCAGCCTTTGCAATTTGCCGTAGCCTTCTTGTAATTGCCGTGCTCTCTCTTTGGAGAGTCGCCCACGCTGCTCTGCAAGCATCGTTGCCTTGATTGATGGTTCCTGTGCTCTGCTCTCTGGGGCAAGAGGTTCAGGGACACGTGCCCAGCACTAACTAAAGGTGCTAAAGGGGTTAATTAACATCGTTTAATAGCTTTCCCCTTGGCTGACTCAGGAGTGATGCTGAGAGGTTTGTAATATGGCTCTGCCCAGCCATCCCAAGCCTGAAAGATGCCAGTATTAGGAAAAGGTTGGAAATTAGGGCCATGGATTACAGCTGGGGGGACGCTCCGAGGTTAGAGAGCCCTGCGGAGGATCCCGGAGTAGCAGGGAGAAACGGAAAGCTTCTCCTGCCGTTCATCAGGCAGAATAACCAAAGCCAGCGAGATGAAGATGACAAAGATGTGCCATGTTCTGATATTCAGTAGGGTACCTGCTTCATAATTAAAGGCTTTCACAGCAAAAACCACTGCACGGAGGATTTTATAGCCGCCTATGAAGAAGCCGAAGGGCACGGTTTGCCTTCCAAGGTCAGCTGGGAAACCTGTACTTAGACAGAAATGTTGTCCGATTGTGCCTGCTTTCTGCTTCCACCATCCAAGGTCTCTGCCCTGAGGAGCTCACTTAAAATCAAAGCAGTGACAGGAGAAGGCATGGGATAACAGCTGGGGAGGAGAAAACTGGATGCTCCCAGGACATTTGTAAGCACCTTGTTCTGTGAGCAATGAAACCTGTAGCCTACAAACTGGTGTTTCATGGCTGGATTCTCTAGTATTTATTAAGGCATACTTTTTTGTCTGAAGTCTTCCCTAAAGATTGCAATATTCCTAATGACTCTTTCCTGTTTTCTCTGGTGTCTGCTACCATTCCCTCAACATGAATGCTAACAACATCCATCCTCCTTGCCAGGCTACCTTCTGCTACGAGGTTTTTCAGCCATTAATTTCTTCAGGAACTCTTCCTATCGTATGAAATGAAACCAAAACTGAGCATTTGGGACACAAACATGTTTACACAACAATGCCTATGGAAAATGAGTTAAAAGCTGAAAGATGTGAAAAATCTCTGGTCCACTGGAAGTCAGCCTTTCTTTCTTACTTTTTGCGACACCTAAGAGTTTCAAGTAGGGCAGCTGTAGCTTGCTGTAATTCCTGCCTTTATCCACCCCATTGCTTTCAATAGCTGGAGACCATAACCACTTGGGAACAGAGTCTGTTTTTATAAGACACATCTACAAATGCCTGATGCAAAAGAACTCTTACTGGAATTACTGGCTAGTATCACAGTCACATGAAGAAGAAAAATACCTGGAAATTGAACAAAAATTCATGCCTTTTCAGTCACAGGATAAAGCTAAAATCATTTTGAGTGTAGCTGGAGCAAAACACAATTAGTACTTATGACCTTTTTCTTTTTAAATTAATAAACATTTCCTTTGCTACTCCTCTTCCCCTTTAAAAAATAAGATGACTTAGAGATCTTGGATAGTTTCTCTTTTTCTGGCTGTTTGAGAATTGCCTGGTATTGCCTCGGGTTAACAATAATTGGAATAGAGCATTCTGCAAATGAGCTCAGGAAACTTACCCCAGGACATCTCCCAATCCATCCTTTGCGGACAAGTGTTTTCAACCTCCTTGTCTGTGACTCCACATTAACAAGACTGATGTGGCTTTCACTTGCCTTGGACAGGTGAACACCTTTTGATCATCCATCACTGCTTTTCACCAAGTAACATGAGCAGCAGCAGCCTGTATCCTTGTGCTGTAAGAAATAATGGACTTCCTAGTCCTTCATGGTGTTAATTCACCAGATAAACTCAATGAATTCCCGTTGTGAGTCAAGGGTACTCAACAGAGAAAGGGCTGTGACATGAAAAAGGACATTTCTTGTGTTGAATCCATGGCTGCACCGTGTAGATAAGTATTGCTTAGTTGGCTGTTAACAGTAATGAAGATTTTCTTTTCTGCAGGCCAATATCAATAAGTGTTAGCACATCACTGCAGCAGTTCTGGTTTGGTTTGTTAGGTTTTTTTTTGGTTTGGGGGGTTTTGGAGGTTTCTTGTTGGTTGGATTTGTTTGTTGGTTTGTGGAGGTTTTTCCCAGAAGACCCTAACAGCGGGTAGGCAGAATAAATCCTGGCAGAAGCCAATACAGAATAGTCTTAGACCAGTAAAGGGAAGGATAAAGGAAAAGCCAACCTGAGGACACTCCTGTTTTCATTGGTAACACAATAATTTTGGGCTCAGACACACATGAAATAGGCTTGCTAACTACCCGTGCTGGTATTCATTTTGCAGAATTTGTATAACAATATGAGTTAGCTTAGCCCCAGAAAAAAAAACCAAGACAAATGTATTCAAATTTACCTAAAAACTTACTACATAATGAGATCAGTGTATCATTAGTTCAGGAAGAAATTTAAGAACTGTTTTGATTTCAGAAGAGTTGCTCTTGACAAACACCACTGAAAGCCACGTGTGATGTTAAAACAGTGCAAGAAATCTTTTTAAAGCTTCTGGAGGGATCCCTTGTGTTTTGTAACATAAAAATTACACCTTAAGTGAACTTCTGAAATCCCTGACAGAACCAAAAGACCTTATTCTCCTTTCATTTTGACTAGTGGAATTACGCACAGTTTATACTGATAAAAGCGAGGAGAATAAATAAACCCAGGCTGTGCACTAACACTCTCCAAAGGCTCATTAAGCTAATTGTGGCTTGCTCTCAGGGGCCTGATTCCAGCCTCACCTCCCTGCCCCAACACCCGCATGGCCAAGGGCAGCAGAGCTGCCTCTGTTCTACGCCACCACAGCCGGCAGCAAGGTAAGTCTAAAGGCAAACTGGAGTACTGCGTGCAGCTCTGGAGTCCTCCGCACAAGAAGGACACGGAGCTGTTGGAATGGGTCCAGTGGAGGCCATGGAGATGTTGCGAGGGCGGGAGCTCCTGTCCTACAAAGACAGGCTGAGAGAGATGGGGGGTTCAGCCTGGAGAAGGCTCCAGGGAGACCTTCCAGCCCCTTCCAGTGCCTAAAGGGGCTCCAGGAAAGCTGGGGGGGACTCTGGATCAGGGAGGGGAGCCATGGGACGAGGGAAGAGGGTTTTAAGCTAAAAGAGGGGTGATTTAGATTAAAAATAAGGAAGAAATTCTTCATTATGAAGCTGGTGAGCCCCTGGCTCAGGTTGCCCAGAGAAGCTGTGGCTGCCCCATTCCTGGAAGTGTTCAAGGCCAGGTTGGACGGGGCTTGGAGCAACCTGATCTACTGGGAGGTATCTTTGCCCAGGGCAGGTGGCTGGAACTGGATGATCTTTAAGGTCCCTTCCAACCCAAACCATTCTATCATTCTATGATTCTATGAAAAGTGCAGTAGAGCTGAAATGCAGCACAGCACTAGTTTTAATACGACCACACTTCAGTTTGCTCCCCATGGCTATGCAAGAATTGGGATGCACGCAAAGCACGCAGCGGGACCATATTTCCAACGGATATGTGTCTCACAAGAAGCCAAATTGCGTTTCTTTATTCCACCCAGACTAGTTAATTTTGCATTTGCAAAATTAGTACCAATTTTTCTCTGATTTTTTGCTCCTCAAAGAGAGATTTCTTATGGTATGTCACATTTCAATCACACGCACAAATTCCCCACCTGGAATTGTGACTGTTTAGTTACCGCAGACTTGCTCCTCGTGTAACGGGGAAACAGCATATGTATTACAAACCTTAAAAATGCAAACCCGGCCTGCAAATATGAATGTTAGTCTGAAATTCAGGATCTGTCTCTTCCAGTAATTTTAACGCAAATAAACAAAGGTGACCTACTTTAGCACATTGGCTCTTCCCTGATACAGATGGTTCTTCCAAGACTTTCTTTTTGCTCTAGGTTAAGTTTTTATCTTGGTTACACAGGTGTGACTATGGATCTACTTAAGCGACTTCAGCAGCTATTGCATTGATCCCAATAAGGAGATTTGGACTGTAGTGACTTGCCCAATGTGTCATAGTGGATTTGTGACAGAGATGACAAGAAAATCCATGAGTCCTGATGCACTCCCTGCTGTTCTCCTCCTTACACAACACTTTGTTACATAAAACTTTTTCTGGAAAAAAGTGGTGGTGGGGAATGGAAAAAAATAACATCTTTTTGGTTGTAAGCCAGTTTTCTGTATCAACGTGGCAGTAGCGTGTGAAGTGAAGCAAGATTTCCTCACAGCACCATGTGACAAGGCTAATCAAAATAAACATCCAAAAACCAAAGAAATTAAGGATGAGGTAGCAGACTGTGGGGAGAGCAGATGGTTATTTAAACTAACAGCAAATTTTGCATGCTGACTGCAACTATAGCTCTTGTCACAAAACATAGTTGTTAATGGCAAAAGAGAAGGCAGAAACATCATGAGGGCACTTTGTAGTGTTGGTGGAAGCAGAAGGATGAAAAATATGCGGGGAAGAAGGTATTTTCAGCTCTCCGCAAAATCTGCCTCAAATATCAATAGCGCTGGAGCAGAGGCAGGGGAAACAGAGATGCAGTAGGTAGAAAAATCATATTGATCAAATTTGTCACACAATGTAAAAGGTGTCTCACAAGCCCAGGGATCAGACACTGTGCTAAAGAAGAATCTTTTGTTTCCCCAGGAAAAGAAAACCACAGAATGTGTAGTTTACAGTAGGTCCAGCCCTTGAGAAAGGAGCTGGCAGCTTAGCTGACGTCGTGATTCAGCTCCAGCCACCAGCATAGCTCCCAGCCCCATGCATGAATCCACGACTTGCGTTCGAAGTCATGGGTTTAGCCGTGGGTTTTGCTAATCCTGCCATTTGACAGGCTCTTACTATGGAAAGGGTTGTTGCCATGGGTCAGACCCGCACAGGGCTGCAACGGGGATGCCCCTGAGCTGATGTACCAGAGCAGCTCAGCCGCCGTATGGCAGAGGTGTGGCCCGGGTTATTTTATCTGAACCTGGGCTCTGCAGGGATGGGGCAGCAGCTATACCTGCCCTCCCAGCTACTTCCATCCCCTCTGGCCACTGCCGCTACAGCCGGGCCAGCGTCAGCCACGCGGCTCAGCATCACTCTGAGCCACTGCTGCACGCGGACTGCCCCTCAGGTTTGCGAGAATATATAGCAAAGAGGGGGCAGATTATTGCCAGGCTGCAAATCACATCAAATAACAAAATAAAAGCCAAAGATGGGACCATTTACAGACAGACAGGGGCATGAGCCAGTGTACAATCCAACTTTGTAGCCCCCAGATTTGTAACCAGTATTCAGGTGGGTCACAGACTCTGATTAGGAGCAAAACACTCACTCAAAGAGGCTACCACCACCTCAGAAAAGCTCCCAGTCATCTAAACATGCTCCATTCATTTTGCAGATGCCATTCCCTGGGCTGACTCTATGAATATTACACTTGAAATGTGCCTGGTTTAAAAAAAAAAAAAAAAAAAAAAAAAAAACAAAAAAANACCCCAAACAATCTCCTCCTGACATGGCTGTTGTGACAAATTGAACTGCAGGAAGAAAAACTTCTCTCTGTGCAAACTAACTGCCTGACAACTGTGTGGGAAGATGGGCGGGAGCAGGAGGGGAAGGTGGCTCAAAGCATCCAAAAGAACCCATCTTTCTGTACTCCAGCCTGCAGCAGCTGCTGCGGGAAGTGCTCTGCAATAGCAACCTCCCTCTGCACGCCCCAAACGACGCTACAGCACCAACCCATCTGCTCTTGGAGACCTGATCTTCAAATGTTCCACAATCACAAGGAGCTCTAGGTCTGAATAACAAGGCGATGAAGAGTTTATCTACGTGGTCACCTCTGACCAGCCCATGGTTCAACCCCAGACTGGGAAGGACAAGACACTTCACTGATGACCATACCCAGATTACCCCATCCTCCCTGCACCCATGTTCCCTATGCCTGAGCCTTCAACACGGATCTATGAGTCTTTCCTAGTGAATTGTAAAATAACGTGTCTTTGCAGTTCTACAGTGGAGGGACTCTGGGAAGGAGAGCTGGCCCCCAGCGCCACAGCAAAATGGGCAGCTACCAATCTGGAAACAAAAAATAAAATGCCTCAGATTTAAACTCACACTTGTTTCACTCTGGCCACTGCCAAGAGCATTCCCCCAGGCAGCTCCATCCGTACTGGCTGCTTTCAAGGGCAATATATCCACCAGCATGTTCTTTTTTACAAATTCAGTTTTAAATGTGTTGCTGGGATCTCAGGTGAAAACGGGGAGGTGCAGCTTCCACAAAAGCGAGGATGCTGCCAACCAGCTGCTAAACAGCATCGTGGGGTCTCAGATTCAGCAGAGGGGCCCTGGGAGCCTCTGCCTGCGGTTCCCTCTCTGCCCAGGCCCGTGCTGTTTGCAATTTGCCCAGAGTTCTCTCTGCTAACTGTAAATTCATTGCTGGCCCCCTGGCAAGGTGCACAGATTGCTGTTGTGCCACCGCCCTGTCCCCTGGGAGCAGCCATCCACGTGAGGTCAGCCGAGCAATGATATCAACTCAACAAAAGACATACATCCTTTTATAAGTTCACAGAAAATACCTGTTTCCTCCTGAGCCGCTAACTCTGAATCGCTTTCTACTGTGAATCCCCCTTTAAGGGGGAATAATAAAAATAATAATCAGAAATTGCAGACAAATTGCTTCCTCTCTACAGTTAAAACTTGGAGAAGTGAGCTGTCAGCACACTGAAAGAAGGGAGAGCAGCCGGCTCCGTTCTGCGCTATTAAGTGTTTTTAGCACACCAGACACTTTAGGATCTTGGCACAGTGAGCAATAAATGCAGAAGCAGCATCTTTTCTATCTCCTGCAGAGGAGGGGGAAGCACAGGGACATATTCTAAAGCCTCAAAGGCTGGAGATGGCAGTGGCGTAGAAGATACACACTTTTTCCAAGGAGGACAGGTTTCCATGGAGCTCACACTACACATCACCTGTGTGCTACCCGCCCTGATCTGTCCTTCGGGATGCGGGAAACCAGCTAAGCCCTTTCCCCAAAACCTCAGCACTGGCTTTGTCATGGTATCGCTCAGAAAGGTGGACATTTCCAGGTCGGATCACCCCCGAGGTCCATTTACTGCACTCGCCTTCTGTGACACTGGCAGCACCAGATGGAAGAAGGTGAAAAAAATCCCGGGAGCACCACAAGTGCAGTGTCCCCCAGATCTGGGAAGGCATCATCGGCCTTGTTATCTGCATTTTCCTATCCTTCCAGCCGGTTTTCTGCCCTAATAGAAATGGTTGTGTTTTCCGTGACCGTGAGACAGCTTTTCTAGGAGCTATTTCACTCCTTCAGAAAAAAAAAAAAANCCTGAGTTTTCCTTTGAATGGAAGCTTTAGATCTGTTGCATCAGGATTCTCCTCACTCAGATACATCTCAGTTCTTGTCTCACAAAACTTCCTACTTAAAACTACATTTAGCAGCTCCCTCAGCAACAGAAAAGACAAAGGCAAAGGCTTATTGCCTGCCTAGAAACACAGAATTTTTTATCTGTCTACCCGATAAAGTACTGCTGCTGAACAGCAGATGAAATTAAAGCATTTTTCTAATTCTCTTCCTCCCAAGTGATCATCCTTGCAAAAATTAACTGTGTGGATGCCCACAGTATTTAAGATCACAATCTGCTCAAAGGTGTTTTCTGAAAAGAAAGGGAAGTTTTGCTGAGAGTCTCAGTTCCTGGTGACTGGACTTTACACAAGATCCTTCTGCAGCATTATCTAGATATATTATAATTAAATTTCCTCAGAAGTCAGGCATCTTTGTTCTGGCTTTATACACCCTTTTCTTTAAACTCTCTGATTTTATGCAACCGTTTTATATCAGCCCTCATCAGCATAGTAGCTGAACACCTCCCACATGAAAACTGAGAGTGAATGTAAACTTCAGTTAATTCTTTGTATTTCTTGCACATTGGGGTAAAACCTCGGCTTTGATGGCGCTTTTATTTTTTATGTTAGATGTTACTATTTCTTCATTTAATATGGCTTGACTAAAAGGGATTTATTGAATAGATATGTTGTTCCCTAAAGCTGATTGCATTTGCTGGGACTGAGGGCAGGATAAATCTCACCCCTAGTAGACAGAAGAAAAATATTTCCATCAGGTGGGAAAAAGATGCTCGTACTCCAGAGCAGAATCCCAGAACCACAGCTTGTAAGGTAGGTGAGCACATTAGAAGGACCCAGGACAAACAGCAATATTGAAAGCTTTGGGAGAGCTGACAGAGACAGCATTAAAGCCTCTGACGAAGCCCTGTCTCCTGTGTGCCACCATACGGTGAGTCACCGTCCCGCTGTCGGGCAAGCAAAGCTATAGATAAAGATATACGCAACCTAATACCCAATCTCCTAGTTCCTGCCAGAGCATTTGGCTAGAGCTTTTTAGTCTGTTTAATTCAGTTTTGCAAATATATCCTACCTCAGTGGCCTCATGAAACAAAAGACTAGCGCTTTCTTCATTGCCGAAGGCCTTGAAATTCAGCACGGCGACTTCATTACAGAATCAACTTCTCAGATTACATTGGAGTCCTTCAGATTTAAAGAACAGACACCTGGTGAGCTTCTGTATTACATTTCCAAAACTTCTTGCATTTAGCAGCATTTTCAATAAGTTTATTTGCAAATTAATTGGCAGTGTGATTAAATTCTTATTCAGGTTACTCTATACGACGATTCAAGCGCCCATGTGAATATGTAATGAAACACAACATTAGACTCACCAGAGAAGCAGAAAATGAACAGTGACTGGCAATGTTTGCTTGGATTTTTTTCTTTTGAAATTAAAGTTCTTGCCAAGCTGTATTACACAAAAAAAATTACACACCCATGCCTCTAATACCCTAACAAACCTTTGCTTTGCAAAACATCCAGACTTGAAGGTTACATTATTAAGTAGAACCCCAGAGATATAATGGCGGCTATTGCCATGTTTATAGGGTTAGGATTTATTTTTCAAAATAGGAAGTCTTTCCATCTAAGGTTTTTTTGGCCTGCTCGGTGAAGTACCAGCCAGGTAACAGGTAATCTTCAGTTTATTTTCAAACCGTCTGGCCTCAAGGGAGCTGTGTACTTCAAATATCTACAAAACGTCGTTTTTCCCTCTACCTACAGGGCCTGAAAAAAAATAGAAGGAAATCACCAAGAAACAAATTCCCCTGCCCACTGCCCGGATTTTTTTGGGTTCCTCCTGCTCAGTGCCACCTCTCCCACCCATCACAGGAACCACCAGGACCAGAACCAGCAGGATTTCTCCAAGGGAAGCGCCCAAATCATTCATGGGACAGAGGAGACGTCCGTCCTTTTTGCTGAGGTGGGAGGCTCTAAAGCTCAAATTCCCCCTCTCCTTTTGCTTTGCTGTTTAAATCAAGCCCCCTGCTATTTGAGGTTGAAGGCTTTAGAGGTATCATCCTGAGCCTGCTTGCAGAAAGATATGCAAAAATACCTGATGCCCTCTGGCTGGAAATGGAATCACCTAATCCACAGGCACTTTCCTTGTAAACCGCCTGATCAACAGTCCACAAACGTCTGTGCAAAGTCTTCACCAATTTCACTAAATCCCAAGCTTGGACATGACTCCTTCTTCTGAAATTTGGCATGCTCATAGCCATGGTAGCTGTCTAATATCAGAAAGCATCACCAGCACTGCTGTCCCCGCAGTGTAAATGCAGATAACAACCAGCAGCCTCAGACTAGACAATAAAACCAAGTGATGTTAACTGCCCATTAAGCCTGATGAGCAGAGCTCCCGATTAAGGCAATAATAAAGTTAGATTTGGATGTGATGATTGCCGCCGTTGTTGCTGTCAGAGCCCAGGTGCCAGGCCTGAGCCAAGCCTCCTCCTTGGTTTTATCTACAGCCACTTGTACTAGAAACGTTTTCGCCATTCCCCTTCTTGCTGCCCGCCCATGTCACAGACCGGCGCTGGCATCACCGAGCTGCTGTCACCGGTGCCACCAGCACCAGCCAGGGCACAGCAAGCCCAGAACCGCTGCTGCCGTGCCAGGGCTTCAGATCTGCCCAGTGAGCTGATCCCAGTGTGAAGCTGCAACCATTAAAGCCTGTTATTGTCACAACACAGCCACATCCAGCACGTTTTGTCACCTCCCTCTCCATACCGAACTGCTGTTGTCTCAGGGCTGTGTCTGTTTGATTCACATCGCTGCTGGCGTGTAGTTCGTTATAGGAGCAGGGAATGCAAAATCAATGTCTAGGAGGGTTTTATAACTGAACCAGAAACACCGTGTTCTCGGCAGAGGAATGGACGAGACATAAGAAAGAAAATGAAGCTGTGGGAATACCTGAATCCTGCCCCACTTTGATATTTAGTGTGGTATTAAGAAAGGCAGTTATAGGGTTTCTTCTGTTAGTTCATTTGTGAAAGACTGGGGCGTTTTTATCTGAGAAGCCTTTGGAGCTATTAGCCTGTTATGATTTTTTAATTATTACAAATTATTTTAAAATCCTTTAGGGAGGCTTTGTTCTCTACAACTTGGAGAAGGTGCTTTAGAACAGGCTTCCTACTAGTTACAGTCCAGCAGGTCCAGGAATACAATCCACTGCCATGGGATAACTTGGAATAACAACTCAGAATCCAGACTCCGCTCTTCCCAGCAGAGTTGCTCCTAAAACAAGTCTCCTCCAAGGAGATTGGTCACCTCTGGAGGCCATTCACTTGGAAAAACCTGGCAGCTCTCAGATAAACCAGTTACAAGAAGATCCAATGCCCTTTTTAATACGGTATCGCATAGCAATGCTGGGAACAGAGCACCCACCGTCCATCACAGGTCCCGCAGGAGAAAGAGGGGGCAACAGTCACCTCCAAACCCTCACGAGTCCCAGCCGTGGCCACCAGCCAGGGCAGGGTGTGCGGAGCAGGTCCGGAGCAGGGAGCATGGGACAGGCCAGGCTGCTGCTACAGAACAAAGGCACCTCGAGGGGCTCTTTCCAAATGGCTGCTAATGCAACAAAGGGGACTAAAAATAAGTGTTTTGCATGGAAAACAGCGCTCACGGGCAGTTCCACTTAAATGCTGTGGAACCAAATATTTTCCACTTATGATTACAGCCCATAATGGCATTTCCTAAAGGATCCGACTGTGCTGCTGACACAGAGTAGAAGTGAACAGGATAGTCCCAATAAAGCCTGATGTCCAATGGGTTGCTGGGAATTATTTACGCTAACTGGTTCCCTGAAAAGCCTGTTCTCTTTCTGCAGAAACCAGGCAGGAGCCCACCTCCAGCGCCACTTGGCTGCTTCTCTTGGTCTTGCTGTGCCCTTCCACAGGCAGCTCAGAGAAACACAAGAGTATTTAGGCAAAAAAAAACATCTGGCAAATTTAGTCACAGACGTACATTTAAGGATGTGTGGGATTAATTATAGAGGAGAAGTTATACCCGAGGAGTTGGAGGCCTGGGGTATTATGGTGAGAAGAAAATCGCAGAGAAATTGTTTTCATTAGAGTCAGGAAGCACCGTGTGTGATCATCATTTATCCTGCACTTCATCAGTGCAGAAAAGGTTGGCACTAGCACCTCTCTTGCAGCTTCTGTTTCAGGATGTAGCCCTGCAGGTACCATCGGGCTGCTGGACAAATTCACTCTGCCATCTTAAGCTCGCCCAGCACCATCACTGCTGCCCCTTCTAAACCTCCAGCAAAATCACTTCTTTTCTGCCAAAGATGCTCTTGTGCGTTACGAGGAGTTTAAGAAAACTGTGCACACAGGCTAAAATCCCAATGCAAGCTCACTTTTCAAACTGTTTATTTCTACAGATCAGGCACTTTAAAGATGTTGTTTGTCACTTAAGCCAGTTACTCCAAACACTTCCAGCTACATAAGTGTTATCTCTCTGCCAGTATTTCTTCCTAGAGGTAGATGTAAGCCTGAGGACTAACATCAGATTGTTTCTGACAATAGAGAAATTTGAGTCCAAGCCCAAACTGCCCAACTAAAATCTATTCCAGCAAGAATATAAAGTACAATAAAGTACAAACAAGAATATAAATACCATTCCAGATCATACTGCAGTAAACTAGGCCTTTGAATTTGCACCCCACATTACCTTTTGCACTTCAGTTTCATCACTTGAAATCAGTGCAAAACCGTATTTGCTGAACATAAGGTAGTCACGGTGGATGGAGACTGAAGACATGTAACAGGGTATGCTTCAAAAATCTTCAGTCTGGATTGATTTAACAGTTGACGGTCCTCAGAGCGGGAGAGTGGTAACAGGTGAAAAGATTAGAGAACTAAAGCATTCAGGCTGGAAAGCGTTACTCCTCTGCTCTGTCATGTGCAGTAATATCACAGAAGGGCCAAGTATCAATAAATCCAAAGGCAGGTAATTGGTGTTAGTGCTAACTCCTCAGCCAGGACAGGAGCGGTGTCGCAGGAGGCAAGGTGGATCTAATTCACTTAACTCCTTGACCATTCTTAAAAGAAAACCGCTTTCACATTACAAAATTAGAGCCATGTTTATTTACTTGTAAAGTTTTCCTGAATTTTGAAAGGAAGAAACCGTCAGAGTGTACCAAGAAGCCCAGTAAATAGCCTGCATTAATCTTTGGTTGCCCCCCATTCCCTAAGATGACCTGAATTTGTAAGTTATGTGAGCTCTGAAGTCTATGCGACCACTGGGTCAAGCCAGGAGGATACAGAGAGATTTTGTTCTGAGGCTGAATGCAAATGCACAAAAAGCTAATGAAGATTCTGAAGAACATCGAGGTTTCCAGTTGTTGACACCAACAGAGCTTATAAAGCAGCAAAAAGACAGCTGCTCCCATCAAACAAGATCAATTTGAGATCTGATGCTTGATCCCACTTATCTTAATTATAACCTTTCATTAACCGTCTAAAGAGAAAAACAATTCTAATACAGTATCTCTTGGCAGAAGACTCAACTGAACAGTAAATTGAGGAAAGAATTCAGATTCACAATGCAGTAATAGTCATAATGAAAAGCTTTTCCCTTCGGCTGCCCTCTCGTTGTAACAGGTCACAAAGTTCTAAAATTACATTCTCTTCAATGATCAGTGATATTTCGCAATGTAAATAGCAACTGTTGTTCCAAACTGAAAATTAAAATGTTCGGTGACAGGGATGTTTGGGTTTGGTGACAGAAGCAGTTTTGAAGCCCAAAAGAGGGTTTGAATTAGATCCACCTGTAAGGAATAAATAGAGAATAAACAAAAAAAGCCTTGTGTAATGCAAGTAGCGAGGCGATATGAGCTGTACTGGTTTATAACACAGCACCTCCTTCTCTCACACCACTGTGAACCAGGAGCAATTCCAGTGCCTGAACTTAGTAGATTTAGTCCAGTGTCATAAACCAAGAGATGATCATCATGTTTAATTGTCTGTTGTTTAAAGTACCGTCTGTTTGTAACTAAAGAGTACATTGTGTACTCATTGTTCCAGTAAGTTTGCAATTTTCATTTTCTGGAAATATATTTGTCAATAAACTTCCTATTATGAACCTGAATATTACCTGTATTAGAATCAGGAGCTTCAAAAAGCCATTGTCAGAATTCATTTTATAAATCGGTCTGGAAGACAAATATAAAGACTCCTAATCAGCAATCCTATCTAATAAAACTGATTAGAAGAGCACAGGTTTGCATGAGCCCGCCTCGATCATAGAAACTGTTCTGAATTTGAACAAATTAGAAACAAATCCCATCAGGGCACACAGATAAGGTAATATACAGATATGAATTGCAGCAATAAAAGATAAAGTGGAAAATGAGATATGATTATTTTTCTTAACAACTAAGTTGATCCAAGAAGAATAACTTAAAAAATTCAAAGTGGTGAATGGAGCTTATCATATTCTTGGGTTCCTCTTTCAGAACAGACTGTAGCTATACAGGAAAATTCATCAGCTCTCCCTAACTTCCTCTCCTGTGCTTAAGATAAATTACGCTTTGCACATGGGTACGTAAACAGCTACACACCTTCTACATGGAGCTGTTTTCCAAGGGTGGTAAGATTCCTGTTTCATCCCACTTCTGATCATGGAGAATACTCAGTCAGAATCAATCAGACTCCCATTCAATGGAGAGAAATTAAATGAATTTAGTAGCAAGACTCTTTAAAACAGCTTTAGAAACTGCTACACACAAAATGGAGAGAAACTGCCACTGTCCATGTTGTGCTCATGTTTGAAAGCCACCACAGACGGCTGCAGGTGGACACCATCAGAACGGCAGTAGCAGATGCGATCTTGTCCTGTGCAAGAGTAGAGCTTCTGCAGTCAGAACAGCATCAAAATCGCCTCGAGGATGAAAGTCTGGCAGATGTATAAGGACAACAGTCGTGTTAGACCCAGGGCTAACTCTATATCCATCCGTGTTTCTATCGCTTTCACCGATGAAAAATCCTTCCTATAAAAAAACCAATTATGAGACTAGTTTAAAGGGATCATTTAACAAGGGCAGTGAATGACCCAGCCTTTTAAATTTGCCACAGACATTTTTTCCACCTCTCATTTTAGGTCTTTCTCTTCTTTGGCTATTGAGCATTTGGTCTTCAGGCTAATAAATAAAAGAGAGGACAGTGAAACCAGATAGAGGGGGAAAACGACAACATGAGAAAGGCCAGCATAAAAGGTAATTTCTGAGAAACTCAGCTTATAAATAGATTTGGTGGAAGGTTCTTGCGCTCAACAGAGCTGGATGATTTTGCCCTCTAACCAAGGTTGGGTGGTCCTTCTAAGGTCACACAACTTTTCCTTCAAAAGCATCAAACAAAACATTGGTAGATGCAAGTTCTCTTCTAAACTTACCACAATTGTAAATATTTTCTAGTGGAGACTTAGTCATTCAAAAGGAAAATTGTGGTGATTATGTTTAACATCACCAAAAGTAGAGAGCACTTCAGGTAATAGCTTCCAGGGAGGGGAAATAAAGCACTGGGAATAAAGCCATCCATTCAATCTTGTAAATATTTATTATCATTGCATGAGCAATTCAGAATTCTGGTGTGCAATGTTAATAGGACCCATTATAGTTCACCTGAGCCCCAAATTTCCTACTGTTAAAGCAAATCAGATTATTTTTGAAAAATTCTTATTATTTTCATAAAGTACACTGTAATCTATTATATGGTAACTTTCTTCTGCTTCTAACGGTGAACAAAAAAAGACAAACTTTTGAAAGTCAGAAATATAATGTGATTGAAGGATTCTTATCTTGGGACTGTTAGGGAACCTAGAGCCTAATTGAGTGTCTCTGAAGTTGCTGCAAAAAGAAGTTTCGATTTTTTTAGGCTTTGATATCTCATGGCAGCAGAAAGAGCTGGGAGAAGAGCTGTGTTCTGAAATACTTGCTCTGACATATAGTAAGTTTGGCAAATGTAGATTAAAGACATTAAATTTTCCTTCACAGGTATACAGTCCCCAAAATCCAAAGTGCACAGATACCCGATTTGAGGCGTGCGAGTTAACAAATCCTGTTAACAAATCCTGTTAAGATTCTGTGTGAGCAACAGGCCAACTTCGCCTCTACCCCAGCCAGCTCGGGATACCTCGGCAAATCTAAAAACTAGCTAGCAAAGGAAGAGTAGAAAAAATGAGGATTTTTATCCTCCCTAATTCTTTTGATGACACAGTAGCATCTCTAGTGTGCTAAAGGATCTCCAGGGTCTAAGACTTACAGAGAGGTATAAAGTGGCTGTGGAATCACAGAGCTCTGACATTCCCTAGGACATTCTTAAATTACTTCTCCAACTCCAAGGGACAATCTGTAGCAAATGCTTCTTCTCTACCTCCCGCTCCTAATGGCTTCCTAAAGGCTGACCTAAAGTCTTCTGAAACCAGGAGGAAGACTCCCCCCAGACACCGGAACATTCTGTATCAGCACTTTCTTTGGACTGTGGAGATCCTTTTCTAATGGGAAGATAAGAAAAGTGGGAGTAATTCAGATCATCAGCAGAGACGGTTTTCAGAATGGGTAAGAGCAAGAGAGACTTGATTACTCTGACATGGGCTGGAGGATGAGTCAGGAGCCCCGGGACGTGCAGGTGGGATCCAAAGCCAGCCAAAGCATGATGTGCACCTGAGTATCTGTCTCTCACGCCTCGCTTTCCTCTTCCAATCCAAAAAGAAATAGTTAGTGAGCTTTTAAAAGTGTGCCCCTCAACACACAGTATAAAATCAAATAGATATTTTCTTTATCAGTTTCTCACATAAACAAAGAAGTTAACTATTATGAAAGAAATTGGGACCTTCCTACCATTTAGAAAATTGCTTGAATTTGATACTTTACTTCCGATATTGTGTCAAGGAGCACAAAACCAGCATGAATGGCTGAGGCAGTTGAAAAATCCTGAATAAGAGGAGAAGCTCTGTCTCTTTCCAAAAAGCTTACAGTCGCAGCTTGCTGGGAAAAGCTGTGAAATGTGCTAACTGGCTTTGGCGCTGACATGATTATGCAAAGTAGACGATAGTAATAGTGCTGTCCTGCCATCATTTATAATGGCATCTGCTCTCTTTCAATTTTATGTAATTTTCGTTGAATTTAGATCCGTCAGGTTGCCGTGCCATAGGATTCATGTGAAAATGAGATCCTTATTCTCAGCAACCGAGGCAGTTGAAGAAACGGGAAGTGCTAAGGCTGCTATCCATTATACAAAGGGAGGAAGATTATTCCCAAAATGAAAAGAGATAAAATCCATTTAAATGTGCAAGTTTTCAGTCACCTTCATTCCAGAAAAAAATGAGGCTCTTCTAAATAAGAGGTCTGCATAGCACAGCTGGCCTCAGAATACTCTAACATATGTGTTCAGATGGGAATTATGATATATATGTAAAATCGCTTACAGACCTGACCCAGCACAGAATGCATTCTGACAGGAATCAGAGTTGGAGTTTGGAGTGAACGCTCCCTTCTGCTAGCTTGAAATAGTAACTTTCGGGTAGAGGCTACTGAGTGAAATAAATAAGGGATAAAGCAGGACCAGTAATTTAAAGACGGACAAAGCAGTAGAGCACATTGGCCAAGTCAGCCTGTATCCATCCACTGTACATTCCCCCAACCCCAGAGTTTCTTCATGTAGTGCTCCTACTCGGAAGCAATGCAGAAGGCAGTAATTAGAATTTTGGAGTGCAGGAGAGAACTGCTGACCCAGTGGGCAGGTTTATGCAATTAGGTCTCTCATGAAGGTAACATACATACTTTGCCACATGCAATAGCTCATTGGCATCATTGACTTCTAGATCAACTGATATCATCTCTGTACAGTTTATAAAATTACTGAGTTGCGGTACGCAAGCAGCAATGCACTGAAATAAAGTTCTGCCTGCTGAATCAGAAAACAAAAAGTGGCTAAGTGTATCAGCCCATAACAAAAAGAATTGCACGTATTACCCTGGTAGTATTGTTAGCTGTATCTGTTCCTTTCTACAGGAGCTGATATTTATATGTATATATACATATATATATTTATATTTTTATATAGCGATGTCAGTCATGACAGTGTTGTCTACACCCTTTCTTTAAACCTGTGTATTTATTTGAGGGGTTTTTTCCCTCCTGAGATGCCGTAGGCATGCACACGGTGAGAACCGACATTTCGTTGGCTATGAAGATGGAAACACTTCCATGCTTCAGATCTAATGCAAACACTTTCACTTACTGATATAGTCACTTTGGCATTTTTGTGCTGTTCTAGAAGGAATAACTGGCTTTGAAATAAGTGGTGTAAATTACAAGCAAAAAAGTAAGAGTCACAGGCCTGAAATATAGAAACCGACTGTCTCCTCTCTCCTCTTACAGGTGTCTCCTAAACCACCAAATAAATAGAAACAAGAGTCCAGTTGATATGAAATTACACCTTCACTGAAATCAATGGATTTTTTTACCTTTTGATTAACACTTAAGCATAAGACAACTAGTTTTTTGCAGTTGGTCTGTTTTAAGATCATTAAACATAGAGGAGAATTAATTGAAAATGGTGAAGAGTAAAACTCAGAGACTTTAGGCAGCAGCAGTCAAAGTTGCTCCTGATAGAGGACAATTACATCTGGCTGGTTGAAGGCAAACTCTGACCCACGTTAAGAGCATCTCCTACCAACAGAACCACTGCAAATATACAATTTCTTCTCCGTGTGATGGACTTCGCTCCATACCCAGCGAGGAATTTGACTCCATCATCAGATATGTTGGCTTATCAAGCATTCTCTACTGTGAGTAATTATATTCTTTGCACGTGAGGATAAACCCAGAAGAATTATACAGCTCTGGTTTGGTTCCGTAAATCAAACACAGGCTTGAAATTTTGTAATCAAAACAGAAGTGCTTTTAAAACAAAACAGAAGACAGGACAGGCTTCTTTTCCATGACTAATGAGGACAAAAGATCCTGTTACCAGCACTTTGTGGACTCTCTTGTTTCAGCGACACACTGAATCTGGAGATGTATTCCTACACACCAGACAAGCTCAGGCGTTCTTTGACAAGTTACTTGGCTTAGTCCTGGATGGTGCCACTGATTTAGCATTATTGCAAGCCAAATTTCATCCTAACCTATTGGCTGCAGCTGCCGATTGTTCCTAACACACTCTTGTTTGCTGATGGGTAGGGTCCGTACTAGGAAGCAATCTTAAACAGATGATGCAGTCTGATGGATGATGCTGAAGGGCACTTGGGAATACTCTGGAGCAGTCAAAGTTGAAATGCAAAAAAGGGCCCTAACACGATGTCCCAAACCCCTGACTTGCACAGTTCTGTCCAGGTTTGTATGCGCTTAAAGGAGTACACGTGCTTTATGAAAATCTGCTGCCACCCTCCGCCACAGCGAAAGGCTGAGCGCGGTTGTCATGTGAATGTCAGCCGGTCGGGTTCAGTGCTTGGCTGCTTTCCTTCTGGAGATCCTTTGTGTTTATGCTGGCTCTTTTTTATTTTAAAGAGTAATATTTTTGTTTTGAAAAATAAATATAAAAAAAATGACCCAGAGGTGAACATGATGACCTGAACAATCCCAGTCACAACACTGAAACTGTCAAGGAAGGGAATTCCTTCTAGATTTGTGCTGGGCAGCTGGGTGAGTGTGAGTTTAGTTTGGCAGGAACTTTAGGCACCACCAACGAAAATGACCTTCAGTAAAACATGCCACAGCCTTCTGATGCTGGCTTGGGGTAGCCAGGCACTCAGGAACTGATTCTTGTGCTCACCTCGAACCAGTTCATTCTAAATCCACTGGTTCTTCTTTACGCTTCCCTCTAAGCCTGGGATATGATGGATTTATTAAACTGAAAAACCAGTAAGATGGCTTTTCCTTACACAATGCCCACTCTGCACTGGGATATTTTGAAGTGTAACAGCAGCAGTAGTGAACGCCTCTGTGGGTGCTTAGAGATGATTATTTGCACTGTTTTCAATCTATTTTTCAAAGGCTTGCCATCTGATGCCCATCTAATATCTAGCCTCTCTCAGCTGGGAGAATGAGCACAACCGATCACAAGGGAGAAGTTCCATTCAAGAACATATGTCTCAGCAAACAGAATGTGTCCTCTGTCTGCCAGCTGCTTCCCACCCCCTCCACCCCCCTATTTTGAATTAAATTCCATATTTTTACCCCTATAGAGAAGCCATGCAGGCCAGATCTGAGAGTGAATTCCCCATTCAATGCTCTTGTTTAAAATAATCGAACACACCTTTTTTGCTAAGAACTTAAGCAACTGGGAGAAGGCTGGGAAGTATCTCGTTGCCAGCCACTGGAAGAGGCAATGCTGCTCTACAAGGATGTGAGATAAGACTCTAAAAACAAATAGGTTTATCTTTTTGGTTCTTCCTCCTTGATAGGTTTAATGGGGAGAAAAACACATCTACATCAAACAATCGTTATTTATTTACGCAAAATGATCAAGCTCCAACTTTAGGGCAATTCCCTATGCAGCTTCCCACAGATTTCACACCGAAGGAACGGATTTTGAAAGTAATGTTAAAGCTTACAAATCAGATCAGAACTCTGCTTTTCAGGGGTCTTCATCAGTCAGAAAGGGTATTATATTTGGAAATACTGAAGTATGCCAAAGCACTGAGATTACTTCTCTTGTAGGAAGATTTATGGACCTGAGAGTAATTTGCTGCAGGACTAGACCCCAAATTTTCTGCATGTAAAAACTACATATGCAATGAAAATGTAATAACACAGTAGCTAATTACCCAGTTTGTCAAAAATTAAACCCAGCATCAGGCAGCAGTGACCACTGAGTACATCCATCAGCTTTACCAGGGCTCCCTGTCCATGGGCTCCAGCAAACTGCAGCACTTCTGTAGAATAAAAGCTGGTAATGCTCCCCCAGGGGTCTCAGGACATTTCATTCACCTATGTAAGAAAAATTCTGTTAGATTCTATATCAAAGATGTACTAAAATCCCCAGCAAAGGTTAAGTGACCAGTTTTAATGCAAAAGTATGCAGATGATATTACTTGACAAAGGTTCATATGGCATAGCAAGAATCATCCAGGATTCGGAATGAAGTTTTAACTTTGTTAAGGGCACTAACACATGGTGTTCTAAAATAATGACAAAAATAGTTGCAACCATATTGCTGATCCCAGAAATCCAACGCTTCTAAAGAGAATGCCAAGTGCTAGGCGTATTTCTCAGTTGTTGCAGCGCCTTAGGAAATATCAAATTGACTCTGCAGGGGGACACAACCCGACCCAGCAAAGGGCTGAGCACCCTTCGTGGATATCATCGGCAGCCACGTTTCTATGGCTGGAAGCAGCCTGAAGAGTGGCAAGAAAAAGAGAGGAACTAAACTGTGCTTGTCTGACGTGGCTGGTATCTGCTGAAAAACAAAAGTAAGATTCAAACTCGAACAAGAGGAGGGTAAATTTTTCGGGATCTGAAAAATCTGTTCAGTGAGGGGGGAAAAAACCTCTAAAATCTAAAGAGAGAAAAATATAACTCTGGTCCAAATCCAGGCAGAGGCTGTGTGTGGCATTATTACAGGCTCCCATATGTCTCCTGGAGGCACTGAAAGAGACGAGGACATTTAGGCACAGGAAAATGTAATTATTTGTGATTGAAACAAATTAGCAGCCCATTTATGCATATGCTCTTCCTGTTGAATTAACATTATTCTACTGAATTAAATTATTTTCATTTGCTATTGTACTTTCAGAGGTAGCCATATGTTTTTTCACATTCTGTCTCACATGCTACTTTTTTTAGCCATCAGAACTTAATGACGTAAAAATTGCTATCTGAGTTGACACGGTTATTCCCTCTTGATGATAGTCTTTAAGTAGAAGCATAATGTGACAGCTGAGAGCGCTGAAGCTCAGTGTTTCACACAGACTTAAAAATAATATATATATAAAAAAAAAAAATTAGTCCTGCAAAACTTTGAAAACTATTCTATAGGGGAGCAATTTTTCTACTCTGTAATTTATTTGCTTCTCTGTCTTCCTTCATTTTTCTACGCGTAGAAACATGCGTATGAAAACAGGAATTTAGTTGTTCGGGAACCCACGTGCTCCTGCTGTGCAGTCATCACAGGAAATCACAACCCTCTCTTTCGGGAGCAGCTTCAGACTGGGTAGCAGCACAGAGCAAATAAACATTGGAAGATTAAACAGGTCTGAGAGCCAGGGCTGGATTTAAGGCTGGATTTAACTGGAAAAGCCTGCAAATTTGTATTCGAGATCAGCAAAATCTGCTGATAGATAATTTTGGCTCAAAATGAGGAAGGTCGTGTGAAGCCTGAGCTGTGCAAAGGCAGGTCCAGCGCAACCAGGACACAGGTAGAGAGATGACAGGAGGCAGAAGAAATATTTCTGGAGATTCCTGTAGTCTTGACCCAGAAAAGTCATTCCAGCAGGATCTCTGTCACTCTGAATGGAGCTCTCACAGCAACAGTTATTCCTGGAAAATTTCAACAACATCTAAACTGGACCGGAGCGAGAGACTCCTTTCCATTTGAGAGCCTGAACCCCGCTGGAAAAGAGGATTTGTATCCAGGCGTCCCAATCCAGGATCCGCACCACCAAACTTCCCAAGGCTGCACATGTGCGGTTTTGGGTTTAACTCCTTTCAGATGTTTACTTAATGTTAGGTTAATCTGTTTGGGGTATAAGCATTACATCAAGCCCCAAAGAATGGTACGAGTCAAGTTAATTCTTTGGGTAGCAAAGGTAGAGAAAGTTTTTCATTTCAGAAAATTGCATCTTTCCCATCCTGCTTTTTATTCTTTGGATAATTTGCACTGAAATAGTGTCACTTTGCTTGGGAGTTTTTGCCACCATTGCTTTATTATTCACTCAGAACAGATGTTCTTTGCGTATGATGTCATTGTTGTTTGCTATTGAAATAATTTTAATGTCACAGAAAGGATTAAGATTTCAAGTGACAAGTGAGCAATAGGAAAACCTGATCACCTAAGCAACAGAAGTCCTGTTTCATGCCTGTGTGTCTAATAATACCTAACAAGGCAAAAAAAACCCTGTCACTGAGGGAATGATACAGTCTCTTCCCAAAGAAAATGGGTTTTTATGCCTCAAATGACAGGCAAAGCTGGTGGGTTCTGCTTTTTTTTTTTTTAAACATGCCAGGAGTAGTTATTTGTTAAGTTCAGTACAGGTTGATGTTATGAGTGGTTCGAGGGCTCCAAGGCGCTCGGGACCCTTCCCCAGTGCAATGTCCCACCTCGGCTGCCCCATGGGCCCGAAGGGTGAGGGCTGGGGCGAGCGAGGCTTCCACAGGCCCCGCTCCCACGCCCCAACACTCCGGGGATCCCAAACACCGACCAGGCCCACGGACGCCATTTACCTGAGGTAAACCCCCCCACGAACCTCCTCCTGCTCCAGCACAGGAGCCGCCGAAGGCCTCCCCC
>VXBH01005208.1:1320449-1351884 GCA_013400035.1 Rynchops niger
TCTTCCGAGCGCGGCGGGGCCTGTGGGGAGGGAGAGCCGTGCCCGCCCGGCCTCATCGGCCGTCCCTCGCCGGGGCATGGAGCCAGCCCTCCTCACCCCTCTCAGCCTTCGCCGTTCCTGGCCTGCTGCCTCGCGCTGCCATTCCGTTGTGTTTCATGCAGCCTCTACGGAAGCCCTGGCTGTGGCCCTGTGTGGAGGCATTGCCCAATTGGGGCATCCTCAGGCCCTCTCCAGAGCAGCACCTGTAATGTAGGGTGGAATATCAGCCAGGCAGGGCTGACCAGGTGCCATGTGTCCTTCCCAGACCGTACGGTTTCCCTGTAACGATAGGATGTTTTTTTCATTGTGTGGCATAGGTAGAACTGTTAATTGCCCTGAGTTCTTCCCTCAGGTGTGAACCGCCATTTCCACATGATTTGTATCCGAGATAAATTCAGTCAGAATATTGGACGGCAGATTTCTTCCAAAGTGATTTGGGACCATCTCAGCACCATGTATGATATGCAAGCTCTTGTGAGTATAAAGCATCAATGCAAGCACATTGTTGTTTCTTATAGTTCAGGAGTTTTGATAGGCCAGAATCACTGGGCCTGACATGCCTTTCATGTCATTAGGAATTACGCGTCGTTCCAGTGAGTTGATAAGCTTTTTCTCATCAGGTGGAAGGCAGTAAAACCTGCAGTGGTTTGTTGTTGGATTTTTTTTTCCTTACTGTGTTCTGACTTTATTAAAGTTGCCTAAATGCTGATCCAGCAAACGCAGGTACTGTACTTAAGTGCCAAACAAGGAGATTATAGTGTGTTTATGTAAGAATTTGCCATGGTTGGATACCAGCAATGATCTCAACTGATCACGAGTCATGATCTCAAATACCTTTACCACCTAATCAGTTTGACGTCAGGAGCCTCCTCATTCTCTAGTGTTTGAGGTATCTTGTTAAGAATTATTTAGCTACTAATTGCATGTAAAATACAACTTGAGGTTGCACTTCTAAATCCAAATTAAAGTTTTTGACAAAGTCATTCATAGAGATCTTTCTTTTCTTTCTAAGCACGAATCTGAAATTCTTCCGTTCCCTAACATAGAGAAGAATTTTGCTCTTCCTGACGAAATGATTCAAGAAGTGAGAGAAGGTAAGATGTGACAGCAGTCTCTTATTCTTGGTTGCTCTAATCTCATCTCAGGACAGGTAGTTTAACAGAACTCCCCCCAAAAAAGAGCGTAATGTGCCAATCCAAGGCCATTCTTTCAGACTAGTATATCAGGAAAAGGAAGTGCTAAACACATAAAACTTTATCTCGTTAATTTTTTAATCAGATGACTGAAGGAAACAGTTGGGGAAAGGATTGCTTCTTGTGCTGTTTATAGTCTCACTGTCAGCCTGTGTGATTGACCACTGTAGGAGACAGGCTAGCGAAAGAGATAGATCTTTGGTCAGATTCTACACAGTATTTCTCTTAAATATAATGTAGATGAGATGCTAATATGGTACAAACAGGTTCTCTTTATACCATTTAGACTTAATTTCTCCTTCTGGGTATACACAAATCCATGATCCATGTGCTTCATTAATACCAGTTTGCAGAGTGAAAGGCAGAATATGGTTCTTTGCAAGGTGATCAGTAGTTTATTGTGGTTGTGCTTTGTTGACACTGCTGTAATATTACATCAGACCATAATTTTTGCTAAAACAGATGATCTGCATGCTGTAACGTGGTTGGTTTTGTAGCAAGATCACTTTTTGGAAAGAAATCTTAGGTTAAGCAGCAAGAGCTGGATTTCCAAAGTTTAGCTGTATGTGTGCTACTGAGACTGTTATCCAAGGTAGGAGCTGGGAAGTTCTAGCGTCTGCCAAAGGAGTTCTTGGGATATTTTAAACTACAGTGCAATGCTTCTCAATTACTAGGTACACTAAGTTTTACACTAAAAATTCAGTGTAGAATCATAGTATAGGTAAGACACTGTGATATGTTTTGCCTGTTTAGCATTTCAGTTTCTTTCTGTTAGTAATTTCAGTGGAACCTTTTGACAAGCGGCATCATCTTTTTCAGTGCTTTACCTTATGCTCATAGTATGCCTTGACTGTTGCCTATGTTTCTCTGTCACAGTGCAGAGGAACCTTTCTAAATTACTGCTGAATGTTGCACTGAGTATTTGTTAACATTATGCACATATGCTGAGGCTACTAATCCAGAAAAAAACACATATGGTTCTTTAAAAGCATCTAACCATTGCCTAACAATCCTTTCTGTAGGAAAAGTAATGATAGAAGAAGAAGTGAAAGAGGAAATAAAAGAAGAGATGGAAACTCATGCAGGGCCAGAAGAAGGTAAATTTGTAACTCTCTACTGTGTAGTATGAGATTAAAAAACCACTGTAACTGAGAAATTAATGTTAAAATGTAAATCCCAAATATGGTGTACTTTGTGATTTGTATTCAGACTTAACATATACTCATGCCGAGAAGTAGAATAATTTAAGAATGCACAGAGTAAGCAGTTGCCAATATCTGATACTTCGAAAGATTTCTGCTTTGCTCCTAATTCAGCTGTGCAAAGTTGTATAGCTTTTGCGTTTTTTGGTTTTAATATGTACTTGACAAAACCCTGGGAGTCTGAAGTAATCTGAGGATCTCTGAAAAAGTTGAGTCCAGTTTTAATGAACCTGAATACTCTGTGTTAGGATCTTTGTAGTCGTGGGGAAAAATAGTCCCTACAAATCAAAAAAGATTGTAAGATTGTATGTTTAAATGAGAAGGCAGGCAGAGTGGTTTTTTATTTTATTTTATTTGCATTATCTTGCTGCTTTTAAATATAAGGCTTATTTTCCTAACACTTTACTGTAGAACAAAGTCAAATGTGAACAGTAGAGATCCTGCTATTTACCTTAACAGACCAAGCCAACTGTTAACTTTAGAATTTCGTAATACTTATATCACAGAATAAGTGTTGCTTTAAGATTGAGTCTTATAAAAGATCTAAAAATGTATTTTAAAAATATATTAAATTTCCCATTTTGTGTGTTGTGTTTTAAAATCTATCTATAATACCAAATGTAATGACCATTGCAGATTATACATTTCATAGATTGGTCCTATGTTCTGTAAGTGTTCCTACTGAGTATTTTAATTTTAAGTGCTGTTTGATTCCAGTTAATTAGTTTCATTTTTAGCCTGTCAAAATACATGCCTGTCTTTAAAGCAAATAATAAAAGCAAGGTGTGCCTTTCTCACAGAAGATTTTTCCTTTAAAAGTGAAAGTAATACTCAAGTGGTGGTTAAATATGCTGGGAATTGATTGGTTTGAAAAGTTTTATGTAATATGAAGAAATCTGTATCACTTCTTGTTTGCCTATGTGTGTAACTCTGATCTGGAATCATTACTTTGATCCTATTTCAGTTTTTGCACCCTCTGGAAGTTTAGGAAAGACAACTGAAAAGCCAAGCAGCAAAGAGAAAGAGAAAACTTCATCAGATTCTGGGTCCAAAGAAGGATCTGATAAGAGGAAGCGCAACAGAGTCACTGAAAAGGTCTTAAACGCAAACAGTAATCCCTCCAGTCCCAGTGCTGCAAAACGACGCAGAACATAAAGCAAGCTGTGAAAGAGAGAAGGAATGAACTCTGGAACATGAGGAGGGAACAGGAAAAACGAGTAGCAGGATAGTCACTACGTAAGATTTTTGAGAAAGGAAAAGGTATCTGAGCCAGGTATATAAAGAATCTGCACATTGGCTTTATACATGTAAGACTTTGTCTTTCCTGATGTGTTTTCTTGTCAGCACCGTTGGCAATGGCCACCTTCTCAGGGCACTGGGAGAAAGCTGGCAGCGTTAAGAGTTTACACGAATGTGACAATTCCAGTGGTTGCATTTCAAACAAATAATGCGCTCTGCGGCAGCTCAGGTCGTGAAACAAGTGCTCAGTGAAGCACAGAGCCTCAGTTCATGAAAAGCCTAGGTTATTTCTATAAATTTTGGGTCATTTTTTCCGCCTTTGTTGCTGTCTTTGAATATTACAGTCCCTCCGTGGGTAATGTTCATTGGCTGGTTTACTTAGTGCAAACATAGTGTTTGTATCAAATGTCTGAATTTGTTGGTTCACTAAAACTAAAATTCTTTTAAATACATACAACTACTGAGTTGAAGTATTCTTTCAGCCTGTTTGCTGGAGGAACCTTTCCTTCTTTCACCCGCAGTGATGTAACATTTTTCAATCTTTATAAGTTTATATACCATAAGTGAAGTGAAAATTATAGTGCCCCTAGAATAATAATTAATTAGTGTCCTAAATAAAATATCCAGTGATGTCACACGGTTTTGTAAGGGATCAGCTGAGCTGTGCGTGTACCTGGAGATGTTGCTTCATCCACCTGCACTGTAGTAGTATATAACAGTGGGTTTTGTACTTCATTATTTATTTTTTTAAAGCCGTTTTAGTAGATGTTAATGAAGTTGGTGTTCAAAAATGTTAATTTTGTTTTACAACTTAAGAATCTTACTGACATTGTAATGCTTATCGTTTATATGCCAGAATGTTAAGATTTGATGAAGTTACTATTTTTCTGTTGTGAAAAAATAGACCACAATCAACAAACACATGTTAAATGGTGAACGAAGTAGACTGAAATGTTACTGAATTTGTTTCACCACATTAACTACAAGTTAATGAAAAGAGGAATTACTTCTTAATCTGTCAGTATTGCCTTCGAGGTGAGGAACTAGGAACACACGAGGTTTTGCTTTTATTCTAGGTACGTAGCCAAGTTCTTGTCTGCTTTATTTGTTTCAATTGTTTTATACCAAGAATAAATTTGACTTGTTTCTATTTTACTAAATGCTTATTGTTGTGTAACTTGATTAAAATTTGGCCCAACTTATTTTGAAAGTTATTTAGGTATCTTAAGCCCTTAGTGAAATTGGTCAGAAGTACCTACCTGTTTTGGGTTTTTTTACTAATTTTGCCTGTATCTTGCGAACTGCTACCCTGTTAGTCCTGTAGGATGTTTGATGAGAAATCCTTCCCTGCTGAACTCAACAGCCAGGTTGCTGTAAGCTTCCGAACTAGAGGATTTTCTCTGTTCTAATGAGCGATTGTGAAGTGCTGAGTTGAGAAGATGGAGTTTTTGTTGCAGTCTGTTGTGAGCTCACCTCTCCATCCTCTTGGAGGCCCTGGTGAGCTCTAGGAGGTTGGAACTTTTCCGGGATGGCCACTATAACCGCTCTTAGGGCACTTTAGGGTCTGAAGTAGTGGGGCATAAACAAATTCCGGATGGGAAGGGATGAAGTGCCATGACTTCGGTGTTGTGCTCCAAGTGATGAGCTGTGCAAATTGTCCATTGAGGTGCCCCCCAGCTGGAGAGGTGCTACAGGTGTCTCCATGGGTGGAAATGGAACTTTTGTAAGCTTGTGTGAGGCAGCTCCTGGCTTTAATTTTGATGTTTAAAAAAAATGCTTAATTTATTTGGTATGATCAAGTTCCTAGGAGTTGTAATCATATGTCACTTACAGATCTATCACCGAAGGGAGTGCTGAAAGATGAAGGCCTCTTAAGTTTTGCTGTTTCCTTAAGAATTGAAGCGCTTTTTACTTTGTAGTGAACTTCAGAGATCTTGGCCATAAAGTGCAGATTTTGTAACTTTTGAAGTCTCCCACCTTGTGGGTAAGTCCTTTTCATCCGAGGGATTCTATTCCATTTTCATTTCTTTTGTAAAACCAATGAAATGTGTTTTAGAGCTTAAAGCATGTATAAATGTGTCAACATTGATGTAATGTTAATGTATCTCTCAACGCCATCCTTGGGGCACGGAGACCCCACTTGGGATTTCACGGCCAATCTGTCAACACAAGTTTTTTAGGAATTTGCTGTCTGCGGTCAGACTTTTGGAAGACGTAAATGATTTATGTGACCCGAGTGCCGCAGCTCTCCTTTCCCCCCTTCCCTTTCACTGCTCCCTGGCTCTCGGGAGGACCGGTTTGTATTAATTTCCCGTAGGAGGAGAATTCCCGCTCTGTGGAATGTGGGTGTGAAGGAATTGGACGCCCAGGTCTTGCTGAATCCTTCCCTGGAGGGACGAGGAACGCTCCCGCTGCTCCGGCGCCGTGTTTCCAACAGCACCCATTGGTGCGGCCCGGGGAAGGGGGGTGTCCATATCCTGCCCCGGACCCCTTGCTGTTGGCGGGAATCACTTTTCCCCCTGTTTTTCCCCCAGGCCGAAGGGAAGGACCCCGCAGAACGGCGGAGCGGCCCCGCGGCGCGAGTGAGTGCGGGAAAAGGGACGGGACGGGGTGGGCGCAGGGACCGCGCGGAGCTCCGTACGGCGGCCAATGGGGGAGCGGCGGAGCGGGCGGCGACCAATGGGGTGCGCGGTGCCGCACGAAGGGGGCGGGACATGTCCGCGCTTCCGTGTCCCCCCCCCTCCCAATGTGCCGGGCTTTGTGCCGTGGTCCCTTTCGGTTTCCCTTTGCCCATGGCGGCCTGGCTCGGTTGCTGGGCCGAGGGCGGCCCGGCGGAGGACGAGGCGTGCTTCTGGAGGTACGACTCCACCTGGGAGGACGACGACGAAGAGGAGGAGGAGGAGGAAGATGATGATGAGGATGGCGGCGGCGAGGCGGAGGGAGCAGAGGCGGCAGGCGGGGAGGAGCCGGAGGATGCAGCGGAGCAGCCGGTGCCCAGCTGGGCGCAGGGCTGCCGGCAGGCCCAGGTGGGTTCCGGGGGTGCGGGGGTCTCCCGGGGCGTGAGCGGGGCACGGAGCAGCCCTCCGAGGGGGGAGGAAGCCCCTTCCCCCTTCCAGGCACAGGTTGCGGGTCGCAGGGGCAGCGCGCTGGGTCTGACCGCCCTGTCGGTACCCGAGAGTCACCCCGGCGCTCGGGGCTGCCCGAATACTTTGGCGGATGCGACCGATATGCCCGCGTGGACACACCCGCCCCCCCGGCCACCCGCTCGGTGTGCTGTCACTGTGTCTGGGCGCCTTCTCCAGCGTCCCAATTACTGTCGGGAACTGGAGCAGCTTAAAATACTTACAGGAAGATAAAGGTTTTTGTCCGGGCAGCGATCACTAGCATACGATTTTGTCCTCGCCTTGGTGAAACAGATCTTCAAAGGGAGGAGGCAGCCTGAGGTCCATCCAGAAATGAGCTCTGGGGGTGGCCAAGGCAGAGACGTGCTGTGGCTTTGTGATCTCTTAAACTCTATTACACTGCCACGAGCTGGGGTTTAATATTCCCCCCCCCCCCCCCCCCCCCCCGCCCCCNNNNCCATTCCATGGGGTCTGGATATTTTATCCCATAAATACAAGTTCTGTACCCTGTATGGCATCTGCTTGTTCACCACGTTCCTATGGCCACTGAATTTGATGTGACATTGATGTTCTTCAGCAGCTCCTTGCTTGTAAGTGTGTTGTTGGTATCATCTTCCTTGTATGGTGGCCTTTCATACTCCTTCACGCTGTCAATAAAATGCCATCGCATAACATCTGCTCACTTTCAAAAATAATCTGTAACTTTTTTTTTTTTTTTGACATGTTTTTTCTAGGGAGCATATTATAAAGCAGGTCTGAAAACAAAAAAGATCCACCGATGTTTTTAAAAACTGCAGGTGTGTGGACAGTTATGAGTGAGGTAGGGCTGCAAGATGTGAACACTTGTCTCTGGTGCCTTCAAATAATGTTGATTTGAAATAAAAGGACCTTGTTTTCTTATCTAAGGTCCCTGTCTTTACCATCAGTGTTCTTCTGTTTGATGTGGAGCATCAGTAATTTCTTCTGTGCAAAACTATGTCTCTGTTTTTCAGTGTTTCCTGGGTCAGTTGAAACGTGGTACAGTCCCTTGATTTAACTCCTCCCCTTTCAGGGAAAGGGAAACTAATCTTTCGCTTGAGTTTCATTTCAGCGACTCATCCATATTCTTAGAATATAAATAGGAAGATAAAGCTTTCTAATTAATATACTTTTAAAGGAGTTTAATACTAAACTTTAAATATTTATATAAGCATTAAGTTATTACAGTAACCTCCCTTTTAAAAAAAAGTAATGGTGTGCAACATAGTATTCCAGGCTGGTGACAAAAATACACACTCTCTACTTTGCAAATAAAATCAAAGTTTATATACAACAGATGGACATGCTCGTGCTTGTCTCTGTGTCTTCATAGAGTTTGCTGCAGGGAATGTAGTTGGGCCTTCGCTGTGCGCGTAGATCTGTGAAAGGTCACAGGTGTTTTAGGTGGAATAGCTGTAATACTTAAAAGAAGACGCAGGGGTTTCTCCTTTGAAGTGTTTTGCATTGTTTGAGGGCACACTGTCAGTTTTCTTTTGTTCATGGCCAGAGTTCTGGTTTTGTTCACAAGTTGTAATGCCTCCAGAACATTCAGATTGTTCTTTTTGAATGTGTTTGTTCTTCAGATATTTTTTTTTTTTCTTAGAGCAACTTCTGGATTGTGACAACTGTAAAAGCAAGGACCATTTTTTCACCCCGGTGACTGGACTTTTCAAACTTTGCCTTACAAGGGAGGATACTGGCCCTAAGATTTATGGCCCCTGGAATATTGCTCCGCATCTTTAAAGCGGAGTTCCTCCTTCAGTGAGGACTCTGTGGTCACCTCTGTCTGACAATGCCTGAAAAATTTTTAAGGGCAGTGAACATGAATACAGAAAGAAAGAGTAAATCTTCTGCTATCCATTTATGCCTTTACAACCTGCTAAAGGTATGAATCGGTTTCCAAAACCAGTTCCTCCTCCTGCTGGTATTACACTAATTCTCATTCTTCTCCCCTCAGCCTAGGTGGTATACTTTATGGCTGAAGCTGCTAATGTTTTTATTCAATACTGAGGTTAGAGGTTTTTTTTATTATTATTTTCACGATGCACTCTTAAAACTGACCTAAAATTTGGCTTTTATCTTTGCATCTCACTCGTGTCTCTGCAAATCCTCTGAGTCTGCTGTAATGTGTGGAGTTCATGTGTTAATAACAAGCCCTGTAGTTCTACCTTCTCCTTTCTCTCCATCGACAAAAAGTTTTGATCCCTTTACTCGATTCTGTCGACTTTCTCATTCCTGTGTCTTGTTCACAATCTGCATGTTCTTTCATCCCTTTTGGTTGCAGCTGGTTTCCAGTTTCCAGCCAAGTATCATTCACGTTCCTCTCGCCTGGCTTTGTTCTCTGCTTTCCTCGCGCTCTTTGCAGAGCGATGCACGTTCTGATTGACGCGTTGCGGCTTTGGAGGGAGAAACCCAGTTAAATTGCTTTATTGGTGGGGTGAAAAATAGGGAGGTTTGACTTAGGTGCTTCAGTTAACCTTCCCTTTCCTTCCAAGTTAGGAAGGCAATATTTCTGTGTGGCTTGAATAGAAGTTTACAGAGACCCAGGAACAAAACCTGCTTGGAGGAAGGGCAGAGTTTTGCTCTCTTTGCTTCCCCATATTGTTCTCTCTAGCGGTGTGCTCCAGAACACCTTTCTCCTGCATCAGCCTCACAGCCCCTTGCACCGTGGCATCGCATCCCTCTCTGTATCTACACTTACTCTTCAGCAAACCAGTTCTATTCTAAAATTGGAGCCAGGCTGCTGTTAGCCTGTCCCACCTGGCTGAGTTAAAGGCTGTGATTTTAGAAGCTCAAGTGTAAAGAATGTCTGGAAATTGATTTTTTTTTTTTCTGTAATTGGGAGCATAATTTTCGTTACTCCCATGTGTATCAGAATTTTATCCCTGTAGTTCAAAAGTCATAGTCAAAAGCATCGATGAATTTCAAAGTGCTGAATCCCAGTCACTGCTTACGTTTTGAACAAAAGAATAATGTTGATCTGTTCTGGCTGAACATATTTCTTAGTCTTGTGTTTGCAGCCACTTATAATGTTTGGTTTGGTTTTTTTTTTTTTTCCCCCAAATGTTAACAGTGTAGCAAAGGTTTTTATAGGTGTGTGCATTTCTGCAGCCTGGGTGGGCTCTGGGAATGGTCACCAGCACTGGGATTTCCAATCCCTTATGGGCCACGTGGCTGCGGCAAGTTCTGCTCCTTGTTTTGGTCTATCTTGTCATGTACAAAATGGACATCTCTGGCGATGTCGACAGGCGTTATTTTAGGTCATCACAAGTTACCACATTTAAAGAACAAGTTGAGCTTTATTTAAGTCTTGTCACCAAAGCGTGGGGGAATCTTAGCGTGTATTTAAAATGTAATTTTAAAAATTCTGCATTGATGTCTTCCCTCTACGGATGAAGGTTTGATCTCCCAAATGCTGTGCATGCTTCATAAATTTTCAGTATCAAGAAACAACAGGGCAGCTGAATGGATGACCTCCTTACAGCGAGGTGTTACAAACTCTAATCCAGTTCCTGCCTTAGTAAGTAATGAACCAGTGATCGGTGCTCACTAGAAAGTGGTTTTGTGTTTTTTATTTTTTCTCTGTACAAGTGAGGTTAAGGTGTATCAAATTAAGTTTAAAAATAACTTGGGAGGATATTTGCTGCTTCTTTCTTCTAAGTTGCTTAAAATGCTTATTTCGCAAGGGTCTGCACATCTTATTCCTGCTTCACAAAGCTGCTCCTGCCGTCGGCTGGCGCTGAACGCCCTCCCTGCACCGCGCTTCACACTGGGGGGTCCTTTTATTCCTATTTTGGTGATTCTGCCTTGACATTTCAGACCAAGTTTAATGGTTCATGTGAAGGTGGTTCAGCTCTCAGCAAGACTAACCCTGTTTGTGTTGCTTGGGAAATGTAACAAAATCTCTTTATCATCCACAGTAAAAAAAAAAAAAAAATCTTTATATAATTCCATTAAAATACATTTCAAATTAATTCATACTTGCAACTTTTATTTTAATGAAGTTCAGAGGAGGAAATGAAGCTATTCTTCATGAGTTCTGTCTAAATGCTACTACATTTGGAATTAATCCAGCACATCTGTGTAGCGAGGAGAACCTGACACCTCATTGTCAGGTGGCTGTGGCACCACAGGTTTTTCTCTGCAGCAATTTGAATTATGAATAAAATCAAGTGAATTCAGCTCTAACTAGGTAAATCTGTCACTTGGCAACTAATAGGGATCACATGAGTCACTGCTGTGGGATATTCTTATTTCGCATATATATATATCTCTTTTATTTTATTAGTAAAGCTTGGTTTCCAAATGTTTGAAACAAAATGCCTTTTATTTGTAGGATCAAAGATCAAATTTGTCACCACTGTCTCAGAGGGTTTTTCAGGTAGGCTTGACGTAAAGTTTGGTTACTTGGAGAGATGAGCAATAACGAAGATGATGATTGGAACAGAAGTCCAATAAAATAAATATCTGACGTGGGTCTAATATTGCAGACTGGATCAGCGTGATGCTAAATCCACAGGGCTGCTGTCGAGCGTAAAGCAAAGATGAAGGAAACTTTATTTTGATAATGTGTACAGGCAATGAGAATCCTGAATTTAAGGGATATTTCTGCATCTTGAATTCTACAATTTTAAAGTCTAATCTGTGTCTTGACTAGGACATCTAGTGACTCAGAGAGAGAAACAGACAGGCAGGACTTAGTTTGTCTTGTTTTAAAACCTTTAAGTTAAGGAAGAAAATGACATTTTACTGTTTGGGGTTTCCAGCTAGTTCTGACCATTTCTCTAGGAAAACCCAACTGGGATAAAAGATAAGCATAAAACATGAAGACCTCGACTAATAAGATGAGAAAGAAAAATAAATGTTTTGGTTAAGGAAGATGGTGTGAATTTCCCTTAGTCCAAAGTTCTCTTGAGGAATGCAGAGAAACAACTGCAGCAACAAACCGGCTGGTTTTGGGGGTGCTGGGGGTGCAGTGGAGGGTACAGGAGAGCGATGTGTGAGAGATGCTAAATTCAGTCAGTAGATTATTTTTTGTTGCAGAAGACAACTTTATGGTAGATCTCTGATCTGTCTCTTCTCTAGTTCTCAGGCAGGCGCAACTGGAACGCGGCAAAAGACTTGCAGCGATACAGACGTCATTATCCGGTATGGACTGAACAATGATGCGCGTACTCTCGTGGCTCTTCCTCATCCCGTGCAAAGTTTAGGAACACTTTCTAGATTTGAGGGCACGCTTTTGTCTTTGCATTGACAGGCTAATGTGGTTTCAGTTGGGGTAGAGTTAACTTTTTTTTATTAGCAGCTGGCATAGTGCTATGTTTTGGGTTTGGGATGAGAAACACTGTTCATGGCACACTGGTGGTTTTAGTTGTTGCTGCTGAGCTCTCAAGGCCTTTTCTGCTCCTCGTGCCAACTGCCAGCGATGGGCTGGGAGGGGACACGGCCAGGACAGCTGACCCCAGCTGGCCACAGGGATATTCCATGCCATCTGGTGTCAAGCTCAGCATATAGAGCTGGGGGAAGAAGAAGGAAGGGGGGGACACTCAGAGTGATGGCGTTTGCCTTCCCAAGTCACCGTCACGTGTGATGGAGCCCTGCTTTCCTGGGGCTTGTCTGTGTGGCTTCTCCTCTACCTATTAAATTGTCTTTATCTCAACCCACAAGTTTTGTCTCACGCTTACTCTTCCACTTCTCTCCCCCATTCCAACTGGGGGGTGAGCGAGTGGTCCTCACTCCCAGCTGGGGCTAAACCGTGTCACGGGCTCAGAACCTTTAAAGGAGTCTTTAGTGAGGGGGAAGGGATGATAGGCGTTATAAGAGACAAGCTGTTCCTTCCCAAAACATACTTCAAGGATTTAGCTTGAAATGTTTATAAATGTGAGGGAAAGCAAGAAGTGATGAAGTGAATACTGCCTTTTAAAAGATTTCTGCTTGTTGATTTCTTGTTCTCATCTCCAGGGTTTGATAGAATCAGAAAATGAGGAGGAAGAAGAGATGTGGAACTTAAGCTTTTATAAAAATGAAATTTGTTTTTTACCCCACGGTACGTACTTTGTTTGATGACTTTTGGATGCAACTCTTGAATTGGCGAAAGAGTAGCTTGATCTATGTGGGACAGTTGTATAAAAAGAAAACCCAACCACCAAACAAACAAAACCCATCACCAAAACAAAAATAAAGAAGAGCAAAAAAAACCAGCTCAAACCAAAAAAAAAACATACCAAGACTTTCCATTTTTGAATGTCCTGGTTCCTGCTGTATGTTCCTTAATTTTTTGTTTGGTGGTAGAAAACTAAGGTTTTTTTTTCTGGCTTACCAGGATGGTTGACTAATTAGAGAAGTTAATGCCTGTATGTGAACACCTGGCTCTGGATAAGGAGCCATGTTGGGTGACTGGCCAACTCTAATTTTCATTTGGTGTAACTTCTTCTTGCCTGACTCCTTTCTTCTCTTTTCAGGTTTGCATATTGAAACTTTGCTTGAATCTTGGTGGGACAACTATGAAGTTCTGGAAGAAAACCATTCTTACATACAGTGGTAAAGTACCTGCGCGAACACGGCGCCTCTCTTTAGTTGTGCCTCTGACGAGTCAGTTGTATCTGTGTTCCTGAATTCAGCTTTACAGAAGGGCCACAATTGCTCCTGAGTAAAACTTGCGTCCGCTTTATTTTTATGGAGTTGTATTCTTCTGGAAACAATGCAGTGGAAATCCTGAAGACTCGGGTTTCCAGTGCAGCTGCGGCAGTAGATCTCAGTTGTGCTTCGTCTTACAGCACGCTGCGGAACCAAGTATCAGGGCAACGAGAGAGAGCCAGATGAGCCAAGTATGTTATCATTGGTGTAGATGATGCTTTTGTGGCAGGGATTTATTTGTCATATAGTCAACTGGTGCGTCCATAAGACCATGTGAGGTCTCCAAGAGATGTCTGTGATATCACAGTTTTTAGAATCTTTCTCAGTTTTAACAAAATGGGTACCCTGGGCTGGATGTCGTCTTTGCTCATCTGGGCTGAAAAGTTCTTTCCTTTCAGGCTATTCCCTTTGCGTGAACACGGGATGAACTTGCGTGCCAGACCGCTCACGTGTCAAGAAATCCAGGTATTGAAAGCTTTTGTTTTGCTTTGGTTTTTGTGAGATCTGAAAGATGTTAGGATGTTCCCTAAATATCTGAAGTATATATACCTAAAGATCTGAAGACTAGGTTTTTTTACCTTGCTTCCTTGGGGCCCTAGTGTGAACAGAGCTCACTCAAGCACTGTTAAGCATTTGTCTTGTGTCCTGCCAGTAGCTACACCAGCAAATGAAATGTTTAGTGATATAATCAAGCCTTGTTTATAATTCACGTGCAACTTAAACTTGGGCAGGTAATTAGGGAGTTGCACCTTGTACTCATCGGTCTGTCTTGTTTTCAGGCCTTTAAGAAATCCAAGGAAGTTATGCAAAGGTTTATACGAGCGTATCAGCTCATGCTGAGATTTTATGGAATCAATCTGATTAATGAGGAAACTGGAGAACTTAAGAGAGCGGAGAATTGGGTTAAACGATTTCAAAACTTGAACCGGTGAGTCTCTGTTTATGTTACTGGTCATTTACACAGACACTTCTGTGAGAGGGGGGAAAAAAAAGTCAAAGTCAAGAAAATCCTCAGCCCTTGAGGAATGGAGGCTTTTGTTGATAAAAAAGTTAGCTAGCTAAAGTGTTTTTAACTTGGCTTGGCCTCTGACTGTAGGTCATCACACTCTCTGTCACTTTATTAAGTGGCAAGTAACAAACCAAGCAAACAAACCAGCTGAGCTTGGTTTCCTTCTGTATCTGTTGCAGCTGCGAACAGCAGGCATTCTTCACGTTGGTCTCCTGGAGCATGAAATACAGACTTGGAGATGTTAATATTTGGTCTAGCAGAGCTTGTGTTTAAAACTGTATTTTAAGCAGCTGAGATGATTAATCCTAGCAGCCCAGGAAGGGCTAGGGAGGTACTGCTGAAGGCAGGGAGCAGCAGTAACCCACCTGTACTCCCATCTGCATGTCAAATAACCTTTAACAGATCACACTCAACAATGCAGAAAACATTTTGCAGGTGCCCTGGTGGTTTGTTGTGACTTCAGGCTTGTAAGACTTTCACTCAAGGACTGTGTGTGTGTCTCTCTTTCAGGTTTAGCCACAACAATTTGCGGATTACGCGAATCTTGAAGTGCCTGGGAGAGATGGGGTATGAACACTATCAAGTGCACTTGGTAAAGTTTTTCCTAACAGAAACCCTTGTTAAGGAGACATTACCAAACGTCAAGAGAAGTGCCTTGGATTACTTCCTGTTCACCATCAGAAGCAAACGGAAGAGAAGAGAACTAGTCCACTATGCTTGGCAACACTTCAAACCTCGAGGCAGCTTTGTGTGGGGGCCACACGACAAACTCCTCAAGTACAGACCCCGCTCCACCAAGACACAGCTGCACCAAAAGGCTGAGGATAAACAGGAAACTCCTGGTGAAAAAGGCGATGATTCTGTGGAAAAGGATCAGAACCAGTCTCTAGAAGAACAGAAAGCTGGAGATGCCGCAGACTCTCAGCCTAAAGTGAACGATGAAGATGTAAAAGAGAAGTTTAGTGAATGTGTTTCAAAGGGAGGTAAAAAATGTGATGATTCAGTGGAAAAGGATCACAACCAGTTTCTAGAAGAACAGAAAGCTGGAGATGCCGCAGACTCACGGCCTAACGTGAGCGATGAAGATGTAAAAGAGAAGTTAAGTGAATGCGTTACGAAGGGAGGGGACAGTGATGAGGAGAAAGAAGCTTCACTTACCCAGCTGGAGGAGAAGGATTTAAACAGTGAGACTGAAGAAGTGCAGGCTACAGCAGAGAATGACTGCACAAAGGAGAGCAAGAAGAGAAAACTGGATGCAAATATGGCAGACGCTAAAAAGAGTGGACAGCTGAAAAGCCCTACTGATATTGAAAACATTTCCCGTAATCTGGGAGAATGTGCGATCGACGCAGAAAACCCCTCCTCAGTTCCGCTCTTACAAGCAGAAGAGGACCAGGACACACTGAAAGAAGACGATGCAAGCACCAAAGACTCAGCAGGGCCAGAGACCACTGACGCAGCTGTAAAACGGAGGAAAGTCAATGAAAGACCATCGAGAAGCAAAACGTTCAACTTGGCCATAAACCTGAACATGGGGCCATCTGCCTCTAATGCCACGGTAAATCCATCTGGTGCAAACACTGAGGCTGAAAAAGAAAATGTCAGTGAGAAAAATGCATCTGTGGAAGCGACAAGTGAGAAGGGGGGTGGTGATGCAAATGGTGGGGCTACGAGAGCCCCAGCTGGTTCCAAGAGAGACTGGACTTTTCCCCAGTGAGAGATCCTCACGTCAGCACCGCTGCAACAGCACGGTCCTTGGAGGCAGAAGTGAGGTAGATGAGGTAGAACAGCATAAAAAGGCAGAGAATGCAAGTGAAAAAGAGCAAGTAGAAGTCACAGGCAAAAAACAAGTTCCAGAAAGCATTGAGCAGAGCATGGCATCTGCTTGCCCTGAAGAACACGCTGCTGAGGTTGCAACGCAAAAAGACAAAAGCTCTGAGCACGCAGCAGAACCTGATGAAGAGCAGGTAGCAGCAGAGTGAGAGCGGCGCGGCAGGCACTCGAGCAAGCGGCGATGCCGCTGCCCTGCCTGCTGGGAGCCAGCTTTAGCGATTTGGATGGCAGAACTACACGGAAGCATAAACTTTCTTTGGGCTGATCCTGGCTAGTCCCTGTCTGACTTCCACCCTTTTTTAATCATCTGTAGTAATTTCACTGAGATCCAGCCCTTGGTTACCCTAAAGAGGAAAACTCGTAGTCATCATCTCGGACAGGCTGTGTCCCGTTCCTGTTTTGTTTTTTTTTTTATCTGATGGTCGTTATTATCTTGGAGTTAACAGGGATTTTTGCGCTTCGCTTTGGTTCTGGTATGTCCCTTCTTAAAGAGAAGAGGAAAACTAATCTTTCCTTGTTTGAACTAGTCAAGTATTTATTAAATACATGATTTTTAATGTAAGACAGCATGACCTCATTTGCCAGGCCTTTCTATGACCTCGTACCTTCTATTTGCTATTTTGAAAGGCTGTACCTTCCATGGAGGCTTATTCCTGGCAAAGATGCTGTGTGTCTGCTTCCTAGGGCATAAATCATTATTTTTGTGGCATTTGCTTAAAAGAGATGAGTATATGCATTTCCTATCATGTCAGAGCGTAGTTGCCTCTCCTTCTATAAAGAATGTAGGTTTAACTTTAGACTGGGGTAAAACACGTAGTCAAAACCTTTCTCTGACCGGTTAACCATTGTGTACAGATACTGTTCTCTAGGGTGCAAAGTGATGAGTGATTTGTTCCCTTTACCCCCATCAGAAATTGCTTTGTAGTGCTTGTTAGAATTGAGAAAAATGAATTGTCTGTTGTTTTCTGAGAGAAAACCCCTCAAACTTTGCGTGAAGCTATCTAGAGCGCTTCTTCCCCAGGTTTTTCCACCACTTTGAGACCCTTGATAGTCTTCCACGGATACTTATGTCCACTACTGGTTCAAAAGCCTTCTGTCCTTAATTGCCAAAATAGAACGAATACTTGTTTTTTCACGACTTTGCTGTTGATTTGCCTGTGGAGTTTCTGCGGGCCCATGGCATGAAGTTAGATGTGTGACATTTAACCCACTTCCTAGTTAGGGCAGGATTGTTCTACCATTGATGGCCAGCGTGTCAGACGGCTGAGAGCGTGTTAGAGTGCAACATGTCTGGAAACCACCGGGCTTTGTGGGGCAGTTAATTGAAACTTTAAGTGCAGGGGGTACGCTTGTCTGGTTCGTTTATTTACAGCCCCCAAGAATTCACTTTCAGACCTTGCCAGCTATTTGCCTGCCCTGACGTCGGTGACCTCCCCGTTAGCTATTCTGCCTGATTTACACAGTATTCAACCGAGTCTGAAGGAGCGTTAAACAATTTAGCACTTTGGCTCCTAGAGATTTACAACAGAGGACCTGTTTCATGAAGCGGAGGAAACCGCTTCCAACAGCCAGAAGGTCTGGACTTGCCCTTTGCTCAGATTGTTTGTTTTAGTTTGGGGTGTTTTGTTTTGTTTTGGTTTTTTTAGGTGCTGATTGTTTTGTTGTAGGAGATGGCTAGAGGCTCGCCTGCCTTGCCAGAGAGCAGGTGCAGTAGCCTGTGCAATGTTCATGTTTTCCCTCTCTCTGCTACAGCTCTTAAGAACCTTCATCTTTCAAGGAATTTGATCGGTGACTTGCCTTCCCAGACTGTAGGTCCTGATTCAGCATGCCGCATACACGTATGCGGGAATAAAAGTCTGCAAGCTTAACATCTAATATTCATGGTCACACACATGCTGGAAAAGACTTTTAATGTTCTTAAATTACTTCTTTTTTTTTTTTTCCCTTATGAACAAATGGGGTTGAGTCGCCAATAAGAATACACTTAACTAGATATAAATACTTGAAGACGTTGAGTGAAAATTCTTTCATAAAAGATTCATAAGAAATAGTTAATTGTGGCTTTTGTACAGATTTCTAGTAATTTTCTTATTTAATGAAGTTTTCATTGTGAATATGTGCTCAGTTGGGGCATAGATTCAATATCTTGTTATGGTGATGTGTGGTTTGGTTTTGTGTTAAATGGGATTCCACGGTGAGCCCTGGTCTGGAGTGCTCAAACCAAACCGTTCCCATCATGGTCAGGTTTAGAGTTTTGGTTGTGGGCGCTCGCGGAAAGTTCACGGGATGTTTTCCAGCAATGAGCTGTATCACAGAGTCTGTTCCATTAACATCACCTATTAAAGCATGACTTTAATGCATACCGGTTTCTACTTATGTTTTTTCCATCTTTGAGGGCAGGAGGGGACCATATATCTGCCCCCAGCACCACCACCACACATCTGCTGTTGCTTGGGCACCTCCAACAAGCGGTCCAGCCCCAGGCAGAGGTCTGGTGGGGCTCAGCATGAGATAAACCTGCTGCTTGGTCCATGTGGGGATGGTGCTTTGTCTTCTGCCACCACTGTAGAATGTGGTCAGTGAATGTTTGTGGGGAAAGGACACCCTGCCACGTGCTTCTTGTTTAATGATGCACTTTTGAAGTGTTTCAGTTTGCCCCGTCTTGGCTTGGTGCTGCTGGCCTCCCAAGTGTGTCTGGAGATGTTCTGCGGAGCAAACGAGGACTTTGCTTTTGAGCAGCTCTTGGGGCTCACCGGCATATGGGGGCTTTCGTCTGGTGGGCCTGTTCCTCCAGGACACAAGCTCAGGGGTGTGTTTGTGGCGATGATTCTGTAGGTGGCTGTGTCCCTTCAGCTGTGCCCCCTCTGCCTGGGGACGTGGAAGGAGAGGAGGGCCGGTCCTCCTCTGTCCTGTGGGGTGGGCATGAAGGTGAATACTCCAGGGCCCTTCCCTTGCTGTCCACAAGCAGGCTGAGCTTGCCGCAGCCCTCGAAGCCCTGGCTTGCTGTGAGCAATGTGTGCCCAGGGAATCTGGATCTGCTTTGCCTTCTCTCTTGCCATGGGTTGTCCCCAGTGCGGAGGAGGAGGCACAAGGTCTGTGCCGAGCAGTTCCTGCGACTGCGCTGCTCTCCCTCAGCAAGGTCTGGGGCGTTCAATAAAGCATTTGATTTACCTCGAAGCCATCCGAAGACATAAAGACACACGCTCCCTTTCTGTCCCCAGCTGCCTGTTCCGCAAAATCTTGTGGGAACTTGGTAAATCTTTGAGCCCTTTATCCCTCTGTCAAGGCTGGTGGGATATTGGCAGCTGGGGAGCTGGACAAGCACACACTGCGGGCTCACAGAAACCTCCTGGCAGAAGGATGCCAAACTGAAACCTGGTATTTCATTTCTTAACCTTTGCTTTTCCACTTCTCCTTCCTCTTGCTAACCAAATGAGCTGTGTCGTCGCAGTCCCCATGAATCTTTCCTCTCTGCTTCCAAGCCCCGCTTTGGATGAAATTGTCTTTAATCAATAAAGGGGAGCATGAAGCTATTTGCAGGAGATGCGTCTCCGTGAATGTATTGCCATTTGGGATCACCTAGCTGGGAACTGTCATCCCGTTCCTTCCTTGCAAATATTTCAAAGGCAATTCTTCCTTTTTTTTTTTTTTNTGAGAATGTTTCTCCTTTTTTCTCCCTTCTTGTTTCTGTCTGCGATCATCTGTTCTCTGATCGGGATTCATCACTTTCCCCGGAAATCAGTTGGCATTCTTTAGATCTCCCTGAAAAAAACCCAACAGATGTGAATACACCTCCAGAGCTAATAAACCATCTCGCAAAGCAGTAAGTGCTTGTTTCTGTAGTGCATTTGCAGTCGTTACAGGTATATTAATTTCTCTAGTGAAGTTAGGTAGCCTCAGGCGCTGGATAACTCTCGCTCCGTGTTGCTTTTTATCTGTCACCACTGGAGTGGTGATGGGCTTTGAGAAATGCCCCGGGTGAGACCTGAGGAACATCTTTGTATCCCCAGCTGGAGCAGCCGGATTTTGCTCCTGCGGCGTGTCTGCAAGTCCGGCCCTGCCGTGGGCTCCCTCCCTGTTTGCTCAGGGCTGGGGCTGCCCAGCGGGACATGAATGAGCTTCTCTTCTGCCTGCCTGCTGCTCCCCCTCCTTCTCCAAACCTCCCCTCTCCTCCCAGCTCGGCCCCTTTGCCTCGGCTCCTGAGCTCTGCCCTCCAGCTGGAGCCGCAGGTTTATCTGGAGGCGAGGAGGAGGAGGAGGGATCTGCTGGACCCGAAAGGGTTTAGCTGCCCAGGAGGAACAGAGAGAGGCAGAGCCTGGGCATCATGGCTGGATTCTCCGCTCTTGGGCTTCTCTTCCTATGTCAGCTATTAGCCACGACGTCAGCTCAGGTAAGAAGCCGCGTTTATGTCTTATGCTCAAGAAAAAGGTCTGCAAGTGAAAAAGATAGTGCAGTTGTTATACCTGCAGGATGAAATGGCAATAGGCAGATTATTACAGTCTAAAATTTGTTAAAAGTGTGTGTGTTGCTTGTGCTGTTATACAGAGAGTGCCTGGCAGACACAGCTGGTTTTTACCTGCGTAGGTAGGCTTTCAGATCGTATCCTTGTGTGTAGAAACTGCTGCTTTAGACTTTCTGTAGAAGTATTGTCTTCTTGTTCGGGACTGCAGTTACGAGAGAGAAAGCCTTGGGAAAGGGGAGACCTGTTGACGTGAGAGAAACAGTTTTCTTTCACAGTGAAGTGGTAGGTTGCCCGTGAGAACAATCTCCAGATTGGGATCTTCATCTGAATCGGAGAATTTCTTATTCCTTCCCTCAATCAATTTTCAAATTTTACATTTATGAAATAACATATTTAATTCGCTTCGGACGTGAAGCTATATTAAACTTCCCTGTACGGTGTTAATGTTATTGCCTGGGGAAGTAGCTCCTCAGTGAGGTTTTTCATTGTGTTAGTGAGGAATTTTTGCAGCCTGGCTTGGGAATTCAGAGCTGCCCTCATCTGCTGCGAGCAGAGCTACTTCCACAATGAAACCTTTGTTCACTGAATCTACAGCAAGTTGCTCTCTGGAGCCCTCTCCATACAGAAGTCATTTATTGGACCTTTCTTTCCTTCCCCCCACCTCAGACCTCCTCCAAAATCCCAGATTTTCAAACGGCGTCCTGCTTGGAGAGGAGATTTTCTCTTTTTCCTTCTGCCTCCGATGGTGTCTTTCTCGCTTTTCCATCACCCCATCAGACTGGGACTATAAATTAATTTTTAACACTCGGCACCTATTTTCCCTGGGCTTTGCATTTCCTCCTGTGCCCCAAATGAAACGTGCCTGTAGGCAGTGAGAACCGTGTCCTATGCAACCAGAACCCATTTGTTGCCCAGTGGCCAGCTCTGATTCCCAGTGTAAGCCACCAGTTAAACCAGCTGGGAGTCCTGAGGATGTCCTCAGCCAAAAAGGTTTTCCAAAGAGCCTTGCACCGATCCCGAGCTCCTCCAAGTTCCACCCAGGATGGCAGGGGGCCTGAGGGATGGAGGGTTAGTGCAGATTTAGGGTTATGCTGTAGGACTTGGCCATTGCTTTCTGATTTAGCCCGTATGTTTCTTCTGATGCAAAAATAAACTCTTCTCTCTCTCTTTCCTCCAATCCTTTCAGAGAGTAGGACCACAAGGCCCTCCTGGACCACGAGGACCTCCCGGACCATCTGGCAAGGACGGCATAGATGTGAGTGCCGCACGGCAGTGGGCAGGCTCGGGCGAGGGGTGGAGCAGAGGCAGAGCCATCTGAGCAGAGAAACTGCTCTTGTTCTCCAGAGCCCCAGCTGATGGGCCATCCTTTGGAGACGGAGGACCTGGAGAACTATCCTACTCACAAGAGACCTTGCTTTCCAAAGTCAGAACAGTGCGTGGAGGAGCTGGGTGGCCTCAGGTTCACTGTCTCAAGAGCGAGTTCAGGACAAAGCTAGTGAATGCACAGGGGTTTGTGACCCTGCTTGCAAAGTCGAATATTTCTCTTCTGGTGTCTAGGGAGGGAGGGGAATGTAAGACGTGAGGTTGAGTGCGCGGGTATGATGTGTGCTAGAGTCATTGCACATTCTGTAGTTCAGAGAGACGCTTATGTGACACACCAGAGCATCCATTTCTAGAGAGGCTCCAAGAAACTCAAATGTGCAGCGCTGGACCCTGCTTTTACTTATATTTGTTGTATTTCATCGCTGTCAGTATGGCTATCCCTAACTTACATTGGCATGTGAGAGGTCAGAATCTGGCTTGTGTGTTGCCAGATATGAGTTGCCTGTAGTGGCACAAAAGGCAAATGAAATGGGCACCCTTAATTTCAGCATGCAGTTCCGTATACGTACACCTCCTGCAGAGGTAGAAGACTACATACCAGAGGAGAAAAACTTGTCCTACTATTTTTAATTGATGTTTCCATAGAAATGAAAAATTTTGCTTCTGTGCATCTGTTGGATAAGGCCTGCGTTGTGTCTTGTATCTGGCAGCGGATAAAAAGAGCATCAGGTGGACCTTCAACTAGACCACGTCAAATGCAAAAGGCCGGATTCACATTTCAATATTCAGTTGGGGTAGCGCTTGTCTCTCTAAGTTGCTTAAGGCATAGGGCAGGTTTTCTTAAAGCTCATCTGAAGTGAGTTTATTGGAATTGGACCTTTAAGCAACCTTGAAAAAAGTCTATTCATTCCATGCAGTCATTTTCTTTTGGATAAGGTTAAAAAAAGATATATGAGTTCCCTGGTATATGGTGAACAAGGAGCTTTTTTGTGTGCAGTGGTGAGCTTTCATAGTGGCTCTGTGAGCAAGGCTGGTCTGAAGAGAGAACCTCATTGATTTGCAGCCAGTCCCTCTAAAGTGTCCTTTCGACTCCTGGAGACCGTTTCACTGAAAATCTCGCTCTGGTTTTGTAGCATGAAAAGTTCAGAGCTGGTACCTCCATGTGTTTCTCTCCGCTGTTTTTCGTGATGTGATAAAAGGCTTAAGGGGACGCCCTGGAAGAGGGTGAAGGACACGCGTTGACGCTGGCAGCAGGACATCAGGGTGGCCAGCAGGCTTCAGCAAAGGGTGGCTGCGTTTCTACACAGAGCGAAAAAGAAGAATTTGGGAGGGATGAAGCCCTTCAGAGTTCAGGTCGTAACCAACTTCTGCGTATAGGCAATCGGAAAGAAACAGACCCCTGTCACTGTTGTTCAGTTCCTGCTTTCTACAGGATATTTCACACCTTAATTCTGGAACAGCACCAGCATCTCTTCTGATTGCTCTTGGAAACAGGAGCCCGGGGAGATGCTGGTCACATGAACTTACGCCCTTTTATCCACTGCTAAAAGCTTCGGAAGGCTCCCTGTGGGACAGGCCAAATAGCAACATCTAATTAATATGAAGAACTGAGTCCTAATAAATCAAATGGCTGAGTAAAGTATTTAAGGTGCTGCGTCTTGTAGTCCCAGCTTGAGCCTGGAGTTTCGGCTATACAGGAATAGGCTCTCATTTGGACAGACTTGGTCTACGTCTGTCCTATGGATATGGGTTGGCAGGTGCCATATTCATGTTCATGGCCCGGCTGTTCAGAGACAGGCTCCAGGATGGCTTCTGCTGTTCGACAGGACATTGAGGCCTTTAAGGAATTGCATAGAAGAGATGGAGGGCTGTGGCTAATGTGGAGTACAGTCATACAGCCTCCCAGTTTAAGGGCTGCCATTTTTCTGGCAGTACCCTCTAAAAACTTAGAGCGTATAAAATCCAGAACTGCTCTGCATTGTTGTCGTAGTGCCGCATGGAGAGGATGGTGTGGAGCCTGATAGCATCAATTCTACCACTGCAAAGAATGAAACTATTATTTTATTTATTTTCTTTAACGATGAGACACTTTTTTTTTTTTTTTTAAAGCACAATCAGAACGTTTCTGGGCCGTATCTATGCAAGTTTCCTGAACTCTGTAAGGCGCTCCAGCTGGGCCGTCTTCACAGATGGCTTTGGATGGACACTGTGTGGGAAGAGTCGCTGAACGGTCTTTGAGCATTGCCAAGGTGTTCATCAGTCCCTCACCGCTGGCCATGAGCAGTGAGTGGTACATAACGTACAGCTGAATTATTCAGGGTATCTCCAAACAAACCTTGGGTGAACCCCATAAGCACGATTTCTAGAAGCTGCTGCTTTCCTTCCTGCCTTTCAGTGAGAGCTGCAGCATTAAGTCCCTCTGAAATCTTTTATAATTACAGCCTTTAACGTGCTTCACGTTTCATACTCAGTAACAAGCAAAATCTCTCCCCCAAGAATAGAAACAGCATGTTATGATCAAAAGAATTAGTGACAAGTTCCTGTGAATTATTTCTGGGGATGTAATTCCCCAAATTGCTAATAAGCAATTGTCACTTTTCAAAAATCAAGCTTGCTTTTTCCCCCTCCACACTTTCCATCTCCTGGCTTGACTTGCTAAGAAAGAGTAAACTTCCCTCCCTCTGGTGTAGCACCAGGAGAGCATTGCCTTCTGCTGACAGCCTTTGCCTCTAATTCCCAGTGATCTGGCATTAGGGGTATAAACACTGATTAGGCTTTTGATTCAGCTGACTGAAGTTCTGGTGCTCCTGCAGAGTCCCGCAGGGGTCCGCAATGGCGGGATCAAGGTTCAAGATGGTCCCCAACAGCCTTTGCTGATGCTGTGACCTCGCTGTTTGGATTGCCATCACACAGGCAAGAAGAAATGCAAGGAGCTGGCTTCGAGTGATGGAGGAGGGAGTTAACCACCTCTGCTGCCATTTCTAGCTGCCTTTGCGAACCATTCATTGCAAAAGAACTGCTCCTTTCATTTCCTTGGCAGGGGACCTTCCCCACCTATGATAATGATAACTGTTTATGGAAAATTCATGGGCAAAGGAGATGCTTCAGCAAGCCAGAGCACAAAGATCCCTCTGTTCAACGACCCTCCGGTCTGTGCGTTGATCGGTCACTGGTGCAGTACATAAATCCTCTCCTGAGCAAATCAAGGCAGCCAGTCTTGAGAGATTTGCCCACAGACTTCACAGTTGCCGACATGGTAAATATAGAAACGTGCTATAAATTCCACGCTTTTGCTTACTGCCTTCTAACTCCTAATTATCAAGGCCCACGGTGGGGATGGTGTTATTTCTAGCCTTGCTCTGTTAATAACCATCCTTTCTTCCATATAGATTTTCCTCTTCCAGGGTATCAGCGTGCCCCTTCCCCTCTGCTCGCCCACAATACCCACATCTCTCACAGTATTTAGAGAACTTATCCTAAAGCCAGGAGGGGAGAGTACCATCCAGACGTCTGGCACTGGGACACAAAGTGATTTTCTGCAGGGTGAGATGGGAAACCAAGCTCCAGTCAAGCTCCTGCTACTCAAAAATGATTGCTTCCTTCGGGGCCTAACAATAAAACATAAATATCTTTTTGTCTGGGGTCCGCGCAAGCTCCTGAATGATGTTACAGCTGGCTGAGCTAGAAGGATTGATTCAGAGACTTTTCAAATATTGTCTCTCAAGCACCTTTAGCGCTGTTCTTAAAACTTGCTTTCCATTAGGATAGGAAAAAATGAGCGCTTTTGAAATATTTTATAAAAATTGGGTTTAATCCAGATTGTGCAATTGGATTAGGTGGAAATCAGTTGGGAGCTTTGTTCGTTTGCTTTTCCTGCCAAAGTTCAGTCATATGAAGAAAATGATTGTAGGCAGTTTGTTCGTTCTTCACTTTCTGATAGTCCCCAACTCCTGGTAGTACCACAGTTCCATACTGTGTCCTGGCTACCTGGAGCTGATCACTGTATCCCTCTGTTTCATCAGGAAGATGAAAGCCTTGATAGCCATCCACTGCCCCACTTGCAGACAAGCCCAAGCGCAAATAAATTCTAAGCATATCTGGAAAAAGTTGCAGGTGTTGGGCACCGTTCAGAAGCTTGGCTTCTCTCTGGGAGGTCGAGGATGTGGGTTTCCCCAAATCTGCTGCTGTAGATGTGGAAAACGTTTATCCTTGATGCAGAGCATCACCTTCGTAAGGATGATGGTGGTAAATCGTGGAGTGGGCGTGAAGGGAGACTTGAGCTCTGTGATGGCTGGGAACACCATTCCTCCAAACAGTCCACAGCGAGGCAAGGTTCAGAACTAACACTGATGTCTTTTCTCTTTCGTTTAGGGAGAGCCGGGCCCTCCTGGCCTGCCAGGCCCACCAGTAAGTATTTTTCTGGTTGACGTTGACTTGTTCATCCTTTTTGAGAGGGACACGGTGCAAGAGCTAAGGCTTACTGGCTTGGCTTTCCTCTTGATCTGCAGCAGAATTTCCATACGGGGTACAGAGGAGTGGAGACACTCAGCACTGGTCCTGGGGACAAGCGTTTCCTCCTGCTTCCATTGCTAGGGGAGGATATGCATGAACTAGAGCTCACCCATCACCCATGTAACAAAAGCCGGTACCAACCCGCACACGCGTGGTTATTTCTGGCATTGCTCTGAGTCTGCTTCAGCTCCTCGGTCTGCCAGAGGGTGCTCAAAATTGTAGCAGGTGGCACAGCTCTTTGCTTTGGGCCACTTACCCCATCCCTTTCTACCCCTCTTACGGGTAACTGTACGTGTAAGTGATTAATTGTGTTGTGCAAAACTGAGCCAAAGCATTGAAACGTAGTTAGGATTTGGATATGGATTTATGGCAAGTGTCCTTTCTCTGCAGGAATTCTTCCATGGTGTAAGATTAATACATCAACAGATAAACTTCTGTCTTGTAGCCCGCATCAACACACGTCGTGTTTCGCTGCTTGTGATGTTAAAACTAGTTGCCTTTTTATCTGATTTAGGGGCCAAAAGGCGCACCAGGGAAGCCTGGAGCAGCTGGTGAAGCTGGATTGCCTGGCCTGCCTGGGGTGGATGTGAGTACTCTGTCATCTCCTCTTAGATCTTTTAAATAGGTAAATAGATCTCTCAGACCTTTTAAATAGTTCATGTAGGTGGACTTTGCTTTCACAAAGTGGGTAATGGATCTGCATGTGTGTGTGTGGTTGGACTCGATGATCTCAAAGGTCTTTTCCAACCATGAAGATTCTATGATTCTCTGATTCTACATATATATCTTACCTATCATGAGAAACGTAAGAGTTTTAAGAGTTGAAAGCATCTCCTGATTGAATCAAGGAGTATGAGAACAATTTTGAGATACATAACTGATAGGACGGCGTTCTTACAATGAAGCGTTTCAGTTCTTCAGAAGTGCTCTGGGCAGGTCTGCAGAGACATGGGCACCACCTGCCATTTCTGGAGACCAGTTCAGAAATCCAGTGGCACTTATTAGCTGAGGCTTGCTGGTCACTGGGCTGGGATTTGCCCTGCAGCTCTGGAGGGGTGACTGCAGGCAGCCAGGTTTTCCCAGCTTACCAACTTACTGCCGTGGCAGCTGAGCGTGGATGAGGTTTTTGCCAGCACATTTTCTTTTGCATCAGGCAAGAGGAAGCGTTCAGTCAGCTTCCACAGCTAAGCTGCAACTCAATAAACACCAGTAACGAGACGCCTTGGTGGCGTTCATCCACACTTCCAATGTAGAAGGAACAATACTGATAATTTACTCTGGTCCTTGCCTTTGTGATTAATTACAGAGAGAAGTAAAATAGGCTTTCCTGAGAGCTTGGCATCCAGATGATTTGTGTTGGTGACAGGGACTTCCTACAGCTCTTATTATTGTATTTCTCTGTTTTCACACTTATCTATCTTTTTTTCTTTTTTATTTTTTTTTTTTTTTTTACAGGGTTTAACAGGAACTGATGGCCCACCTGGCCCAAGTGGGCCTCCAGGAGACCGTGTGAGTACCACGTTAGATCCCGAGTCCCTTTAAACGAACATTGTCACTGCTTGTATTGATGATTTCTCGTTCCTTTGTAAATTGGTGACGGTTGAGTGTTGATGGTGATGGCTTATTTGCCTGTAAGCCCTTGCAGAATACTTGGACCCTTGAAATGAAGCCCCAGATGGCTTTTCATTAGGAAAGGGCATGAGATCCATCTTTCTTTCACATTGGTTTGAATGGGCTTGGATAGTTCAATGGGTACCAGAGGAGAACAGCTCTGGTGATATTTCAAGTATCTAAAAAGTTCCTTGAAACAGTCGATAGACTTAATTACAAAGTTTATCAAAGCGAAGCTGTTTTGGCCTTCATTTGCAGTCTGAGTACGCAACTCCGTTATGTTTATAATTACTGACACTGTGCATTAACTGTTTAAACTTTTGCCTTTTGTTAATTCCGGGGCTGTCCATATGGCTGACATTATTAACTACTTTGGCATGGACTTTCTCAACCAGCCTAGCAAGAAATAAAGTTTTTTTCTTGCTTCCTGCATATTACAGCTCTGCTAAGGGGCACCACAGGGACAGAGAAATGTCTGCCTGTGATGTTACAGATATCCTTCACATCATCTACAGTGGGGCTGGAAAGGCACTTAGGCCTCCTTGTGGCATTAAGAACTAAATATTAGTGAGCCATTCAGCACAGATTTTGATCCAGCGTGGTTATTTTCCCATCTCCCAGGGAAGCTAAGGCTGTATCCACAGCCGGTTTGCTGGTCTCTTGAACTGGGGGCTGCAGTGATGGGCTGAACACACATCACAGTGTGCAGAGGTTGAAAAAGGTAGACTTTTCTGACATGTCCGGTATATCTCAATAATCCATTTGTTGCCCCAAGGAGGTACCCAAAGCTCAAAACACTGTGAGTTGCCTCATTTAATTAAGGGGATGAGTGATAGATGCACGTACCCTTGATAGGCGCCTCTTCCTTTCCCATGTGTGAAGCAATGTTTGCTTGGCCACTGGGAAAGTTGAGTGGCAGGAGCCAGGTGTCTCCAAGTCTCCATCCATTGGCACTGCGCTGAAACCCATCTCCTTTGCTTTTCCTCGTGCCCATCCTTCTCCCCAGAGATCCAGGGCCGCAAGATCCTGACCGTTCTCAGTCTGTGGCAAGAGTCCAGCACTTTCTGGGAACTGATCCCTGACTTTTAAAATAGAAAAGTTTGGGACCACACACAGCAGACTGAGCAGTTTTGTGCCCCGGTTTTACGTTCGGTGGTAGTATTTGCCCACACCCACTTTAGCACACAAGCTCCTAGTTTGCAGGGCAATTGAGCAGATGATTTCTGGGCACAAGAACTTCCTCTTCAGCTGTTTTGTAGAAGAACACAAACACAGCTACCGTAACTACATCCTCTGATTTGATGTGCTTTCCCATGTCTTGTAACTCAAGCTGTCAGCATGGGGCAAACCCGGGACCTGCTGTCATTTATGGGAGCTTTTCAAGGTCAGCGGTCCATCTGGAAAATTGTTTTAATTGGTCTAATAAAAGCCCGGAAAAAGAAGAACCTGTAAATCTCTAGGACTCTGAAAAGGACAGCCTTGTTAGCCCGGCTTCCTTTCTTCTGCCCAGCTTCAAGAACATATTTCAGTCTCAGGAATCACTGAAATAAGCAAGTGGCTACTGACTGTTGTCGGACTGAATTCACACGTAACGCTATGACTTTTGCCGAATAAGCTTGTTTTTCTGAACTGGAGTGCCTGAGAGCGAAGGTGTTTAGCATATGGAAGTGGGCTCAGGGAAGACGATTTTTGGTAACACGTTATTGCTAAACGTTTCTTTTCCTCTTTAAGCCACGCTTCATCAGTCCAACGGTGATTCATGTCTGACCAGGGACAGAGTACTGGGAAGGCAGCATACCAAAATGATTTTTATCTTAAATACTCCCGTCGCTATCAGCATCCATTAGGTTTCCTCATGGTTCTGCTTACAGACTCATCAGATCAAGCCTATGTGTTTTTTCAATTAAAAACCCCCTTAATTTTTAGCCAAGAATGAGCTGGGTTCTGACCTCAGTGCTAGAAACTGGTGTCCTTCGTCGCAAAGTTTTCAAAGGCCGTTCTGAAGTTTGGTGCTTTACACTATAAACAACGAGGAAAACGTAATTATTCATATTTATTTACAAATGTCATATTAATCAAGTATTTCCTGTGCACTGCAGTTGTATATTCATAAAGTATATAATTTTAAAGTGATAAATTACGGTGAGATAGCTTTCTAATCAAACGAGAAAGAACATTGTTACCAGGAGAATGAGTTGAGTCAGACAATGTTATTAAAATCGAGGTGTAAATTAGAGTCTCTCCTTTAAAATTAATGGAGTCACATCAGTTTGCTCAGGGATTCGATGATCTTTTGCTGTACCAAGAACGTTTGCTACTGTGTGCTGCACCTTATACCCTCAGGGATATCAAAATTAAGGGGAGTAAAGTGCCAGTGCTTGGCATTTTGGGTCATCTGCCAACCTTTTGGCACGTGGGCCAAAGCAGGAGGGGGCTTTGCAACTGGTTTCGGTGGGGCAGGATTAGGCTGTAAGTCAGTAGGTGCCCAGAATTCCATGGTTTTGTTGTAGGAGGAGATCCCAGCTTGTCCCTTGCTACCATCAGTGGTTGTGAGGACTTCAGCCTAAAGATAAAGGCTCCTGGAAGAAAAGCAGAGTAACCTGCGGCAAGAGAAGGGAATGAGCTGACGTTTGCAGCAGAGTTGATTTTTATTGGATTACAGCCCTCTCCCCACAAGACCTCTCCTAATGAGGCCTTGGGTCCTCGGTGTCTTTCTCCTTCAGCTTAACAAGGGAAGAGATTTCTAATCTCATTTGGTACGCAGAACAAGTGGAAAGGGCTGGAGTCATCCCTGGGATCACGATAAGCAGCGGTGTGTTGGGATATTTTCCAGGTCTGCCCATGTGGCTCTCGTGGTCCCAGGGGTAGGCATCATTTAATTCCAGATGAGGACACCATTCATGAGATGTTTCTGTGCATCACTTTGAGAACGTTTGGAGCACGGGTTTGGGCAATTGGGCTGGCGAGAGGCTGAGGAAGCCTCATGCTGTAATCGCGCTCTGTCCCCTGCGCGAGGAGACGAGGGTTCTGCTGGCAGCACCAGCCCAGAACATCACAGATGCAGGCGAAGAGCTGTCTGTGGCAGGGCCTGGAGAACTGTGCAGCTCCTCTGCAGCTCCCAAGTGCCAGCACAGCTTAGAGAAACACACCGCAAACTGTTATTTTATTTATCATTTGCCCCAAATTACACTGGTATTGTTGCACCTCCCCTTCTTCCCTCCCCTCCTCTCTCCTCT
>VXBH01005208.1:1351908-1523975 GCA_013400035.1 Rynchops niger
CCTTTTTTCCTTTTCTTTTTCTTTTCAGAAGGAGTGACAAAACTGGCCTGCTCTCATCAGCTGCCTGCCACTGCTTTTCCTTTCCCTGTTGCAGCAACAGCGGTTTCCCAAGGAGGCTCTCAGACCACCAGTCACCAACACACACCCGGTGTCTTTTAGAGCTATCTTAGCAGCTGCTGGCCAAGCTTAATGCATCACACTGGGGTTTTTTTTGTTCATTTTTATATTTCAGTTCCTTTTGTGTTTCAGAGTTACGACCTATAATTAATTTTACAGTCTACCAGCCAATGTTTGGCATCTTTGCAATGCAACAAGGGGATTAAGAAGGTCGGTCTGTCTGTGGTACTATCTTTAGCTAAGCAAGAACGTAACAACTTCAGGAATGACTTAATTCTAGTCTAAGACGTAAGATCACCAAACTCTAGTCAAGCTTAAGAGTAAGAATGCAAATTGGCAAAAGGAGATTGGGGATTTGCCAAGGAAGCTAGTGAAGAGGCAGAAGCTGCCAAATCTTTGTCTTTGCTTGAAGGGAAAATGTATGAATTAATAAAATTCACTAGAAAGAGTCCAAATCTTGTAAATAGTTTCAGATAATTTAGTCATTGGATCTACAACATGAAAGTATTATGAATGAGAATATTTAAAATGGATGAAACTCCATTTATGAACCTTTAAATATTCATGGAGACTGATCTGAAGCCAGCTGTGACTTGCAGAATTGTCTGTTTAGTCTTTTAGGAGCAGCTCTGCTCTCTCACGCTCAGCAAACGGTGAAGAAAGTTGCCGGGGCCAGTTCTGAACATCCATCCCTACTGTCTTAAAATGTTCTTCAATCAAGTAATTAATCGGGAATGACAGAGCCATTATCCATAAGCTTCTGCCCTTATATTCAGCTGAGCCTCTCCGGCTGCGTGCTGTGACTATGTGACACTGCTGGAGTTTTCAAACAAAGATCGGTGTCAAGGAGAGCGGGCGTTGGTGTCTACCCGTATGGAGGTTTCTGGTCTATCCCTGCTAATTTGTGCTCTGGTTTATTCCTGTAGGGCGCGTTGGGACCTGCCGGGCCACCGGGACCAGCTGTGAGTAACTCCTAGACCTGCGTGTCTAAAAATGATGTGCAATATTATGCTAAAACCAGCACCAAGAAAAGACAGGAGGCCTTGTACCCCAAACAAAGGGATCAAAGCCTGACTGAGTGAAAATATTGTTTGAAGCGTTCAAACATGTATGTACGACCTGTTCTGCTAACACAGGGCTTGTTCTTAGTCTCTGAGATGTTATCAAGGAAGCCAGTTTGGGATAAAGACTAGCATATCAAATGCTATCAAAATTATTAGACGTTAGATAATGTCTAATAAAAAGGAAAAGCAGATAAACTAGAATGTCATCTTCATAAATCTCTGTGTCCCACTGTCACGTCACCGTATGTGGCTTTACTTAGAGATGTCTCATAGGTAACAGCGACGTAAAGGGAATACAAATTATTAGAGGCAACAGAAGGATTCGTCAAGGCTCCAGCTCTGCTCTAATTGCAAATTACATTAATTGGGGACAGGGGAGTGCTAAGGAAACTTACAAAAAAAAAAAAAAAATTAAACAGCATTTTCTGAGGTTTGCTTTTCTTCCTGTGTGTTCAGTTTCTAACATCTTTTATTGTCTTAAACGTTGTTTCCAGGGCAAAGGACTACCAGGACCTCCAGTAAGTACTGAGGCTCTTGTCCAAAAAAGAGGTTTAAATTATTATACGCATGTTACTGGATACACTGAGAGTTACAAACCCACCCCAGGCCTTGAGTCCCTCTGCTGTGCTGGGGAGGCGGATGTGGAGTCCTGCAGCCTTCTGGGTTTTTTTATGCTTACCCTCACCCCAGGGCAGCTGGCACTCATGTCAGTTCAAGGCATAGCAGCCTTGGAATCGCTGGAAATGACCAATTCTGGAACAGCTTTTGTTTGGTGGGTTCCTGGGGCATCTCAGAGGTGCCCTGTGTCAAAGGGGGTGCAGGTGTTGGCAACATGTGATGATGACAAGAGTGTGCTCCCTGGGAAGGTGGAGCAAAAAGGAAGGTGTGCATGGGTAAACTGGTGGTCTGGAGGGAGACTGGGTTCCTCAAGGGGATTAGACAAATGAGTACAGCCAGACTGTTTGTTTGCCCCTGGGCTTTGGCAGCTATGTGAGGTCACCATGGGTGTAAGGCTCTTCTCTCTGTTCAACAGGGGCCTCCAGGACCCAGTGGGCTCCCAGGTGGAAATGGATTTCGGGGTCCTCCTGTGAGTTTCTCCTACCATTTGATTCTCATTTACTGAACGTGCCACAACCACAGAAGAATGAGGTTAATTTCTGGCCTCTTACCCCATTCTGGAAGCATGATGCACAAGACACTACAAGCTCTACAAATGCCCATGGGCAATGCTATTCCTTGTATCAGCTTGCGTAGGGTCACCCCAGTCAACCAGAGCAATGCCAAAGATGTGCAACCGCTTGCAGCCGTATCTTCCTTTACCAACTACGAGTAAGGACAAAAGAGCAGCCAATGTCAGGAGAACAGAGGTCAGTTACCGACTGGCGTGTACTTCCAGCATCCTCAAAAGAAGCTACTGAACAGGATGGGTCTGATCTGAGGCAGCCCATTCTGCAGAAATATACCATTGGTTTTGGGTGCCCACAGCTCCACTGGAGGGTACAGAGACAGTGGAAGCAGGGATGCAGATGCAGGAATATGTTCTTCTGTCCTAGTCCCTATGCTTCCAGATGCATCTGCTGTTCTCTTTGCAGTCATAGAAGGCTCTGCAGAAAGAAGGGTGCAGCTTAGTCCCATTAGAGATATCTTGCCCCACGTTCCCAAATATGCAATGGTATTTGGTAGCCAGGCTTCCTCTCGCTTTCCATTTTCATTTAAATGATTAAGTAAGGGGTATTCTGACTATTTTTCACTCTTTTTAGGGACCTTTTGGTCTGCCAGGATTCCCAGGGCCTCCTGGACCACCCGGACCTCCCGTAAGTTGAGACTTGCAAATAAATGTGAGAAAATTCCCGTGGGGAGTCCAGAATTTTCTTCGTGCTGCCCGAACGTGCGCGTTTTATTTGCTGCCATTGCCTTGAGGACTCCCTTTCCGGGCTAAGTTTCAGCAGGCCGTAAACACTGTGCCCCAAGGAGAGCAGTGACTTCTCACTGGCTGCGCTTCGGCGTGTTGATTATCTCCTGTTAATTGGCTGTGCTGTGTGGGTGGAGGAACCCAGCGATATCCAGGCTTTATGGCACAGACAGATCACGGGGTGGGCTTTCTGGTCTCTCGAGGTTTATCTGGTTGCTCGGATCATGATGTGTTCTTGTAGGGCCAGCAAGGGGGGGCTGGAAACCAGCAAGTCTCTGCTTTGGGTTTGCTGTGGTATCTCCGGAGGGTTGGAGGGATGGGGGGATCTTTCCCAGGGAACTTCCCTGGCCCAAAGGAGGGCCAGGCTCAAATTGCTCAAATTCTGAAATCGGTGCCTTCATGACCTAAGGCTCAGGGCTCTTCCCCAAGCTCTTCTGTGCATCTCCAGAAGATAATTCCACCCCTGACGTGTCTGTTTTGAGGACCATTGCTGCTCGTAACGTTCTGGGTTCGGGGGGCTGCATTGTACACCGTGGGGCTGGGTATCTGCCTCGTGCTGATCCAGCTGGGCTGGGGCTGTAAAGGGCATTTTCTAGAAATCGTATTTCCTCCTGGCGTTTGCCTTGATGCATTTAAAAGACCGCGTTTCATGAATTGCAGGGGCTTCCAGGCACCTTTCCCGATGGCAGTGTGGACCTTCAGGTAGGTTTTCCTTTGTGTAGCATGAAAATATTTGTTGGTTTAATCCTTGATGTGACTTTTCGTTGGCATAGTTGGGTGACTGTCGGACCGTTTAACGTGCACCGTTCAGACCTGCAGACAGGGGTATAAACTGCCGTATTGCAGAACGCGTCAGCGTTGCGTGTGTATTTACAAGACTGAAACTTTCTTTCGAGGAGGCAGATAATGCTAGCGCTGATTTTTCCCCTTGATCTTTGCTTTCCCGAATGCAGGTTTTGCATACGTTCTTCATTTACAAAACAACTTTAGCATTTGGTAAATGACAACAGCTTTTCACGCATCTGTTTCCAATCCTGCTTTGCAAGAGAAAAGGTCGTGCGTGTTGCACTGCTTATTTCTATGGATGGTGGCACTGGGTTCCTATGGGCATATGCTTCGCTTAGATTTCCTTCCTTATGAGAAAGTCTCGATTCCTTTCTTTCAGGGGAATGAAAGGAGCGTTAAGTCCATGAACGATGGAAGTGACTTTTCCAGATTTCGCAGCTGTTGTTGTGACAGCATCTTTGGTTTTCTAATTGGCGTGCCCCAGAAAAGCTCAGAGTCAGTTTAGACTGCCTTCTGGCAAGTCACGTGGGAGTTAATAGAAAATGATACTATTTCTGCAAGTTTAATTTAAGTCACCCTGTGGAATATACTAGAAAATTCAATTTCTGCTACAGAGGTGTTGCCTGAGGTTTTATTAAAAGAAAAAACAAACAAATGAAAGAAAAGCTGCGGAAGAAAATCTCGTTCCCTATTTAGAATTTTTAGAGTATGGCTTTTTAAGTCTCCGTTAAATTTCCGTGCATGTTCTGGTTTGTTCCCAGCAGGGGCTCACCCACCCCTAGACATCTGCAGGGACCAGCCCATTGGTATTGGGGTTAATTTTTTTATAGGTCCCCTTCTGATAAACTCTAATGCTTGTCCTTGTTTCAGTTAGGTGAGTTGTCTAATGGAAATCAATATGCGTCAAGGAATGCACAGAATTAAATATGTTCCTAACAATTTACAAGATACCCATCGAGCTTCACGGGGAGCTGTGGTTCTGCAGCATTACGGACTGCGGACCACCGTCAGCCTCCGGAATGTCTCACAGCCCGTGCTCAAAGTAAAGCAAACCGTTCATAAATCATTATTTTGTGGGTTACTGGGGGCCTGACCTGTTTAGGGCCGTCAGCCATAGGGAAATGCCAGTGAATATATGATGCTATGAATGAATTAGATTTAGTGAATTTAGAGCCAAAACCCACACGACCTTTTCACCTCTCCCTAGTACCGAGACCAGCCTCCCCGGCTCCGTGAACCAAAGCGTGTTTCTGTTTCTTGCAGTGCCCAGCTCTGTGCCCGCCGGGTCCTCCAGGTCCCCCGGGGATGCCAGGGTTCAAGGTAAGAAAAACACCACCAGATACAAGGGTCTGTCTCCTGAAATAAATAAATAAATTCAATGCCGCGATGAACCCCTGGGATTAGAGTGTTTTATATACAGTGCACATCTCCTGTTGGCTCCACATCTCCCCGAACCAGCCGTGCGCTTGCCTGGGTTTATGCTGTCAAAACAGAAAACCCCGACAGAGCCAAATACGAGACAAGAGGAGGATGAAGGACCCGATCCTGCCCTCTTTGCCTGCTGTTCCTACATCCATAGCAAGAGCTGCTCTGCTACGGAACTCAATCCTGCAAAGTGTGCGAGCGCTCTCCCTTCCCCTTCGGCAGGGAGCTTTACATCCTTCAGGTCCCTGCCTGCGCTTACAGGCGCGTTGCTTTGTGCCTCCATCCCTTGCAGGACTGCAGTCTGTCTTAGATGGAAGATGTAACCGCTGCCTTTTATTCCTACAAATGAAATTTAACCCTTTGCCTAGGACGAGCATAAAAATTAAAGCAGCACGCAAGCCTTGCGAGGCGCAGCTGGTGACCAGGAGCAGGCGGAGCGCAGCGGCTCGGGGCTGCCTCGAGAGCGATGGGCTGCCTTTCCAGGCTTCAGAGAGCTGTAAAAATCTCACCAGCTCTTAAATTGTGCTCACAGACCCGGTACACAAAGAGATACACGTTTTACTGTAGCAAGACATAACTTCCATGACTAAGTACAATTTAGTTGTCATTTTATACCCAGTGTAGCACCAGGCAGCTCTCTGTTTATGTCGTTCGATTCTGGTACATAAATTCTAGGTTGCAACCCTCAGGAGACCTCGGTCAGTAATCTAACAGCTCCTTCTCCGTCCCCTCTGTGGTTCACACGAACTCTGTGCTGTAGGTCACGCTCCAGCAGTGAACTGAAATAATAAGTTGCTCAAGTTATTTTAGCAGGATTTAGCAAAAGTTGGCAATGGATGGACCGTCTCCTGGGAAACGCTCTCAGTTCCTCGTGATCTGACCTTTTGCAGGTCTGTTTGGTCTCTGAGCTGAGTCATAAATATCATTAGAAAGACACAATGTTTAGGGTAAAGCTATTCAAAATTCATAGCTTATGAAATGGAAAAACCTGTGAAGGTCTCCAATTATGATGCAAATGATACACAGGACCTTTTGCGTGGTGAGGAATAGCATCTGCCACAGCTGAAATTAGTTCTGGGTCTCTCCCACAACAGTAGGAAGGGAGCCAAGAAGCAAATTGTATCTGAGTTTATAAAAAAGATTTCCGTGGGACGTGGAGTTCATTGCAAGCTGGATGATGCAGACGTTAAAGATGACTTAAACAAAAAGGGAGGTTAAAGATGCGGAATGGGGTTTTCAGAAGCATCTTGGCCCCATTTTCCAAAGTAATGGGAGCTGAGTTGTGGTCCCCGACCTGTAATTGAGAATTGCGTGCGGAGACCCACAGCCTCGTCTTACTGCATGGCACTCTTGAAAACTGAATCTGGGCATTTCCTGAAACTAGATCAATTCAGACGCAATGGTACCTAAGGCAGGAATGGTGCATGGCTAATTAACCCCAGAAGTGACCTCCATTCACGCGTTTCCGGCACGTGTATAGCTTATTTTCCCAGTAAGTTATTTGTGTTGTGGGTGTTTAGGTCTTACTGCCGTCTCACAAAACTTAAATGTTGAAACAAGACTGTACTGGAACGTGAATAATTGGAGCTCTTGCTTCTAGGGACACACTGGTCACAAAGGAGAACCTGGTGAAATAGGAAAAGAAGGAGAAAAGGTAAACTTCAATTTAAAGGGGATGGGGGAGGATTTTTCTCTTTAAAAGCAGCGTAACAGATAGTTTTGTCAATAAGGTGGGGAGAAATGAGGCAATTAACTGAATAACAAGAAGTTCCTGTGACTGAAGTGCACTGGCTTCCATTGCTCTGCATGTATGACTGTGCTAATGCTTCAAGAAAATCCATCTTCCCAATAATCATCATGTTAAGATCAGTTCAATAAGTTAGCAACTATTGCTGAGGGAGGTCAGCTCAGGAAAAAAAGTCCTGCATTAATCATGCAGGTAAATTCCTGACTGATGAAGTGTTCTTGCACGTAGAAGAAATTGCCTATGAAGTAGAAGCAAATTCTGAAGCAGAAATCTGAGTGGGATGGAGTTCAAGGAGAAATAAGATGGGAAGGTCCCTGGCTTTGGGTTGGCAGGCTCATGCTGTCTCACCCTTGGTTTAATTATTTTTTTCCTCCCCAGGGCAACCCTGGCCCTCCCGGTCCTCCAGGCATCCCCGGCAGCGTTGGCCTGCAGGTAACACCTTCTCTTCAGACCTGTTCCCATGACCTTCTTACCGTGAAACTCAATGGTGCCATCAGTCATCTCGTGTTACACAAACAGCTCTTGCCTCGGCATAATCACAGGTGTCAAAGTTGATGCTGGTGAAAAAACAAATCGCCCTGGTTTCACTGAGCTTTAATTCAGGTCCTGCTTTTTTGGCACCTTGCCTGGGATGAGACATCCCAGCGATAGCCACTGTCTTGCTGGTACTCCAGGAGAGCCCTGGGCAGGTTTTGGGTGGATCTGAGGCCGAGCTCTGGGCTGGCTGGGCAGCCTGGCAGGTGGGCTGGGGACAGCAGGACTCCGAGTGCCTCTCTGCATGGGGTGTCTCCAGGGGCACTTGCTCAGAGGTCATCACCGGGAAAATGTCTTGTTTCTGCATCAGAAGGCTGAGCTTCCTGCTGCTCTTCACTGTTTCTTAATGTTTGCTGTGTTGATGAGTGGCTACCTCATGCTGTTCTGCCGTTTTATGTTTAACAGTGATTGGGTTTTAATTGATTTGTTTTCTTAATTAGGGCCCAAGAGGACTAAGAGGCCTCCCTGGTCCAATGGGTCCAGCTGGTGACAGAGTAAGAAAAACCTTCTGATCATATTTTATTTTTTTTCTCCCTCCACCACCCATTTTTCTCGTGCAAGGTCCAGGTGGCATTTGTCCTTACTGGAGACCACTGGGGAACTTGTAAAGATGCAAAGTGCAGGCTCTTTCCTGCACCTCCCCAAGCAGAACAACCTTCCAAAGGCGGGAGGAGTCTACATAGGCGAGGGGTTGACGGGATCAGGCTCAGTGTTGATTTAAGGATTCAGAAGGACAAAGTGCTGTCCCTGCAGGACTGGCAATGCTAAAGAATCTTGCAAAAAAAATAAGAAATGTTTCATGAACATTTCACTTTCTGTTCTGTCTCTTTACAAGAAAAAGCCAAAGTATCGCTGGTGGACAAAGATTTTCAGGACGTGAAGGGTCTCCTTGGTGAGAACAGGGTTAATCTCCAGCTCATCGTGGCTTTGGACTGTTGCCGAAGTCCCTTGACCATTGCCCTAGAGGCTGAATGGCTTTGAATTTGATAAAGGCCTGCGTTTATTTAGGAACAAGTGTGCTATCAAGATAGCGAGGCCACGAAAGGTGTGTGTCACAGAGATAACAATGGGGAGATCCAGAGTGAAAACCTGCTTGTTCAGAGGGGGATCTTTTGCACGACTGTACTGCAGGCTAGCGAGAACTATGGGGTGTCTCTCCAGGGCTGTGTGTTTTCTTCGACTGCGGTATAAGGTGGGGATACTGTTACTTCACCCTCTGCCAACCACAGCATTACAACGATGTATTATTATTCTTTGCAGGGTGACATCGGTTTCAGAGGGCCACCTGGAATCCCAGGACCTCCAGGGAAAGCTGTATGTATCGATTTCTCACCGTCTCTATGGCCCTGCCTTCCACGACCAAAGCCTAAAGCTTTTATTCCTCCTGCACTACGCCCTTTGCTGCCAGGGAACAGGAGAGCTGTGCTGACCGTCTCCATCAGATTATTCCCTTTGCCTTTTTCCCTCTAGTTAGAGCAACGTTATTTCACCCGACCCAGATCTCATGATGTCTTTCCCTCCGTTGTGCCCCGTGCCAGAATAAGTCCACCACCTTTCCATCGCTCTCTGTTCTTCGCTGCTCTTCCCTGAGCGTCGGCAGCTGTGGGCAAGCACTTGAGAGGGGCATCTGTGTTCTTCTCGGGAAGGAGGGTTTTGAAGAAGAATCAGTAAGCGCTATCCTGAGCTGACGTCCTTTGAGCCTGGTCTCAGCGCCCGCAGCTCACAAGGACTTCTGCTACAAGCAGAAATGGTTGTGTGTATTAAAGCCCTCGTCCTGCTGCAGAGCTCTGGGGTGAAGCGTAGGAGAACGCTGAACCGCACGCTTACCTGTGGGCAATGCCTTGTGCCCTCCTTACCATGCCCAAATATGAGACCAGAGCTGCATCTGCAGCATTATGGCCTTTCGAAGAGCATTTTCCACTGGCCTGCCACCCAGTCTCTCCTTAGTGTAGATAATATGACGTCCACTTTACAGCAGATGCCTTCTCCTGCCTACGCCAGCCAACACACCACAATGTGCATTGACCCCGAGGCAGCACCACCTCTGGGGACCCCTCCCCAGTCTCTGCAGTTCTAGAAGAAATTCACCTGAACCAAAATAAAATGAGGTGCTTACTGTCCACCAAGCATTTAATTACGCCAAGCAGGATCTAGGCAGTAAATATTAAAGTTTTTCTCCTACCCCGTGTCTGGTTAAAGAAAATGCTTCATTAAACGAAGGGGATGGTGGTCTCTGCCCCGAGGGGTTGTTGGCAAAGTCCCTGCTGCGTTTCATCTGTGTGTCAGGAATTACAGACTGTAACTGAGAAAGTACAGCCGAGCTCCCATGGGAATGTGTACGCTCACGCCTCTGCTGATGCCACCAAACGGCACAAAAAACCTTCATCATTTACACCCTTGAAACGTTAGTCCTTGTCGCTGTGTGACAATGCTTAATGACTTCTCCTCCTCTGTCACAGGGAGACCAAGGAACCAAAGGACCTCAAGGATTCCGGGGGCCCAAAGGCGATACTGTAAGTGCAATAAAACACCCGTCTGCTCAAATTTTGTACGTGACATTCAAAGGAGTCTGTTTCACAGGTTTATTATGGCTTGTCCCCCCTTTATTTGAAAGGGATGAAAGTATTCCTCTCAATAATGAGATGTTTAAGTCTTATTAAAGATGCCTAAGTGCTGCTTACACTCCAGAGCACGAGGATGAGATCTTGCATCCATCCCTTGAAACGACCAAGAATTTTCCCAGCATTGGGCCAGTTTTCTGGTGTGTCCTAAAAGAACCACCATACCTACAAGAACAGGACAGGAGCCAGCACAAACCGAATGAAACGTCCCCACAGAGTTTGAGTATTATCTTTGTTGGCTAATTGTTCCTAAGGGTTGTGTCCTGAATAACACAGAATTTATTGATGATTTCTAGGGTAGACCTGGACCAAAAGGAAACCCAGGGGCTCGTGGACTCATAGGAGAACCTGTAAGTCAATTAAGTAGGATGCAAGTCTCACTGTTGTCTTGCTTGTGGATGGTGAGATAAAACATGATAGGAGAAATCTTGCGTTTTACAGTCTTTGCTGTCAAACTTCTCCTCTGTGGGTCTCTGTAACCTTCAGCATAATCCTGGTTGGACCAGACCCACTTGTACTGCTGTTGGTGAAAAATCTCCCCGTCCCCCAGTACAACTGGAGTTGGACCCGTTGCCAGAAGGTTCTTTGGTGTGAATGTATTTTGCAAACCGCAGTATCTGCTTCACGACCTTAACCTGTGTTGTGCATGGTTGCAGGGCATGCCTGGCAAGGATGGACGAGATGGAGCTCCTGGACTCGATGGTGAGAAGGTTTGTAAAGTCCTACTTAAACACTGCAGGAAAGATTTCTGTTAGTGTCCTGTGTGTATTGCAAAGCTCCGGTGCTTGTCAAGAGAGAGCATGGCTGGAAAGCTTTTGCTTCTAAAGAGTTTTCCATTACCGTAACTAGTGAAGGAGAGAAGTTCCTTCTGTTAATTAATCCCAAGGAAATTCCCTAAAGAAAGAAGACGTACATATGGGCCGTGCACATATGATCTAAACTCAGCTGTGTCCCTACACTTAGCGGTTCCTGTTGGCTGACTCTAGGCCTTCAGACATGCCTTTTCGGAGCTGTTGACAGAGGCATCTGTTAATTTTAATTGCCCGTAGACAAAGTGCTGTCAGGTACTAGTTGCCTGGTTTTTGAATGGGGATCCTGCCGGAACATGGACCATGTGGTGCCAAGGAGGGCTGGGAGCTGCAAGGGGACTAGGGAAAGACCTGGGGACTCTGGGCACCCAGTGGGTGTCCGCCTTCTGTGGACACAACAGTTTCTTGGTCTTGCACATGTGGGGAGGGAGAAGATTACAAATGTCTGTTTGGGAACGTGTCCCCTACCTGTGTCAGACCATTTTCCAGTACCAAAGGGTCCCTCCTAACCTCTCGATATCCACAGGGTGATGCGGCTCGCATGGGTGCCCCTGGAGAGAAGGGACCAAACGGACTGCCTGTGAGTATGGCAGCAGCACCCGTCGCCTTCGGGGCGGTACAGCACTCGGGCTGCCTACAGGGACGCTTCCTGGGGAGGTGGGGGGGGGGTCATTTTGCCTATTGTCTTACAAGGGGGGACCCATTTAAACCACGAGGAAATGCCTTTTTCCCACCATTCAAAGAGGGGAGCTGTGGACAAGATAGAATGGAAAACATCCGGCGTAGCACCAAATACTAATACAGTAATACCCTGGCTTTTGGCCACTGCGGCTCTGTTTAAAATTTAAATTTGAGGGAGGTTTTCTCTTCTACATCCAGTAACTTGCATCCCTTATGTGGAGGTAAGATCTGGGATACAAGTAACCGTAATTGAACAATACCCCGAGCTCTGTCCTTGCCTTACCTAGTGTTCATTGGCAAAAGGTTTCATTTTGCAATACACACAGGCTGCCCAGAGAGGTGGGGGAGTCTCCGTCTCTGGAGACATTCCAAACCCACCTAGACGCGTTCCTGTGCCACCTGCTCTGGGTGACCCTGCTCTGGTGGGGGTTGGACTGGGTGATCTCCAGAGGGCCCTGCCAGCCCTATGATTCTGTGATCGCTCCAGCCTTCCAACCATTTAAATAGGGGTAAAGTATTGCGTTCTTCCCGTCTTGCAGAATATTTTGAACACCCCTGGAGAGAGGTTTCTGCTGTGCAAAATGTTGCTGCTGTTGCTCTATTTGTATATTCCTCCTCTTTGCTCTAATTGTCAAGGATTAGCGTACGTAGAGCTGCTAGTGCAGTCAGCAAGAGGGAAATTGAAGCCATAATTTTCATGGTGGAAGCTGCAGAAATGTAAATCCTCCATTGCTTCAAGCAAACGTTGCTCCTTGTGTGTCAAATCAGACCAGAATAACAAATTTAATAACTCCGCTTCTTCTGATATTGCTTTAATTTCGGGCTTGGCTTTTATTTTTTTCAGGGGCTGCCTGGAAGAGCAGGTCTCAAAGGCTCAAAGGGTGAACCAGTGAGTGAATCTCTCTAATGGTGGGTTCTGGTGGGGAAGCTACTGAACTTGTCACCCGCATCATTGCTCTTGTTAATCCTCATGCGTGAGAGCGCGCTGCAGGAAGGCGCTTCTTCCTGCATCAAGGTGTTGCAAAAATGAATTAAATTGGTGTGTCCTGAGCATCCCTCCCAAAGAGCATCCCTGTCTCGCTCAGCCCGAGATGGGATGGGGTGGCACTGCCCTGGGGCTGGCAGCCCTCCCTGCTCCCAGGACAGGACATCTGCACAGCTCCTCTGTTCTTTAAATGTCCGTGAAATGTCTTTAAATGTCCACGAAACATTTTTTTTACATGTCCGTTCTTTAGAATTTTCTCTTCTTGGTCTTAAAAATGTAAAGGTTTAAAGCTGCTTTTAGTTCCTGATCCAGGTTTTAACTCTCTCCTCTGTTCATTCTCTGCAGTTGTGCCCTAACCCGGTGTTTGCTTTCCCCCGCGCAGGGCAGTCCTGGAGAGACGGGAGAGGCGGGTCCCTCTGGAGAGCCAGGCATCCCCGTACGTATCCCCATCATTTAAGCTTATCACGAGATTTGCTGAGCGTGTTTCAAACCAAGCTGCGAAGCTGGAGCTCGCATGCTGCCTCCCTGCACAAATAAAGCTTTTAGGAAGGCGACAGGTGCCGTGCTGCCTGTAACACACTGCGATGAGCACTCCCGGGGGGCCCCACGCAAGCGGGGTTTGTGGATGGGGCAGCAGGGCAGGGAGTTTGGGATTAAAATAGCCTGAGATCCAGGCTGTCCAGGCATACGTTCTGGCTCTGCAGTGGGTTGGGAAGGGTGGATTCATAGCTCCTAAATGACTTCGGTGACTGACTTTGGTGTTATTGCCAGGGCGACGTTGGTGTTCCTGGTGAGAGAGGTCTGCCGGGACCCAGAGGAGCAACTGTAAGTACAACATTGTTTGGAAATGAAAGAGATACCAAAGTCGAGTTCAGTACCTGAGATTACTCTCTGGATAAAATAAAAGGCCGTGTTTTCTCCTGGCATTGCCCCTGGGGAGTTTTGGCAGCGGAGGAATTAGTCCCCCATAAGTGGGTCAGATCCCGCTCTCCCTGACAGCTGGGTGCAAATGCAAAGTGGTTCCTCCCTTTTCGTTTGGCAAAGAAAGCTGCAGTGGAGCTGCCGCAGTCAGACAGGAGAGACTGGACACTCAGCACTTCCCTGACTGGGCAGTGATAACCAGGTTCAGCTTGTGCTGAACGCGAGTCATTAATGAAGCAAAACTCCCATTAAGTTATTGCAACGTACATTCCCACCAGCTTATGGGCCGTGAAATCCTTCCCGTTCCCGTGTCGCTTTCCTTGGAGCAGTAGAAGTTGACGGCAAAACCTGAAGGCCCTACAAGCAGCAAAGCGGGAAAGCCTGGACGTCGTCAGGGTGAAATGACAGGGGCTTGAAAAGTGTTAGAAAGTTTCAGACCCGTTGGGAATCTCTTGCCTTTCTCGCACGTAGTTGCATGCTTTTCCCAACTGCTGGAAAATGCCCGTACGGGGGGTGCAGCACCAGAAGAGTTTTCGGGTGGGGAATCTCTTCAGACATGTCCTTCTCCCAGCAGCTTCATCTTGCTGGGACCCTGTTGGTGTGAGCCCCTGGGAAGCAAACCCCACACACAGCTCTGGCGGTTTTCACTTTTACTCTGTGAACTGACAACTTTTTGAAACTTTGGGGTTAGAAACCACTGAGGTCCCCAGCGGAGCATCTTGGTCCCGCTTTCGTCGTCTTCCCTGCGTCATCTCGGAGCCCGAGAAATAAAAAGCATCAGGAGTGGCAGCGCAAGCCTGCAAATCACTGCATGGCTACCTGTTGTGTCCCTCCTCGACAGCAGCGATAATAATAAATGTTACCGGGATGATACCAACCTGGTTTTGTTCACGCTACGAAAAAAGCTAGGATACCTTTTATTTTGTCACTCCCCAGCTAGTGTTGCTGTTGTGGTTGGACCTGACCTTCCAGTGGGTTTGTTGGGCTTTTTTTCTTTTCTTTTCTTCCCCCCCCCCGCCCCCCCCTTAATCTCATTTTGAAATCCAGAAGCCTGCAGCAAGTCTGACACGATTTCTGGTGTGTGCCACTTGCAAGAAATTGAACAGTACGATGATTTATTGTGTGTGAGCAGCTGCTCTTTAAACTTCCACGGAGAGGGAAATCAGCCTTAGTAACAGACTAGATTATTAACCTTTGTTTTTATGTCAGCCATTTTTCATCAAAATAGCTGGCCCCACAAACGGCGGCGTGTTATTATAGAGAAATCAAATGCAGTTAATTGCGCTGGTGCTGACCTCTGACCTGGGTGCAATAGCAGATGAACCCCTGTTTATTTCTAACCTGGATTTCTAATTTCTGATTTGTGTTATTAGAGTCCTAATTTATATGAAATAGCGTTAAACTAATCTGAGAGTTGCGGGCTTGTCTAGCGTAAAGGCTGTTTGGCTCAAAACAATTTGACTTTCTTTATCGTAGCAAACCAAGGGTTTCTCCCCACTCGCAGGCTGTCAGGTTCTATCAGGTCCCACCGCTTTTGAAGGCACCAGCGCAGCAGAGTCATTTTGGGTACAATTTAACATAACTTTCCTAGAGCTCTGTATTTATAATTCTCAAAGTTCCTCACTGAATTACCAGCAAAAGTCAGAAGTGGAAAGAGAACGGCGGTTCTCCAGCTTGATCTCAGCCGTTCGGCTCCTGCCCCTGGGCAGAGCCTGGTTTCAGCGCAGGGTGACGGCGGTGCCCGCCTCGAGCCAGGCAGGGATAAGGGCAACTGGTTTGCCTCATACATTGGGTCACGCATCGCACGAGGATTTCCTCTTCATGACGACCAGAAGAAAAATTTTGAGAGACAGCGGGCGTTCAGATCCCAGGGAGAATTTGTAGGGCTAACGATGAGGGGAAAAATGCTCAAGGAAAGCAGAGAGGTGCCGTGTCACACAGGCAGCCCCGCGCTGCCATCCAGAAGGCGGCGGGTTCCTCGGACGGTCCGTGCTGAGCCATCCTCTGCCTGCAGCGGCCGGTCGGGAGTTCTGTCCCTTATTTCTACACCCAGCGGAGGCGGCTGTGAAAGGAGACAAAGCCGAAGTCCCACCTTGTAACAGAAGTTTGCCTAAGGCATCGATTTCAAGAAGCCTCTTTAAGAAATGGGATTTAGATGCCTAAATTACTTAGGGCTTTTTTTGCCCAAGATCTTAATCACATATGTGATTTTTCTCAGTAGAAAGCAATAGAGACTCCTAATGGTAATGTCCTAATGTTCATGTTCTCTCTAGTGAGCCGGGCTCTTAGCAGCACCTGCACTAACAGCATAAGATGCTTTTTCTATATTGCAAGTTCAAAGCATGTCCAAGGAAGTGGACACAATTGCCTTTTTTCAGGGCTGAGAGCACACAGCACAGGTTTTACAGTCGTTTCTTGCAGAACTGGATCAATTAAAAGCATAATATTGGGTTATCAGGTCCCCTTTAATGTATATGGTCTGTGCTCTGTCATGCCTCCGCCTTTTGCTGTCACTGAGCTTTACTGCTTATGGGTATGATCTGTCATTAAGCATTGGTATTTATAAATAAGCCTTTCTGTTCATGATGATGTTAACAAAGCTCAGTAAACACTGAGCACCGCTTCGCGGTGGCTCATCAGGTCCATCAGCGATGCCACCGCGTGCTGCGGTGCAGAACCGCCTGCTCTCCCTGGTGGACGTAAGCAAGTTGAATCGCAAAAATAACTTCCCTGGCCCTGAATTTTCTCCTTGCCAAAGCTTTTCTTTCTCTTTTTCAGGGCCCGCTTGGTCTTCAGGGCCCCGTGGGAGCCCCCGGTGTCAGAGGTTTCCAGGTGGGTGTGCCGACGGGGAGTTCAACGTGCGTCACGTTCTGGCAGGCCACTGTCCTCTGCAGAGCTCTGGCCAGACAAGCGCGTGATGGCAACAAGCGATGGGAAGAATCGTCTTTCCGCTTGCCAGAACCAGATTGACACTTCTATTAACGCAGTACGGTAGAAAAGGCACAAGGCTGGATAAGCTGCCTGCCGGAACAATTTATATTTAGTATTTGTAAAGGGAGGGTTTGAGTTTGACCGATGTGAAGACACCTTAATTCCTCCTCGAGCTGGACGCTCCCAGCTGGTATGTCTTCAGTCAGTTCCTCCCTTCTGCTGCACCGGGGCTGTCACGTTTTGTCCCCCCCGCTCCATGGGACCGTTCACAACCAGTGTCGCTGTTTCCCCAGTGAAACCGGCTGAAAACCAGTGTAGGGTGCTACCTTCTGGGAGCATCACTTGGTCAGGAGCCGCAGCAAAAGGCCTGGGCCAGCCAAAGGCTGGAGCACTTCGGCAGGTGGCTGAAACGTGGTGGGGCAGAAATCAGCGAGCTCTACCGACCAGAGCAAGGGGTCCCTAGGTCCTGGGGGGAAAAGGAGAGAGGACATCAAGGACAAATGACCTTTGTGAACATGTTATGGAGCCTGGTGAACTTTGGGGATGTCAAGATAAACAGCGTTTCCTGGAACTTTAAGCTGTCGCTCTTTCTTTTGTGTTTCCTTAACAGGGTCCCAAAGGTGCCAGTGGTGAACCTGGCCTTCCTGGTCCAACGGGAATTCGTGGAGAGTTAGGTGACAGGGTAAGGAGAAAACATCCATAACCAATTCCTGTTCGGGAGGAGCGAAATTAGAGCATAACGGGGCCCGCAGAGGCGCCGTAGCTGATGTCGCCCCAGCAAGCACAAGCAGGTTGGGTGGAAGGTGGGTACGTTGGGTGTCCCAGCCCACCCGCTGTGGCTGCCCAAGACGGACCCTACGGCAGGTAGCAGGACTCGAGCATCATGTCTCTGCTGTTCCTGTCCTTGTTGCCATTTCAATTCAGGAATTCACGCTATTTTTAGGCAGCAGGGGTTGTTTAAAAGAGACTTTGGGCCCCATTTCTAGCCAGAATAGACGATTGGGGTTTTTTTCCCTGCTCTGTGTGCTGGTTTCACCAAAGCCTTGCTCCCCATGAGCACGGCGGAGCCGATCCACGCATTTTTGTTCTTCAGCTGCTTGATTAGGATTTCTGGATATTTTTGGTTTTGTTTGTTTGGTTTTTTTTAAATTACAGTTTACTTGGTGATTTTCTTTCTGAACAGCAACACACCTGGGCCCCACGCCTCAGAATAAATGCAGCGTTTTTTATTTAAATGAATTCATTCTCATTTAAAAGAAGCCAGCGGGGTAAAGGGAATGACACATGTCTGGGGCTTGCAGGGGAACAGGAGCCGTGTGTTCGCCGGCTCCCTCCACTCCAGCTTTAAGGTGAAATTCCTGTATAAGCAACCACAGCGGCACCGCGGGGGTTTCACAATGGCCCTTCTGTGCTGGCTCCGGGCAGGTTTAAAAGAGCCTCTTGGAGGGACTGTCAGCCTGGAAGCGTAGAACAGGAGGGTCATTGTGGAGCTGCAGGGTCCTGACTGCATTCGGGGCTTCGTTGCGGTGAAAAAAATGTATGTTCTGAGGGGAGGAGGCCCCTGCTCAGAGCAGCCTGGTGTCCAGGGAGCTGCTCCAGGCAGAGGGAAGGAAAATGTTATGCTTAAAGCAAAATAAAATATAATCTAGGTTTTATTTCTGGCTCTGAAGTGAAGCGTAGTTACTCTAAGATGTAATCGTTGATTGTTCCTTAACACCCTAGCTCGTTATCAGCTTTCCCCAGGAAAACACGCTGCAGCAGGTTTGGATGACGCGTGTGCAGGGGGTGCTGAGGGTAACGTCCCGCTGCCCCCCCAGTCCCACCAGTGTCGGTGACAGCCACGTGTGCCCGGAGTCCTCCTCCCCGCGGGCACAGCACTGCGGATTTACACCCTCCTTACTGGGCATTTGGGCTGGGAAGACCCTAAAACTTATCGTGTCTTGGTAGCCTAAACAAGCAGCCCCTGGCGTCTGGCGGGGGTGGACAAAGAGGGCAGCAGGTACCACCATGGCTTTGCCCCGCTGCCAGCCCAGCCCGCTGGTCCCCAGCCTACAGAGCGGAGAGCTGCAAATACACGGGGTCAATACAGCTGCAGCGTGCCAGCTGCGGCTCACCCGTCGTGCTCTCCCGAAAGCAATTCCGGCTTTTTTTGTTTTCTTTGCNTATATATATATATATATAACCCTGCAAGCCTGAGTTAACAAGTACTGATACGCTTTTCCACAGTCCTTGGACTGACTGCGGCCAGGAATATAAACCAGCGCATCAGGACGTGTGTTTTCTTGCACGAGAAATACAAGAGGTTTAACGCGTTTGACCATAAGATATAAAATAGCATTGAGACGATCTATAAACCATCTTGTGGGAGCAGGATATTGGGGAGGGGAAGGATCTGACTGTTATTGCTGCGGTAGCAATAGGTAAATATTTTTCCTAAGGATTTTTTTTTTTTTTTTTTTTTTTGTGAATTATTTTNTCAAATTGCTGGGGATTCTGGATGCTGGCAGCCACGTGGGGCAACGTCTCTCTCGGCTCCATGGTGGCACCGGTAGATGTTTGGCAGATGCGTTAGTTGTGAGGATGGCTGGTGGCCGTGGAGCTGGTGGTCCGAAAGTCCTGTCACTTGTTCCTGCTGCTAGGAATTACTCCTGCGGTGAATCACACGGGTTTGAATCAAAATCTTCTGGGCTAAGCTGTTCTTTAAGGGACTGTTCCTTGCAGGACACAGTCTTTGGAGACTAAGCCGTGTTTTACTGCCATAAACTGTCATGGGGCCTTGGGACTCTGTGAAGTTGGAGGTATAAATCTGGATGATAATGTTCAGAAAAGAATATATCGTCTTTGCCATCGGCAAACACAAAACGGGGGTTATAAATCGCCACAGCAATTCTTGCATTTCCACATTCCATTGTCTGGTTTGCTCAGGGTGATTTTTTTCTTTAATAGAAATCCCCCCCCTTTTTTTAACTTACGACTTGAGCAAAATGACATGCCCTCGTTGGATGTGTTTGTCCTCCTCGGAGATTCTGTTCTGCTGAGCCATCTCCAGATCTAGTTATTAAAAAAAGATCAGTTTGCAGATGCCAGATTGATGAATGTGCCGTAGAAATCCTGCTGAAGGGTAAAATCTTTGAATTTCCCATGTAGATTTTGCAGCAGAGAAAAAATCCTGGGGTTCTCCTGAGCTCCTCGTTGGCTCTGCTAAACGGACCCACAGTCACAGAACGGGGCTGAAAAACGCCTCGTGTGCTCTCTGTGGATGCCAGGTAGATAGAGTTAAATTCAGAAGGATTTTTCAAGCTGCCTCAGTTATCCCTCGGGTGATAATCAGTTCCTGATCTAAGTGTATTTTATTCCTGTGGCCGTGTTGTTCTGTGAATCTCAGTCAGGAGCACCTAACTCTAAATCCCAGGAAAACTGGCAGTCTAATAAGGCCTTGAAAACCCATCCTGACTTTTTGCCGTTGCAGTGATAAATGTTCTCGTCCATTTTATACCCTAAGTAAATTCAGTCTCCTCCTCCCATCTTCAGGTGTGAAAGGCAGAGATCAATTGCCCGCCCGTCTCATCCTGGACCTTGGCCTTTCATTTGTGATTTTCTTAAATTGCTGTTTTGGTCGTGACAGCGAGAGGACAATAACGAAAAGCAGAGGGGCAGCAGTAAAAGAGAGTTCCTGTCTCTGGGATGGAGGAGAAAGATGACTTTTGCCAAACAGGTTTTGAAGACTAGGCTTTAAAGCACAGAGTTAATTTTAGTTTTATTTAGGAGATGAGGAGGATGGTATGAAAAAGGCCGGTGTGGCTAACCTGTGCCAGGCAGGTGGGGAGCGGTGCATTGACCATCTCCGGAAGGTCTCTCTGGTGTGGTCGGATGAGGACGCGGTGGGCAGAAGACCACCCAGGCCTGAGCTGGGAGGTCCCGGCAGCTGCTCGGCGCTGTAGGCAAGAGAAACTGTCCCACACCACAAAACTAGCTTAAAAGGATGCTTAAAAATCTCTTCTTGTTTGGAAGAAGTATGAATAAGATTTGGTCCCTCCTACTTGGCAGCTGGGAGACGAATTCCCAACCCCTTGCTGGGTGAATGAATGTCTGACCGCACCAGGAATTCACAGGAAAATGCCGGTTTGAGCTCATTTGCCTTCTTTCTTTTACTTATTCTCAGGGTCCTACTGGTGTCCCTGGTCCCAAAGGTAACCAGGTAAGTGAAGCTGATCTTTCTCCTGGGATAACTTCCATGGCGTGGTCAGCAGAGCCGTTTAAACCGTGCCCGAGGGGCAGCCTCTGACAGCCCAGCCTGCTTCCCTCCCCTCGGGCACGCTGGAGCCGGCACCAACACCACCCGCTGTGCTCCCGTTTTCCCTGCGTCGGTGACGGAGACGTGGTCTGTTCTAATGGGGACGCAGGAAAACGCTGATAAAAATGCTGGAGACTCGCTGTTTATTTTGTACCCGCCAGGCGTGCCGTACGCGAGCTCCTCGCGTCGTGTTCCTCCCAAATTAAGTTCCGAAGCGCAGCTTTTCCTCTGCCCGATGCAGAGGATTTGTCCTCGCCTCAAAGCCTGGCAGCCGAACAGACAAATGTAGTCTTTTACTTTTTGCTGCTTGACTTCCGTGGGTGGATTAGTCTCAGTGATGAGCTTTTGAGCCACTTTTCATCAAACACGTGACATACGTTAATGCGTGACTGCGTTTTTGCAGAAGCCCCGTGCTTTTCCGGCAAGCGTTTCTTGTTTTATATACCGGCGTCAGCGTCTGTGCGGTCCCCGTGTTGTCGCTAAGGGAAAGAGCAGCCTAACCCGCGTTTCTCTTGCAGTGGCTCTATGGCTGTAGAGCAGAAGTTACCGTAACGGTGTTCGTTATCTGCTCTAATTGCCGTGCAATAAGCCAGCTCCGCAGCACAGCGTTCGGTGTGGGAAGCGCTGCCCGTGCGGCCGGTGCCGGCAGGGTGCCCCCGGCAACGCTGCGATGGCCCACGCTGCTGTTGGATTAATTGATGCTCTTTGTCATGGCCAGTAAAATTAATGTCACCAGAGCTTTAGCCACCCTTACGTTAGCGTCCCCAGAGAGGGAGGGTGACGGTCCTCCCCAAGTGGTGGATCGCTTCTGTTTAAGGGTAGGATGGAGCCATTCTGCAGGTGACTCTTCCTGCTGAGGAAACCTAGAGGACACCGTTACGCTGGACACTGAACCTTTAGCTGTTGTTGCAAACTCAACGTTCTCTGTGAGACCCAGAGCTGGGGAACCCGACATTTGGATTCCCTGTAAGAGGAATGCCAGCGCCAGCCCGTGGATGTCTTCCATGGCCACCGGATCTGTATGGATTCAGCCTTTCGTCCCAGTACCAGCTTGTTGCAAAGGGCACCTCGTCCTCGTGCCAGCTGCCTTCCACCACGAGTGTCGTCATCGGCAGGGGAACAGCTACTGTAGAGCTCAGCTTTGGGAAGAGAGAACTTCCTCTTGCTGGAGCAGCTGTATAAGCTGCTAAGTGCCTCCATCTCCCTTAGGAGCTGAGGTTGTTCATGTCTTAGCGTGAGCCTTATTGCCAATGATCTTTGTGCACCAGTAGGTGCAGCGCTAATTCTGGTATCTCCCTTTCAGGGCATTGCTGGAGCAGATGGCCTCCCGGGTGACAAAGGAGAACTGGTAGGTGTCCTTGAATTCGGAAGCGTTGACTCCTCAGATAACAGATGGGTCTAGCGGAACATAAATCAAGGACTAACATGGTCAGTCAGAATTAACTGGCCAAGAGCTCCAGCCCTGCTGGCTGTGGGAAGGAGAAGGCAACCCGAGGTTTTCCACCACTGTGCTCAGGGTGTGCGTCAGCTCCTCTTATCTTCAGGAAGCACCGGAGAGCCCCTGTGGCCTTTGCAGAACGGTGACGTATCGGTGCTCATTTGTCGTTTTGCTCCACAGAGGGGTCGACATTGCTCTGTCCGTGGGGGGTTTGGTCCACCTCAAGACGTAGCCAGGTTGCCTGGACCCGTGTTCAGCATCGGGGCCCGGGGCGAGTCCTGGCGTCAGAGTCCGCTCCCTGTTGTGCCAAGGCTGAGTCTGGTCTCCAGCATCCTGTTGCCATTCCTGGCCCCTTTGCTAGAAAACCCCATCAGGTGCCATGTACTTGTCCTCGCGGCTTCCCGGAGCTTGGGAGGTTTGACTTTAGATGTGCATTTTCTGAACGGATCGTTCTTTCTTATTTCCCGTTTCTTTCTAACAGGGTCCCTTTGGTCCCCCCGGCCAGAAAGGAGAGGTATGTGCCCCGAAAGGTTTGGGAGTAAACGTGCTTATCGCATCTTTTGGTGATGTATCTCCGTAAACTATGTTCTAGCGTCATTTCCTAGAAGCAGGTTTTCTTCACGGTCATGCTATAAGATTTATGACAATGACAATGTTTCTTCTGGCATTCAAAGCCTTCAAATGTGTTTGATCGTTTTGCTGCAGCAGGGACTCCTGTTGTCATGACATACGTACGTAAAATCACCCGTATGATGTAAGAAACGTTGATGATCAGCCAGATCAGTTAAGGAAACCCAAAGAAAGGTTTAACTAATCCCCGTGAGAAAAGAATGGACCATGTTTTCTGTTTTAAGCGGTTGGGTTTTTTTTCCTTCTTTGTCACAGCCAGGAAAAAGAGGAGAACTTGGTCCGAAAGGTGTGCAAGGACCTAATGGGACAGCTGGAGCACCAGGGATCCCGGGGCACCCAGGGCCCATGGGACATCAGGGGGAGCAAGGTGTTCCCGGCATCACGGGCAAACCGGGGCCTCCTGTGAGTATTACCCGCTTCTGGGTGCAGTCAGGGGGTCTCTGAAGCCAATAAATGGATCGCGGATTTTGGATGCGTGTTCAAAAAATAAGGTCCTGCTTTTGGGCAGGCGGAAGGAGGTAACTGCAGGTACAGGAGTTTACCAGTGCAAAAAAGATTAACGGCTCGCAAGGTTCAGAATTAAAATCCCCCAGAATGCGCGCCTGGGAGATGTAATCTTCTCTCGCAATGGTACACGGACAGATGATCTGCGTCCATTGGAACCGGCTGTAAGTCACCCTTCTCATTACAAAAGTGAGTTAGAAGTCGGTCATTTAAAAATCCAACTCCTGCTCACTGCTTCTACTCTTAGACTTGGCCCGGAGCTCGTGTTTCAGCATTCAGGAAAGGCCAAAGAAGCCCCAGATTAAATATCTGGCCTAACATTAAAATGAATCTCTGCCATTAGTAGGACAGAGCTGCTAAACCGAAGCTTCTGAAATGGGGGAAAACCCCCCCTGTTCTTCCTGCGGGATCCTGTGCTTGCTCCCCAGCTGCTGGGAATGAGCGTCACGTCCCGAACAATCTCTTACGAATGCATTCAGAAGTTCTGGAAACCGTTTTACAGAATCTTCATGGTTGGAAAGGACCTTTGAGATCATCGAGTCCAACCAAACAACCTACAATCTCTGTCACTAGAGCATGCCCTGAAGTGCCACATCTAGATGTTTCTTAAACACCTCGAGGGATGGGGACTCAACCCCCTCCCTGGGCAGGCTGTCCCAGTGCCTGACCACTCTGTCAGTAAAGTCATTCCTCCTGATATCTAACCTAAACCTCCCCTGCCGCAGCTTCAGACCATTTCCTCTGGTCCTGTCATTATTCACCTGGGAGAAGAGGCCAACCCCCACCTCTCTCCACCCTCCGTTCAGGGAGCTGTAGAGGGCAATGAGAAGCTTCTGCCGGGGACGGTTATTGATAACGCGGTTTGTGTAAGGACGGATTCTTCTGTTAATTGCAGGGCAAAGAGGCCAGTGAACAACGTATTAGAGAACTCTGTGGGGAAATGATAAATGGTGAGTGTTACTGAGCGAAAACTGACTTTAGTTGCCCTGTTTAGCTGATCCTGAACATAAGATGGCTCCTGAGATTTGTTATTTTTCTGTCTCAGTAAGAAAAGCTACGTTGACATTTAATGTAAGGAAATTATTCCAGAGGTCACCTTGTTGTCTGGGATGTCCTTCATTTTTCTAAAATGAGTATTTTTACATGATTCATCCTGCTGCCCTACAAAGTGTGCCGAAAGCGGCTTTGACACAAGCGTGGCACGCGCTGGGCGGCGTCTGCCCTCGCCCGGGTCGTCCTGAACGCCCGCTCCCTCCCAGAGAGACCTCCTCTTTCTTTGAACTTACTGTTCGGCATTTATGGTCCCTGTTGGGGATGAAGTTGAACTCTGAAATATTGTTTCAGAAAACCTGTTTTAATTATTTTTAAGTATCATTTTCTAGAACACTTGACATCTTTCAGAGTTGGTTTAGGAAACGGGAAATATCAATGCCTTAAAAACCTGCGGGTTTCTGACCAAAATCTCCTTCTCCGGAGATGTAAAAAGACATAAATAATAAAATTATTTAAAAAAAAAAAAAAAAGGATGAAAGGACAGAGTCAATGTTCAGCTTCCTTCTGCCAGAAGCAGCGAGGGTGCAGGAGTGGCAGTGCGTGCCCTGCCCCGGCGCGCAGCCCCGCTTCCATGGCAGACACTGGGTTTTCAGCTGCTCCCTCAATAAAGGACACTTGGTGGCAGATGACAAACGGCCAAGCAAAGCGTGAAAGTGTGGGACATGCTGGTTTTAATTGTTCCTTTCAGACCAAATTGCCCAGTTAGCTGCTAATCTGCGGAAGCCTTTGTCTCCCGGAATGACGGGTCGCCCTGGCCCCGCTGGTCCCCCAGGTCCTCCTGGCGCCGTGGGAAGCGTTGGGCATCCAGGTCCTCGTGGCCCCCCCGGGTACAGAGGGCCAACAGGAGAACTTGGTGACCCTGGTCCCAGAGGTAAGACCAAACCAACCTGCTTCTCCTTTATACCCATGAAATAAATTGCAAAGTTGTACTAATTCCAGAAGTGGAGGAAAACAGATCAGGCCCTGGGCAGCTGACGCGGTTCTAGAGGGCGGGTTTGAGTCTTTAGGGAGCAGCGTAAGCAAAGACCCCGGCTGAGGGCGTCCTGAGGACTTGGAGTTCCTCTTGGTCTTTCCCCTTCCCGTCCTTGGATGGGGCTGCAGTACCCAACTCGCTGCTGAAATTGTCTGTCTGTGCTTAAAGGTGACGCTGGCGAAAAGGGAGATAAAGGACCTGTTGGTCAAGGTATTGATGGGCCTGACGGCGATCAAGGACTTCAAGGTAAGGCTGTGCACATAATTTAACAAACCCTGATAAATGAAAGGCTGAAGAGGGAGAGCTCTGCATGTCGTTGGCAGTATATTGTCATCGCTTTGTCCCCGTGATGGTTACAGCAGGGCTGTTTTCCTGTGGGTACAGCAGGTGCAGACAATTTGAACAGCAGGACTTAATTAGCACATCCCCTCTTCACACCACTCCTGTCTCCTCCTAAAGGTTTTGGAGAACGTTTCTGAGCCAGGCTCCTCGCTCCTTCTTGGTTTGTTCTGCTAATGGCTGTGAAAGGTTGGGAGCTTTTATAGATCGGGAAGCCAGAACCCTCTTACCCGCTCCCACGTGGCTGCCAGTGTCAGAAGGTTACTCTCTGCAGCGGCACTTCATACTGCTTGTTAATGATCGCGTTAATTACTGCACCTATCAGTTCATGCAAAGGTGTGTGACGCCCGTGCAGCTCTGGCTCCTGCTGCCCGTGTCCTGACGGGCGTCGTTTCGGTGCTCTGTTTCCAGAATGCCGCAGTGAAAGCTGCAGCCTGGACCACCAGCTGTGGCCTCCAAACCTCAGCTCATCTTTACAGGCCAAACAAGAGAAATAGGGGACAATATTTAATTTTACCAGAAACAACTATGAACTTCCTCGTGTAATGATTTTGAGAGCGTGGTGGTGTTATTGCTCTGTACCTGGCTACAGTCCCAGTTCCTGAAGTCGTGAATTCTTTATCAGAGGATTCAAAGATTAATTTATGCAAATGGATGAGTACCTAGTAGAAACTAGGAAGAATATTCCTTATTTTGCTCACCTATTAAAGCAGCTTTTCTAATTGCAATTACATCTGCGCAATGATTCAGTTGCATCCATATAATTTCATAAAACCAGTTCTGCGCTGGCCAGCAGAAGTCAGAACGGACACATGCAGTAAGAAAAGCGCAATATTAAACATCTGCCTTCCACTACGCCAAGGTAATTCCAGTAAATACAAAGGTACTCTAAAAAAAATCCAATGCACATACTCCAGATTCAGGCTAAATTTATTCAACACCTCAGACTCAACAGGCCATAACAATTCTGATGTACAGACACACAAAGAAATGGAAAGGTAATACATATATACATTTAAAAAAAAAATAAGAAGGAAATAATTCATGTAAACCTTCTCCCCTTCTTGTTTAGGACCACCCGGTGTACCTGGAATTACTAAAAACGGTCGGGACGGTGCTCAGGGTGAACCCGGTCTTCCAGGGGATCCTGGTACTCCTGGTGCTATTGGGGCTCAGGGAACTCCAGGAATATGTGACACGTCGGCTTGCATGGGAGCTGTTGGAGCATCGACTTCCAAAAAATCATAAAGAAGTGCAAGAAGTGGAGAAGTGACTGACTATTTAAATAAACAGTGCATTGTAAGAAAACAAGACAGAATCCTCCTAGTGATAAATGGACAGATGTTCCTTCTATTGTATTAAGTGGAGACTCTGACACAGTTCTATGAAAAAGAAAGCATCAGATTTGAAAACTTTAATTACAAGATGCTTTATGGGTATTTTCTCCTCCTCCCACTTATGTCCCAGAATTTTTACTGCTAAACCACCTCACTTTCCCTTTCTCCCTTTGTTCAAGAGACCTACAAGAAGAAGCGTTGTTCCTTTTTACCATCTCATCCCCCTAACTGTACTTAAGATCCTGAATTTTCTGTAGAAATGTTTGAGCCTTGTCAGTTGAATTCCTTGTGCTGCTCCCACTGCCTACGTTTAGGCAGGTCTGGGCACTAAGATACAGGGGGTTAAGGTATTCAGGCACCTCACTGCTGCTTACAGCAGTGGAAATTCGGCATTTAAATATCCCCTATTTTAATATCTTAAGGTTCTGGCCTAAGTAAAGACCATAGCTTATGTATGTGCTGTCAGTTACCAATTTTTAGATGGCACCTCCAGTATTTGCCAAGACTAGTAAATAGTAAACCTCTTGCAATCCACTCCTGCAAAAGGTGTAATGTATATAGTTTAATTTACAGGGGAGATTTTTGTATATTTCCATACGATAATAAAGGACATTAAGTAACAGCATTTTCACGACCTCTACTTAAGCTATTTGCACAGTAATTGTGAATGAAACCCCGAATAAGAAAGGATGCTCTTCTGAAGTCCAGCCAAAAACACCTGTATGAACTGTTGTAAAAATAAAAGGAGATTTTTTTTTTTAAACTTTTTCTTGGTGATGTTGTAAGTGTCATTATGCACATAAAATTAACTCAGCTAAATGCCATTTTCCAGAACTGGTTTTACTAGGATTGCTTAGAAATAAATTGCTGCAAAATTGTCCGTATCCGTGATTTAAAACAGTATTATTTTGGGAGACCTTTTTGTACTTTAAAACGTGCTAGCATCATCTATTTTAAAAAATTAATAAAACCACACTCAGCTCACACACTATTCTATTTCTGCCCTATATGCTAAAGCTTATGAAGAAAGGAGTCATATTAATCTTTAAATATGAAAATAGTTTCTGCATTTAAATAATCTACTGCTTACAATGTGCCACTCTTGGACTAAAGTAACAATTTAAGAAGCTGTTGTACAGTCGTGTGATAGACATCAAAAATAGTTCTGTATTTTAAAAAAAGGCTAACACCACTGTTTTTCCTCTTTGGGACCAAGTCTATTAAAGTGTGTATGGCAAATATGAACTCCGTAATACCAGCACGGTTTAGAAGCCATGCACTTACGCAGTTAACCAATATAGCCTTTAAATTTTTAATGGAAAAAATTGGCATTATAATATGGTAATTAATTTCTTTTTACACTTGAAGAGTACATTTGCATCTAGTCATTAAAATAATAGGACAGACTGATGTTGTACAACTCTACCTAACTGTACTGTATCATGTTTAAAAAAACCCCAAAACAACAACACAACGAAAATAAACCCCAAAGCAGAACCAGAAACAGAAAAAGAACATATTTTTTGGTAACTGAAGGGGAAAAATACTTAGCTGTCATGACATTTTTCTTGTAGTTTCTGGTCCCAAAGCCCCTTTAACAGAGCACTGATTGCTATTGCTGGTAGTTAACTTTCATTTCCATTTTGAATAAAGAATATTTTCTTTAAAGCTCTACTTATATATTTTCACAAGTTATAGTTTGCAATTCATGTTCAGCACGTAAACGGAGAAAATAAAATACAGTTTGGGCCATTGTTAGCTAGCCACACTTGTCGTGCAATCCAAGGCGGTCAGTTCAGGCTACCTGGTCTCCATAGCCATGTGTGTTTTCCTGCACTGGGCACGTTACAAATGAGTCTGATCTTGCTATTTTTAGCCTCCTGCCTGTTTTACCACAGAACAGAGTCTCAAATTCCTAAAAATCAAAATACAAAAAAATAAATAACGATTATGTTTAACGTAGATATTTACTTGAGAGATATGCTTTTTGTTTCACTAGTGTCTTGGAAAAAGATATAATACGCCTTTAACAGAAGTGCTGAGGAGCCGTAGCGTCACCTGGAGAAGCAGGTTTTCCTCTACACACCATCTACGCTCTTAAGCCAGACTTACTCTGGGGCTGCAACTACCCGTGTCGTTCTGGGAGCTGCTTAGAAAGGCATATAAGCCTTTACTGCTCTCACCCGCGTGGAGACAGCGTGGGCATTCAGCTGTGATTCCCATCGCTTAACTACCAGCTCAAGAAAATTAAGGAGGGGAGGGCGGGGAGGAATGCTTGAAGAGGACCTAAATTCTATATTGCCATCCTGATGGTATCACGCTCAAGAACTGGGCTAACTTAAAAAAAACATATAAATTTTAAAATCTGATTAGAAAACCCTGAGGGCAGCCTATGATTTCACACTACTGAACTGAAACTGCTGTGAGGACAGCTATTAAAAAAAAAATTTTTCAATGATATAGAGGTCCTTCACAAACAGCATCAAGCAGAAGCATTCCCTTTTAGCTGTGTTACGATAGCTTTAAAACATTTCACATTTTTATCAAGAACAAGAATGAAATTAGATTTAAAACCTTTTTCAGAGAATCACCATGCCTTTCCTGAATGTACTTCAGAAATGAAGTCGTCCACTGTAAAGTTGTTGCCTTATCAGTATCAACAGTGCAAAATGGAACCAGGAGATTCAGCTCATCGCAGCAAATCCGGATCCTGCGCCTACAGGCAAATACAAAAGGTCACCAACCCACGGGCAAGAAGGAAGTTCAAAAATAAAAAAAGGAAGACGACTCACCTGCGCTACAAGCCATGAACTTTAGGGACTTTTTGTTTGCTACAAGCTTTGTATTTGTATATTACCTTATCTTTATAGAGTAACAAAACTAAGACAACCACAATGAAACATACATATTTTTTCCTCTAAGGAACACTAAACCCTTGCCACCTGCACTGCTTTTTCTTGTAGGTAAAGTATGTCAAATTTACATTTTACTCTGGATAATGACAGTAGTGTTACAGCATCAGTATTTAGGCTTCAAAAACTTCTGTCTTGCCACTCCTCACAGAAATTACCTTCTGTCTCTCTCCATGCGGTTATGTCTTTCTCTTCGCTGAGTGACTCCGTCCTGTGTACCGCTTTGCAGCTGCACACTGGAATTTGCCTGTGCGGACTGCCAAGGGCCCTGGGCAGACGCAGTACTCTGGCTATCATCGCGCATATTTTGAATTTCACTCAGAGGTTTGCGATCTATGTTTGTATCCGATGGGCTTATTCGGCTGCAGCTTCTTCTGTTTATTGTTTGCTTGCATATGGTGTCTTCTTGGAAAAACAAAGAGGAAAAGAACAACGTATTTGTAACCCTCCCACTAATCACTGAAAGTTATGATCATGGAATTATTTTTTTTTTAATCTCTTTATTTATGTGGAATAATCTTTGAAGCTTTATTGCCAGACTAGATTGACTCTTACAGTAGTGCACATCCTTCGGAAGCCCTAAGGCACTGCCTGCTGTTTCAAAATCCTCCTAGCTTCTGTTTTCTCTGAGAACCCAAAGAGATCGTGCCTGCCTTTGATGAGCGTTTGAGGCAGTCCTTTAAACGTTCTTCAGTTTGATCCTGACTAGATCTGCCGTACCAACTTTGGAGTCAAAAGTGCAGAAAGAAACCAGTTGCTTACTCTAGCCCCAGATTTTTCCAAAGTACTTTGCAGCCTTGGGTTTTCTCATTTCAAGCTAGAAGTGCTAAAGAATTTTGAAAGTACAGCTAAAATCATAGGTGCTGAACTTTCTTGGCGAAATCTAGTCCCATACTCCCTAACCACATCTCAGACATAAAACCCACACCTTTTATGATTCACTAAAATCATATCCATTCTAAAAAACACAAAAATTCAGAAAAAAAATGTAGATTTGAAGGTCAAGAGAAAGCTAAGTGAAAAGAATATACATGGTTTACCTCCAACTTTAATCCAAACTTCCTCAGGCAACGCTTTAGTCATAGCGCCTACTGTCTGTTTTGTGGATTCAATTTCCTGATAACAGAACGAGAACGTCTTGGGTATCCCAACGTCTTGATGTTTGGCAGCTTCCAAAATAGTGCAAGATGTTCCAGAGGTCTGTGAAAACCAAAACAGACATACTTAAAAGACTATATGCATAAAAAGAAACTATTTTGATATCTTCATGTTAACTTCTTCAACTTTTAGCCCCACGATTCAATGTGTTGTATCAGAATAAATCCGTATTACTTCTGCACACAACCATAGGATTTTAACAGACTGCTGCATTTTTTTGGGATAGCTCTGACATTTCTGAGTGCCATGCTACCGTTCTTGCTTCAGAAGTTACTGGGAGTTTGGGGAAAAAAAATATCTCTTTCATCAACACCAATTAGAAAAAGAAGGACCCATGGAAGATGGTACTAAATGTCTCCTTCTCTTCTCGCATCGGTGAAGCAACTGCACGGATAAACTCAAGGAATAAAGTCCTTCCAGTAAGAAATCTAATGGCCTATTGATCATTACCTGGCTGGACGTTATTGCAAATAACATAACTGCCACACAATTGGTTTGTGTAGCAAATTACTTTTGATGGTCTTAAAGATAAGAATAAATAAATTGCATTACAGATCATTCTGATCATTCCTATTCAAACCAAGTCACACTTGAACCCAAACCTTTAGAATTACATTACACCTACGAGAGGTTAATGCTATGAGCATTTGAAATCAGCAGAGTACAAGTAGTGCTGAACACGTCACCTACCTGTGCTTGTGCAGGATTAGCACTCCCAGCAGCAGAACACGCGTTCATAGTAAATAACGGGTACGTGAACTGCAAAGAAGGCGTGGCAGGTGCAGTCTTATTTTTCCCTAATGCAACACACTTGTTTTCTTGCTGATGAAGAGGAACACCTATCAGTTCTGACGGCTGTCGAATCAATGTTACTAAACTTAAAAAAAAAAAAAAAAAAAAAAAAAAAAAAAAAAAAAAAAAAAAAANACAAAAAAAATACAGAAAACATACCAGACTACTTGAAAGTGAGTGCAGAAAAATTTACAGCTACACATACTTCTAGTAACTGTCAGCAAGAAACCACTTTAATTTACTGTAAACGGAATTCATTACTATTGCCTACTTCAGGGACAAAAAAAAAAATCAGCTGAGAAGGTATTTTATTCTGTGCAGTAACAATTCAGCTCTATGCCTCACTAAAATGTTTTATCAGCACACTAATACAGTTACAAGGCCAGACTGTAAAACAATATTTTTGCTCAAAGTTTCCCCCCCTAGTCAGGTCTCCACGTTGTAACACTAATCAATCGCTCTTAATATTTTATGATGATCAAAAATTTACCTTGCTTTTAGCAAGTAAAACTAGGCAATGTTCTTCTCTCACCTTAATTTACACTACAGGCCGATATCAAGAATAAAGTTGTAAAAAGTAATTAACTTTGAAACTACACTCTGTACCATTTATGCACTATACAGAGGGGCCTAATCTGAGTCAGCGGAATTGCAGCCACGTTTGACTGGCACAACGTTAAAAAGCCCAATCGATCGTTCCCACGTACTAAAAAAAAGTACTGTTCTTAGGTTTCAGGTAGAAAATTAGTTTCGAACTATATGATGATACATAGTCTAACAACATAAACTAAAATTAATTGCAACACACTTGTTAAGAGTTACTCCAGATTCTTGGGGTTCTTGACATCTGGGGTTTTCTGTCTGGATGCTGTTGAATCTGTCTTCCAACCGAACTCTGACTGCAGATTTAGTTCTAGGCTCTGGTGCCAGTGCCGAATTTTCAACAAGTACGTTTTCTTTATTCGCCCCATCAAAATTTTCATCATGTTTAACTTTTACTAAACTGTATCCTGGGACTTCTACAGAGCTACTGTTACACATTTTATCTGTTCGGCTCAAAGGGAGGTTAGACTCACTAAGTAACATCATTCTGAGCTCCTGAAAGTCAGCGTAGCCCAAACGTGGGTTTGAAGTTAGCAAACTGCTGTCAGAAGGTAACCCCGACTGACAGGGAACCGGGTAAACCGACGGGTTCCCAGAGCTGTGGGATGAACACCCGTCCTGACTGCTGTTCAGTGAGGTCTGGTGCAGAGGGGCGTCAGCAGAATGACCAGGCGAGCAGAAAGAATTGAGCCTAGCTTCCACTTCACCTTCACTAGCTTGTGCCTCCGCGTGCGAGTAAAGTATGTGCTGCAGCTGGGTATATTCAATTTCCATCATCTCCACCAGGCTGACGTCTGTGGTGGTGAAGCTAAGATTTTGCTCACCAAAGGAAACGTCACTTGAGCTCCCAGGTCCACCAGCAGCCGGAGCGGGATCGGGAACGCTCGCTGTGCTTTGAGGGATGGAAGTCTGAGGCTCCTCTGGGGCTGATCCTGACATGACTACAGGAAACCTAATCAGTTACCAACGTCTCTCTCAACAGTAAACCATAAAACCTGCGAGAACTATCAGTACTATCCATGAAAAAAAAAAAGGNAGTAAAGTGCGGGGGGGGGGAGGCAAAAAAAATGTACTTAATACTGATTCTGTACCGCCAGGAAGTAGCAAAGGAAGGAAGGAGCTGCTGTACCAGACAGTCGGACCATGTCCCCGCCGGGCAGCCTGCCCTGTCTCCCACTCACACGGCTGCTCACGACAAACGCGCTCCACCGGCCCACACCCTGCCGGGGGAGGGCGGCTCCGGGCACTCCGCTGCCTCCGGCTCCCTCAGAGGAGCCCCCGCCCGCCCCAGGGCGGCCCGGGGAGGGGGGAAGGCGGAAGGACAGGCCCCGCCTGACTGACGCCGNCACGCCCCTCCCCTCAGGCCACGCCCCTCCCCTCAGGCCCCTCAGGCCACGCCCATTCCCCTCAGGCCACGCCCCAAGCGGCCGCCTCAGGGTCCCCCTCGGTCCGGCCGGGCGCCGACTCCCCCCGGGTCCGAGCCCGCCGCGGGGCAGTAGCCAGGTCGCCATCCCTCCTTCCCGGCCTGCTTTGTCCACTTCGGGCTGGAGAAAACCAGCGAGGCGGGGGCGGTGGAGCCCAGTCTATGAGGAAGCGTTCAGAGCAGGGGAACGGGGAGAGAGGAGTGAGGAGGCTCCTCAAAGTCGCCGTCTCCAGCCCTCCCCGCTAAAGGGAAACGCAGCGAGGTCTTCTTTTTCACGCCCTGCCCTTAAACGGGAGCTCAGCGTTGCTTTTCCACAGGTGGCTACCTCGTTAAACGTGACCACCACAGGCCCCGGCCCGCGGCAGGCAGGGGTGTTCGCTTCAGGTTGTTGTAGGAGCCGGGCGGCGGAGCTCAGGCCCTCAGGAGCACGAGGCCCGGTGAATGACGCTGGGTGCGTGGTCTGAGTCACCCCCCGTATTTTAGAAATCCTCCCCAAACCAGCGTGGCCAGGGCTGGGAGGATCCACGGATGACTGACCGTAGGTCGTGTCTCTCACCGTTTTCTGTGATTGAGGTACCATTCAGTACTGTCACCTGCTCGATACCAGCCACTGATGGTATGAAGGAAAATTCTAAGAGAGAAAAAAAGCTGCCATGGTTGGAAACTAACACCTGTGTTTGGTTTCATTGTTGCAGGATAAAGACTTTTCCCTTTTTTCTTTCTTTTTTTCCCCCACCAAAACGCCTCTGTGAAGCACTGGAGGCCAGGAGGCCCTATGTCCTGTACCCAGCTACAGTGGAGGACAGAGCCCTGGATTCGCTATTCTAAGGTTAAGTTACTAAATTATAAACACTTCAGTAGCTTGCCAGTATTTAAAAACTGCTATTTGATAGAAAGTTAATCCAAAGGCCCTGAAAAAGTTCCATTTTTCTGGACTTGCAAAGTGCTGTGATGGTTTCATGAAAATGAGGTTGGCCGCTAGGTCTTCTGCTCGGAGACCACCTGAACGCGTCCTCACAGCATCACTCCCTCCACGGCAGCCATCTCACCACGGTCAGCAGTTTGTTCGTACGTTTGCGCTCAATTACTTACCTACTACTGGTTGGTTATGTGTTTCAGTATGTGCAACAGATGCCTATTACGGAAGACACATTCTAGAAACAAACCAGAGTGCAAAAGGCACAAAAATGCTACTCTAACTCATAAACAGAATAAAATAAAATATTAATACTTTCTGAATCTTTTATCCCCTTCAGGAAGTTTAAAAAATAAAATCTGTACTGCATTCTTGAATGACGTGCACATTCAGTCAAGGTAGCACGCACAGACGTTTCCCATGTTGAGGTGTACCGTATTATATGAGGCGTAGCCAAAGGCTGAACGTTACACTGGTGACTTTGCTCTAGAAACAAAAGCATAAATTTTAAAAGCAGTTTTTTGCACGTTGGACTCAATAACACACTCTTCCCCTCCTCTAATTCTTCTGCAGAGTCTCCTTTAGAATGCATAAAATTGGTATATTACAGTCTTGTATAGATGTAATAATCTTTCTGCTTACATCGTTCTTGACCTTTCAGAGGCTTTTACATAAAAATTTAGCAAAATACCCCTTGGAAAGTTAATTTAGCTTAGTACAAACATAGGTAAAAGCTCAAAATAGTAAGTGGTTTCATGTTAATCAAAAGTTTGAAGAGAGCCAGAGAATCGTTTATTTTTCCTGTTTCTTGCAATGCATGATAATAATCCAGTACCACTGTTAGTCGCTGTAAATGGAGTTAAATTGTTGTGTGCTTTTCAGCCTAGATTTTACTGTCTGCTGCAATGTAGAACGCAGGAACCTTGCTGCAAAAGCCAAGTCCAGGTCACTATAAACCACATAAAGCTGTGGTTTAAAAAAACAAATGTCATCATTGTCTGTCTGTATGCTGTCGATTTTTTTTTTTTGCCACTACATGTGTGAGAGGATGGATTCACTGTCCCCAAATCGTGAACAGATTCCCCAAACTGATGTGTGATAAAGGAGTGCTTCCTAGAAGATGAAAAGCCACACATCTATTCATAACAATGTAAAGTCAAGGAATTCATAAATGGTGTGAATTCAGTTTTTCTTAAGTTCAAGGCTGACCTGAATTAATATTTTTTTCTGTTCTTCAGATCTTTTGGTGTAAAGTCGACAAAGGAAAATTGTGATATAATTAAAAAAATCATAATAAAATAGGGAATGTTTTAGAACTGAGAGAAAAAAAATCACAGGCACAGATTTTCATATGATTGTTCGAATGCCTGCAATTAAGCAGCATTAGGTAGTGATGTCCTGCAAAGCATCTTCTTTCGTTAAACAATGAGGAAGTGAAACCCACGTGCCACCAGGCTTTTGGGGTGACTCCTGAGGCTTGCTGAAAAGTAGCAATATTTAGAAAATAATATACAGATACAGATTTAAGAAATGGACAACAGTTCTCTGTAGATGTTTATTCTACTTACAGTAACAAAAACCTGTGAAGTCCCATATTTTAATGTACAGTGATATATTTTGCCATATAAAATACAATTTACAGAAATTTCTATCAAGTAAACCTAAACAAACACACTTTTTGCATACTTTTATGTATGTCTTTAAATTAGAAACATCTCATTAAGAAAAAATTCTTACACCATAGTAGATGTTTGCATTTAATACCACCTCTCTGCACTTTAACGTTTTGTCTACAGGTTGGGAATACCGATGATCATTTCAACCAGCAAATCCTCGATGTAGAAGGACTTCAAAGATGCACCAGCATGAACTGTAAAAGCTGTAGTGAGATACATGGCATACACGCTACTTGTAATGTAGTCTTCAAGATGCAAACGTTTATAGGAATCTAATTTTACATTTCCAAAACTATTTTATAAAAATATCAAAATATGTACCGAACTGTTAATCTACACGGTCAAATAAATTAGTGGGGTTTTATTTCATACTTTAGAATTACGTACTTGAAGAATACATGGAAAAGTAGCAATGTGATGTATTTCACAGTGAAAAACCTCCCTCTCGAATCACAACACGAAGTACCACCACTCTCCTTTTCAAGCTTAATGCAGTTACACCTTTTTCAGTGGAAACTTTTATATACACTACCAGCCTAAGTAGGGTCTAACAACAAAAAATTGAATTTTTCTTTTTTTTTTTTTTTTCCAGGAGCAAAACACTTTTAGAATGAAAAGTACAATAAAACGGGGACATTTTTTAAGCCTATGGCAAAATTCTGCAAAACCAAAATGAAACAAAAAAATGGCTCCACTACATCAGTTCAATCTACGTAACAGATTTAGTGGCCTATTTAACCAACTTATTCTTTTTTCCTTTGGTATACCAATTCGTTTGTAGTCTTAGCCTTTTTCAAATAAATGACTGATGTTTTTCTAAGTTTTGCTGGTTATAAAGGTGCTACTCTTGTATGTTATTTAATTACAGATTTGTAAAAATGTGACATGTAAAACCCCTCAGCCTCACGAAAGAACTAAGTATGACTTGTTTCTTGGCTGTACACTTAAAAGATGGATTCCAAAACACAAAATACCTGTATATAAAAAGGAAGATAGTGCACTTTAAGCTTATAACATTCCATTTTCAAATCCTCCGTCAGTCACAAGTAATTATTAACACTGTTCTGAGGCCTTTTCCTAAATACACACGACCCTTCCGTTGTAAAATAAACTAGACAGCAACAGTGGACGCCTTTTTTTAAAGCGTGTGCTGTAGGAACAACGCTGACACCAAAATATCACGTAAATGAGATGTAAAGGTATGGCTCCTAAGGTCTGGATTAAATTCTCTTATAAAATTACAATTCAAGTTACTGGAAAACATAACTTTATAATCTTAAAAAGCAATATGCTCTTCTTAGACTTTTTCCATTTCTGTACTGTAAATGGAAATTTTAAGATAAAGATGCAAGTAGAAAAAACAAAACTTCAGTACAGGTAACGCTGTGAATTTTTATAAGAAAAACTTTATGCACAAAATGCAGCAAGTGAAAGTCCAGTATGTTCTTGCCTTTTATCTATTTGAGTATTTTCATTCACAGTTGTTCAAAAATTGCTAATTTGTCAGTCCATTTTGTAAGGCTAGTTTTACAACAGCATTTTTGTAAAGGTGAGAATATACACTATATACAGAAGATGCTGACTCAGTCCTTGCTGTGTTGTAAAAGTATATTAGTTCTGGGAAATAAAGCATCAATCATATTTCTATGACTGATTAGCGGAAGATGAAGCTTCTGTTTCTGTTGGCTTCTGAGTCTCCTTCGGTGTTTCTGGCTTCATCTCTTTACCAGTTTCCCTACTCTTGCTCCGATCTTTGCGATCTTTTCCTCTCTCTCTTTCACGATCTCGATCTCTCTCTCGATCTCTTTCTTTTTCCCTGCTTCGATCCCGGTCCCTGTCTTTCTCTCGGTCGCGATCTCTGTCTCTGCTTCTTGATCGCTCTCTATCACGTCTTCTGTAGGATTCTCTCTCTCTGGTTCTTGCTCTGTCTCGGTCTCTGTTTCTTTCCCATTCTTTACCCCGGTCTGAATCCTTCTCTCTATCTTTGTTTTGGTTTCTGTCTCTGTTTTTATCCCATTCCTTGTCTCTGTGTCTCTCCCAGTCCCTGTCTCTGTTCCAGTTTCTGCCACGGTCTCTTTCCCAAGGTCTGCCATGTTCTCGATCCCTTCGTCTTTCCTCAAAGGGTCTCCCTTGTCGATTATCTCCTTGCTGAGGCTCTGGCTGATCTAAAGCCTTGTCTTTATTTCCTCCCTCATATCTCTCTCTCTGTCTCCCTTCAAATGTCTGGCCTCTAAATTCAGGATTTTTGCCTTCTCGGAAGTCAGATGCTGACCACTGTCCTTCCGACTCAGGTCCCTGTCCAGAAATAGCGGAAAGAGATGCAGACGGTCCAGCTTCCTCCCACATCTCTTTTCTGTGGGATGGTGGATGGCTTGGAAGGTCCAGGAGTGGTCTTGGCGTTGGCTTCATACCTTGTGGTGACTGACCTTGGAAATGAAATCTAGAAGGGGGAGGTTCGTTTTCTTCTGGAAACAGGGCAGGTGTGGCTCCTCTTGGTCCTCCAAACTGAAGCGGTGCTGGACCTCTCTGGTTGGCAAACCTGGGTGGTGGACTCCCTCTCCGTTCTTCAAATGGCTGTGGCAAAAGTCCTCTTGGACCAGGTATATGATTTGGAGCTGGACCTCTCTGCCCTTCAAATTGATTTGGGTGAGGCCCTCTTGGTCCCCCAAAATGACTCGGGGCTGGACCTCTTGGCCCTCCAAACTGAGGGCCTCCTCTCTGTCCTTTAAACTGAGCTGGTGGGGGCCGTCTTTGGCCTCCAAAAGGAAAAGGTGAAGGTCCTCTGTTTCCCATAAACTGAGGTGGATCTGGTCCTTCAAACTGTCCTGGAGGCCGAATCATTTCATTATATTGGGAATCTGAGAATTCCCTTTGTTCCATGTGAGGTTCCCTACGATCTTCAAACTGAGATGGTGACATTCCTCTTGGAACACCATGGTAAGATGGGGCAGGGCCCCTATTATCACCGAAAAGAGATGGTGGTCCATGCTGTGTAGAAAATAAGGAAGGAATGGGACCCTTTTGACCTCCAAATCTTCCAGATGGAGGTCCTCTTTGCCCATCGTTATTTGGAGAATCGTGCTCTTCGGAGAACTGTGGTGCCGGTCCTCTAAAATTAGGTCCATGAGGTCCTCCTGGTGCGTTGAGCATCAGTGGAGGTGGAGGCCCTCCTTTCTGCCCCGACAAAGAAAATGGAGGTCCAGCTCGGTTTTCTTCAAAGTGCTGTAAGGAAGGTCCACCCTCACCCTGAACTGATGGAGATTCAGTTTGTTCTACAAATTGATGAGACTGAGGATTTCTTTGTTCATCATATTGCACTGATGAAAGACCCCTCTCTGGTTCAAAGTGACCAGCTGCCTTTTCCTGAGAAGTAAACATCGTATTTGAAAAAGAATCCCTTCCCATTACTTCGTTTGACTCATTTGACCATGACTGCAAAGACTGATTGTCACTTGATGTGGAGAAATTAGGCTGAAAAGATGTACTTGGAGGTGTTGGAAGCAGCACTTTACGTAAAGGCTTGGATGCAGAAGGTTCTCCAGAAGCTGTTTGATTCAAATTTTCCAAACAAACTTGAAGAGTGTTTTCAAATTTGCTATTAGATGCCTCTTTCTGGGACACTGTAGAAGCCTTTTCACTTGAAACCCAATTATCACCACTAAAACTAGGCTGAGTAGCAGAAATTAAAGTCTTATCTTCCTTACCAAGTGAAGTCTGCAAAGCATTTGGAAAACTTGCTGGAGCCATTTCTCCTGTGGGTATCTCATTCTGTACCACCTGCGGCTTTATTCGAGAGTCAACATTGTCATTAGTCTCTGTTGCCATTCTTCTGGCTTGTCGAGGATCTCTGTTCTGCCTCGGGTCACAGCCCTGGTTTAAAACTTGTGCTTGCTGATTTAAAGATGAAGCCAAATCTACTTTTTGTGTAGCTTGCTGGTCCTGATGGAATAATTCAGTCTTTATTAGGGAAGATTTTGGCGGTGGTGACATTAAAGCATCAGACACTGAAAAATGAGCCATTGAAACACCAACAGCTGCTCTTTGTTGTCTGAGGGCTTCTTCTTGTTCCTCCAATTGTCTTTTCTGTTCTTCTATTTGTTTGTTTAATTCTTCCAACATTTTTTGCTGTTCTACCAAGGATGAGGATGCAGACAAATCAGGCACATACGAAGCAGATGTTTCCGAAGAATTGCTTTTAGTGTCTGTATACATTTTGTTAGGTAAATCATCAACAGTAACTTTTGCTTCTTCCAAGATAGTTTCATCTTCTGGATCATAGGCCTCATCCTCTAGTTCTGCTGCATTAGATGGCTTGTCAATGTTATATCGCTTTTCACTTTCACCAGTCTGCATTTCAAAAGCTTTCTCTGGACCATATTCTTCTTCAGGATCATACGGTCTGTCATCCTCCTCCTCTTCTATAGCCCTGTCTTTCGACATCTGTCCAAACTGTTGGACAATGGGATCTAACAGAGGAACAGCTGACATTCCTCCATCAGAGGCAGCTTGACCTTCCTGATTTGAAGACTGGACAGTTTCAGAATCCTTAGCAAGAGGCTCAAACGTTTTCTTTTTTCCAAAAAGCGTCTGCAGGATGTGCTCGAGAGGCGTGGCAGTTTTTGAAGATGAAGAATGGGTAGCAGTAACGCTTGCAGGAGCAGCGGTTGAAATTGGTGGGGTTACAGTAGTTGTGGCTCCACTTTTAATCGAGGAGAGTATTTTCAATACTGAAGGTGTAACCGCTGAGGCGTCTGGAACTGGAAGTGGAGGTGGAGGTGGAGGAGATCCAGGTGGTGTTGTACTTACGGTTGAATCTCCTGAATAAAGTGTGTATTTCGGAGTTTTTTTCTCTTGCGAAGCAGCCAGCGGCCCTTTAGAGAACAGCGATGTTTCCGTTTCCTCGTGTGTTTGAATTCTGCTACGCTTTTCCTCTATCTTTTCTGTTTCAATGCCAGTGGCAAGACGCTTCCCCTTCTGACAGATAACCAATCCGAGAATTAGATTTGGCCGAGAGGACTCAAGACCTGAAAGGGAACACAAAAATTGTATATGTAAAAACCTGATTTTTAATTATGCTTTCAGCAGAAACTTAATTATTTTAGATACTGGCAGCTACAAAAGCCATAGAGATAACAGTTTTTCTGAATTCCATTAGATGACCTACTGGCAATTTTCATTAGTCCATAAGTGTATGCATCTGTATTTCTTTACTTTTTGTATATATATTTGTATATAAGAAAAGAAATGTTTTAATTCATTCCTTGACAAAGATAAAGACGGCAGCAACAGGTATGATTATTAAAAAGTGTCTTTGCAAATGTTCAAAACAAAAGAAGTATTTTATATTTTTGTATTGTTGCACAGTTTTTGTTGGTGCTCAACCACCCCTACCTCTCCCCCTGAAAAGTCATATATTTACTTTTAAATGGTTCGCAAATATGTTGTATACACACAGATACTGAAAAGTGAGAAAACCTGGGCTGAACGTTGTAACTATCTTTCTCTTATAATCTACATTGCCATTTACACCAGTCTATAAATATTTTGTCTAGCTCTAAGTTAAACAAACAGCTGTAATTGCTAAAACGATAACCTCAAACCAACTGTGGTTGGAAACAGTATTAAAACTTTTAACCCGCTGCCTGTTTGTTTGGTTTTGTCCCAGCTAGATATTGTTTTAATCCAGGATGGAAGCAGCCAAAGTGGTAACTCCAGAGGCAGAGGCGAATTAAGCAGACGGGGGTTTGCTGTGCGGGAGAAGGGGCCCTGCCTGCACTGGTTTTCTCGGCGAGGACATTGTCACTGGGGATGAGCCTGGGACGCAGAGGGCAAGGGGACCTGAAACCCTCTGCCGCAGCACCCAGGGTGATGCTGCAAGGCCTTTCTGTAAGTAAAAACCACTGTGAGCAGAATTACTCCTTTGTGAAAGCTTCAGACTTGAATCTTTGGAGAAGTCTATCCAAAAACGATGTGAAAGTTTCTGATAAAAAGGAAAAATGCAAAGGTCTGTAGGTCTGTTTCATGTTATTGTAGTTCTTGCTTTTACAGGCACAGTTCCCACTGGCTCTTGTGGAAAATAAACACGTCCAGAATGAAGGGCGGGGAATAAATCCTTTAACATAGAGCTGGTGGCAAATGGAGAAAATCTGTACAGAGAGAGGCTATTTAACGACTTTTAAAGGGTCTGTCTTTCCCCCATACGTGCCATTAGATAGGACTTGCATCCAGCTAGGGAGCAGGAATACAGAAACACAAAACAATCTGTAAAGTAACAGGTTAATATTCACTGTGGTTAAATGGCAAGGCGAGGACGCTGACCTACATTGTTCCTTCTATTCATGATCCTGTAAGTTCTGCATATATATGTTCCTTGTTCTTATTAAACCAAACCAACTGCTCGTTAAGGAAGAATTTTTAAATATCTAATTATTAGCACCAAAAACTTTTTGACACCAATAAAAACCCCCAAGCCCCACGGATGCAAATCCATTCCATTAGCAACCACATTCACAGATACATCACTTTCCTGAAACAACTGAATTCAAAGAAGTTCTAAGGGGACTCTTAAATTTACCATCTAGTGAGAAAATCACATCAGCTGTTTCCCTGAGTCTATGTTCACATTTAATTTCACCTTTTCTAAGTGCTTTTGATTGCTATCTTCACACTGAGAAATCAGAGAGTTTTGTCTATTTTTAGGTTAAATGTGAAGCTTTGTCAATGAGAAGATCCATCGCGCTTTCGGCTTAAGCTAAATTCAGTCAGAACCTACGTAAGCACAGGATGAAAAACGTGAATTGATGCCAAGGGCTAGCCCAAGCATTAGAACCAATTAAGTCAAGATTTCTATTTGCAGTTTGCTAAATAACACACTTCATGTTTTAAACTTAGTATTTCTCTTCAATACTTGCTATATATTTCATTAAGAAGTAACTTTTGTTCACAGAATGACCCCCCCAAATCACCAGCGTTTCCACTTCTTATGCTCAAATCTTATCCCATATAAACCTTATTTTCTACATGATGAGCTACAGATAATAAGACAAAGATGGTAATTTTTCAAATAAAATAAGTTAACGGCAAAGTTTTATGAGATCTCTTGACAACTCAGGGAAAACAAACCCTCCTCAAAATTTCTGTGTTCTGATTGTAATTGGTAATAGTACAGCGGAACCGTTTTAATCACTTACTGAAGAAACCAGGGAAGTCTGGTTACTCCCAGGGAAGAGTCTTTTTAAAAAAAGACCAGAGAAAATTATAATGCAAATCTGAGGGCAGTCTAAAGTATTTCCTTGAGATTTCCCATCAGGAATGGCTCTCATTTAAATACGGTGAGAAACAAGAATAATGAAATTTGAGTCAAGGTTTTTGGATCACAGTTATTCTGTAGAATACATTCTAGATCCAAAACAGAATTCCTAGTATTTCACAGTTCAGTTGTCAAGTTTTACATAGTTCTGTGGTTAAGAGGGTATTGGACATGCTGCTTTAAATAATCTTTTTTTTTTTTTTCCATTTTGTAGTATATATTATTTCCTATTTGTACATCTAAAATTCAGTGCCAAAAAGGGTTTTTCCTCCAGGTACAAGATTTCAGTGTTAGTAAGTATTGCCAATTTTCACTTTCTTCTTATTTAGAAAAAAATTATAAAAATTATAAATAAGTTAAGAAAATTAACCGTCTGCATCAACAAAACTAAAATTTGCTAATAATTCAGTACATGCACAAAATTGCCCCTTAGGAGGGGCAGAGCTGCAGAGATGTACAGTGAAAGCAGGACAGGAGCTAAACAAATAATTCTTTTCAGTGAATCTGAGATTGTTCAGAAAGGACCACAGGACTCCACCAAATACTCATTTGCACCCACAGCCTAAAAGCAATTCTAGCAGTTCCGTTCACAAAAAGTTACTACCTTAAATGAAATTATATTAATATATAAGATCAAGGCATAGTTCAAAAGTAAGCCAACTTAACTAGGAAAAAAACTATTCACAATTTACAGTCAGAATAGACTCATTTGCTAGAAATGGTTCACTGCGTGTGAATTTGCTTTATATTTTTTATCAGTATAGGAATAATGACTCTGCGTTTGGCCGGTGTGGACCAGTGCAGAGTCTCTCACCAACTGGCGTTCAGCCAAAATCTCCTCACAGGCATTTGCTGGTTGTCTGTTGTTAAAAGTTTTGGTTATCTGATTTTATGCAGAGACTTGTGATTTATGCGATTAGCCACAATGAATCTCAACTACTGAATAATTGAAATGAACAGGTTTCACGAATCCATCAGACAGGATAGCTAATAAACAGCAGTTACTGAAAAATCAGTTTTGAATGCCTGTAAAAAACAGAGATCAAATTCGCTAATTATAACAGGGTAAAATTTTAATACACTTTCAAGACAATAAATTCCAGTAGTAAGTTATTAACTTTGGTTATATCTGTTTAGAGTTTAGTCATCATATAATAAATCCATTAAAATTTTACAATTTGATACCGTAATTTTACACAAATTAAATTAGAGTGATGCCTAACCTGCCTCCTACATTCACTCAGTTCAAAGCGATCAAACACTAAATGCCTCTTTTGACTGGAAACCTCGAGCTGGACCAGCTTCAAGGGTCAGTCCCATTCCATTTCAATATCCATAAATAAATAGGATAAGTGCCTAATTTTAGGTAATAACGAAAACGTTGGCTGCAGTCTCCGAGCATTGCTCAGTGACTGCCTTTCACAAGCAAGCGTTTTAAGAGTGCTGCAGGCTGTGTCGGCAGCTAAATTATTTATAAAATAGTTATTATCCTATTATGTATTTGAAGTCCACGTGCTGGTTTTATTGAGTTACATCCTGTAACTACAGCCATTAAACCAGGATACGCTAAATATTAGCCTTGGATGGATGTTTGTTTTTCTTAAATACATTTTTACATTAAATCAGTTTTATCATATTTATGCATGTAATGGCCACATCTTTCCCTGTCATCACCAGCTGGTAAGAAGCCACCTGAAATGAACGTACATCGATGACAAACCCATGGGAACGGACTAAGCATACCCACGGTGTACATTTTTAAACTGCAGAGACCAATACAAGATATTCTTTACATTTTATCACCACTATTTTAATATTTGTCCCAATTAATCACGAGAGCAACTGACAACTGTCAGCAAACCTGTGCACCCTTATCTCAGGGCTATAGCTCACTTCCAGCATTGTAACACCACTGCACATCGAGGTTCGCTTGCGAATGGAACTGGCTGGCACCGAAAATAAGGTTTATAACGCCGTGGTGTTCTACCACTGCTACCGCTCCTAACGGCACCTGCTGAGATGAAGACGCCTCACTCCATTCGGAATACAGTTTGTTCCATTTGTTGCAACTTTTAGGAGGATTCTAAACAGCATGAGGAGATTTCATGCCTTCATACCTTAAGAAAAAACACACTTCCTATTGTAAACTATCAAAAGAGATATATCAACATTTGTGGAATCCTTTGCTGATATATGGCTGTTTTATTAAAATTAATTTATTTTAGCTACGTAAGACACTTGTTACGTTCCCAGCATTGCCATTAAATCCCTCAATGAATCACCTTCTACTGGCAATTAAGTATGATTATACTATTTTTTATGAAGTGCTTTGAGATCTACAGATGAAAGTGCTAAAGAACTTAAATGTGTACGTGAAAGAGAAGTAAATTCACACACAGTAAACCACTGCACAAAGACAATGCAGAAGAGCCCGCCGATACAGAAAATCTGGTAAGCAATGTCTGAGATTAGTATAAATACACATAACCTTCCATCTTCCTCTGTTTTTAAATCACCCATGTCAAAGTTTTTTTGTAGATCTTCTAGGTACTAGTGCAGTTCAGAAGTCCTCAGTTGTGTTCCAAATCCAGTCCATCAGAAACCAGGAGGAATTCACAATCCATACGTGCCTGATGGAACTGGCTGATATAGCTGGAATATCTTCTAGCTAGGATTTCTGGAGTGGCAGGGTTTATTGTCCTCTCCCTCCTCCCCCCTCCACTCATCACATCACCTGAAGCTCTCTAGAGCATAAAGCTTTTGGACTCCTTACTAAACTCTATTTGAAGGTACACGATTAAATTTAAGGAGACAATGACCACTTTCCATAAAATATTTTTATTGATTGTGAAAGAAAGAAAAAGCAGCACATTCCATCAGATGTCATTAAAAAGTACGGATTACATGTCTATTAGGCTGCGGTTTTAATACATACACAAACCCAGACAAACAGCTTACCTGATTTTTTTGCCACCCCCTACTGGATCTGGTTTTAAAATACGAACACAACTTAGCACAACTATGAGGTAAAGGCTGCCATAGAAGTTTCCAAGAAGAGTGAATTGATGGCAGAGGTTGGGTGGAAGCGGGTCTTCTATGAAGCTGACATCATATGGCCCCTCTGCCTTTGGAACCTTGTTTCTATTGCTATCCCGGAACCCCACTTTGCCTACAAATACGTATTTCAATTTGAAAGCCTGACTCATAAAATTTGCCTCCCTGAACACCACCTGTAAATGACGCCTGTATTTCTTCTGAGCAATTCCCTCCAGTTTTGAAAAACTTTTGCAATTTAAACTCAAAATTACAAATTTCTCTACTAACACTCAGCAGAGTTTGTCTACGTTTGCCAACCCTCCAATCTAATGAAACCTATAATGGAAAAGTTGAAGTGTAAAAAGGAAAGCTGGGATTTCCATGGGAATGCAAGCAGGCACCTCACAGAGACTATGTGATTAATATAGACAGCAATAATCCCTCCGGTTTAGCTATAGCCTAAGAACAATGACCTGCGCAAAGTTCGAGGAGGGCTAAGACAGACTTGGGGTGTATGAGCAAAATCTCGTCCGAAGACGCAGAGCAAGTGCCCTTTGCAATCTCAGGGAGGCAGGGAGAGCATTTAACTAACAATGTTATGAGCTGTTGTTGAAGTCATATGCCATTAACACATAAAAACCTGTCCCAGACACTGTTGCTCCTGCATATAAACTCCGAGAATGCTTTATTGAGTTTAGTCCTAAACTGGCATTTGAGGCGTAGAGGACAGTCAGGGTCTCAGAAAGGTTTCATACCTACCGTTTGATATTTTCAGACCATTGTTATGGCAATGAAGTATTGCCTGCATTGTAACCTGTAGTTCTTCAGCGTCTCAAACTGTTACTTTTATATAAAATCCCAGATACTTATTTGGAAACTAAGCATATGCACCTCCTCCATCCTCAGATGAAGATGACTTCAAATTTTGCAATAGAAGGGTGTTTCACAGTTGTATTCATGCTCAGTTCTTCTACCACCATGTTCAATGCACAAATATGGAGAAAACTCAAGCCAAACATTACCACTGGTGATTTTATCTAAAAATCGAAGACTATAATACAACTTGCCTATACCAACTACTCTCTGCCACCTGCCAACCCTAAGGAATGTGGATCTTCTTCCCCTGCAACGAACCCGCTCTCAGAAGTCAGTGATTTGGCTCAAGTTTGCACCACCTAGAACACATTTCCAACACCTTGTGCACTGCATTGCGGGTCCAGATTAATACTTGGCATGAGACAACGACAATTTAGCGAAAGCACTATGAATACTACCTTCGTCTTCATGGATTTCTTGACTCCTCTGTAGGCTAAGTTTCCTGCTTGGTTTAAGCAATGGTGAATGGCTTGTAAGGGCCCAGGTTTTGTGGATTTCTGGGTCACTGAAGATGGGGGCAGGGGGGTGGCTGTTGCCCTTTTTTCAATGCAGTGGCTGTTCCACATAATTTAACAGGTAAACCTCATCCTCCTAATAGCATATAAGCATCTTGTTGGAAAGGCTATGTAAATTTCAGACAATTTTCTCTTGAAAAGAGTTGGATTTCTAATTTTTCCCTATTTACATACTTTAAAATTGATTTTATATAAAAAGAAATTAATAATGATTACATTAAACATTCAACAACAACTTGTCTCTGATTGACCTTTTGTTTTGTGATTTTACCTAGTATTTAACCTCCCCTCTTTTGTGCTTACCTGGTCCCTCAAAGGGCAAGAGTTTGGAAGGAATTGGGTCCTTAGAACTCAGGGGGATCAGGTAGAGATCCTTGACATGTCTGTTGTTATTAGCTACAACACCAAAACGACCACGACTGCTAAAATAGGAGTAGAGAGAGATATAGGCAACTTCTTCTTCTTCTGTTGCAGGATGGAAACGGATCAAACACAATTCCTGAAATACAAAAGCAAAGTGGAAAAATTCAACCTGCAACACACCAGCAAATCAAATGGTAAAGGGCAAATTCCAGGGGTACAAATAAATTGTACATTTATCACTTTAACTAGGTTTTCAAGGCAATACTCTAGCTTTAAGAGAGAACTGCTTTTCAATTGGTAATATTAAAACAGAATTAAGTCTGTCGTTTTCAGAAATACAAATTCCTTGTGTATCTAACATCAAACTAAACATCTTGAAGCTCAAATTAATATGAAATGGAAAAGTCTTAGTTCCATAATTTTATCTCTATACTATGCATCATTTTTTCATTTCTGAAGTGTTTTTAATAGTAAAATCTATTACATACGCTTAATGATAAGTTCCTTTAAAATTTGAATTTCAATCTTCAATACTGAATAAATAATTTATATTCAATCATTAAAAATGCATTAATGGTATGAAGATTTAACTACTATGCAGCCGAGAGAGATCAAGAGGATCTGCAGCTCAGTAAACGCATTTCTTCGATAAATCAAAAATTTCAAAGGAGTAAGTGGTGTCAGAAGTTTTCCAGGTGTGACCTACATCAGCATTTGCTGTTTACTAATTCATATTATAAAAAGTTGTCATTTTCTATTGCTGTATTTTTCCTCTGGGTTTTGCAAAGGATTTTAAGTGTATACCTTAGAAAGCGAAGATTTGAGTTTGCCAACATAATCCCAGACTGTCTTCGGTGAGATCCTCCCACCAATATGAATTGTATCTGGTAAATCCTAAACAAGAAGTATTACACGGTAGTATGAGAAAAACCAAAAGAGACTAACGAATAAAAGCAGTGCAGGTTGCCCCATCCCAGCAGCCTAGTGGATAATGCACCATCATATTTCAGTAAACTTTTATACGTAGTTTTCTAATTTCAGACAGGCTATTTCTAAATTTCCAGGTGTTTAATTATGGCACGTTACCATAAGGCTAACAGTGTATATGAGAGAGAAAAGGCACTCCCAAACGAGGATGGCAGCAGAATGTCTCATAATTCCGTACGCTCATTATTGACTTTGTTTTTATAGGGAAGCTGCTATTTGAAATATAGATTTTCTCCACACTTTCGGTTTCTCAGGAAAGGCTGCACTCGTGACTCCAAGTCACATCAATTCTAGCGAGCTTCCTGTGTTAAGGACAGCGAAATCCATTTTAGCAAAAGCAATACCAAAAAGAACCACCAGCCCTGCTAATAAAAGTCCTAAACCACACATTTGTGTTTGAAACTTCCTAACAGTCACATAAAATGCTTATTCGTTTTAGCATAAACCTTTATACTATCTCATTATCTGAGTGTACACCCTCCCAGAATATCATCCAACTGTTCTTATTTGAAAATTAGTAAAAAGGATGATATTTTCAATAAATGGCCAAACTTTTGTAACAGATCACACCAGTGACCCATCTAATTTGAGAACAGAACAAGATATCTGCTTTAAAATACTGGCTCTAAAACTTCAAAAAAATGAAGCTGAAATAAAGGTATGTTAGATCCATGTTAGAGCCTAACATATGTATAAACACGTTTAACGACAGGAGAATTCTTCACAAATTTGTGAGCAATTTTTAGAAGGCACTTTTTTTTGTTGTTTTCTTGAGCTACTTTTCCTATTACTAAAGGGATGCCATCACCACTGCTGCAGTTTCAATAGATCTATATATAAATATATATAGATATATATACATACAGCGACCCCAGCCTTTCTAGCAACAGGAACTGCAGCACAGATTGATTCTAAACACACGAAAATGTCAGTTCTAACCTCACTAAGATAATCAAAGCACCCGGAGACAGGATATGCTTTAGTGACAAATTTGGCCACACTTTGCATGTTAATAAATCCTTTCCAAATGGTGTTGAGACGAGAGAGAAAGAGGGAGGTGTCGCTGTCTTGAGGTGAGCGCGGCTCTGCAACACTGCAAAACAAATCCAAAACAGAAAGGTCACAGAACACAAATGAGAATGGTCCCTTTTTTGCTTTTCTTCCCCCCTCCTATTGATCAAATACTCAAGTAAAAGAATATGCTACAAACAAAAATCTTGTAACTGCAGCTTCATAAGGATATTGCAATAAATATTGCAATATTTACTTTTACCACTGTAGATACCCTTCTTTTCAAGCTGATCAATTGGTTAATTTTAATTCATATTCATAAATTCAGATGTAACGGTGTTTTAATATAGGAGGAAAATCTAGAAATACCTTTAAACCATCTCTCACATACATGCTTTCTAGATATTAATGTACACACAGACTTCTAAGTCTGCACAATACCCTTCAGGTTTTATTTATCTGTTGAAAACACATTGTGGAATCTTTGCTGTCAACATATACTGATGCTCTGAAAATCTTGCCAACTACGGAAGGAAAATGAGGAGATGGTAAATGAAAAACCTGAACCCAGCTACCTGAGCTTTAAAGTGAAACATGCTTTTTGCCTGGGGGGAAGGGAAGGGGACATGGGACTTTGAGGATAACCACATTAAAGATTGGGTAGCTTGACTTAGTATTAAATATACGCACTTGATATTGGGAGACTGATGAACTGCTAAGTATCTTGGATCTGGTGAGGATGATGGTTTTGTTAATATTGATTTGGGAACAGTCATAACTGGTTTTGAAGTTTCCTGCTTTGTTTCCCCGGTTGAAACTTTGTCAGGTGTGGGACCAGAACGCAGGGCCGGTGTCGCAACACCGGAGGAGCTGCTCATTGCTGTCCTCGGGTCTCTGCCAGAAACCGTTACGGTTGTGACAACTCCGCCAGCGGAAGAGGCAGGAAAAGCAGAAGCCTCTTCAGGTACAGAAGAATCTGTATTGTTGTGGCCCTGGGTTGTAGGAATGTAAGTTCTTTCAACGCTTGACTGAGAAACTGTTTCTGCTACCGGTCCGACGTCTGTTTCCATTGCGCTTTCAGAGACGGCCTCTTTGGCAGGCTCTGCTGTTGGGGCTGGTGCAGAACTTTCATACTTTGGCTGAACTTCGGGTTTTGATTTCGATTCCACCTTTTTAACTGGAGCCACTGACTTCATCTTCTTAGATGGGACTTCATCTTCGGATGCTGAAATCTGACCTATAAATTTATTTTAAAAGCTTTTGATTACTATTTAACAATGAAATAGTTTGGAGAAAAACAAATAAACAAACAACAGCCTTTACATAATTCTTTTACTGTGCATAAAGTCAGCGCTGTAGATACCTGTACAGATTTTGCAGTTCAGGTCAAAAAGGTGGGCTCGATGTTGACTTGTTGTATCCTTCAACATACTGCTAAAAACATCTACAGAAGGAGCACTGTTTAAATTTGGCGCAGATCGGGATGACTCCTGCTGCTCCTAAAAGTGAATAAACACCAAACATATTCCAGCAGATCATTAATTCTAACCATAAAAATATATTTTGGGAAACGTTAATTAACTTCAGTTTTTAAAAAAAAAAAATAAAAAAAAAATTGAAGGCCTTGGTTAAAGCATATCAGATAGGGTTCTCAAATAATATTTGTCCTCCTTTTATTCCATGGTGTTTTGAAGTAGATAGCTAATGTTCAGAAATAAAAGATTTCTCTGTAAATTGACAGCGTTTCAGAAGTGCATGCAAAATATACCCATCATTTAGTTGTTGCACTCTTCAAACTACAAGGAAAAATGCTCATAGCACACCTCCTAGCTAATAATATCTTTACAGTTCATTTAAAAAATCTGCAATTCTGGTGAAAAATCTGATGCCTTCATTACCACTTATCTCCCTTGACCTCTTCTTTCTGAAGCAATAGCCAATACTTACATCAGAATCAGACACTGGCGGAGAATCTTCCATATTTACAACTGACATATGTTCCCGTTTTACAGCTGCTTTCTTGATTTCATGAGATTTGCTTCTTGACTCTATCATCTGAAAGAAACAAAACCATTTTTGTAAAAAGTCCACATATTTATTTTATAATTTATTCCCTACTTTGTTATCACTTGGTTAGTTATAGAGAAAAAGCATATTAAAACTGAACATTATTAGTATTTCATTAGGAAGAAAATGGTGCATTAATGTAACATGGGTGGTAAGGGTTGTCGAACTTGCTCTTAATTCATAAGGACATAGGGGAAAATCTATGTTACTTACTGCTTTAGCTGGTTTCTCTTTCCATACAGACAGTTCTTTAGATAAAAGTTCTTCTGGTTTCATTCTCACTAGTTTTGACAGTGAGATTTCCTCACGAAGGACACGATGAAAAAGTCCCTGAAAACAAAACAGACTTCGTTGCCACGCAGAAAAGAACCTGCTTGGCTAACTAATAAGATCTGCAGTGCTGAACAGGCAAAACCTGTTCCAGTTTCTTAATTATCTACTAATAATACCAGCTACTTATAAACAAATTTGGAAAGGTGGAACAAACAGCAAATAAGGATGAAATAAACACCAAGTATGAATTTTCCTCGTTATCACCAATACCTATCACTATAACTGAATAGGAATGTCAGAAGCTGAGCAGCCACTCTCCTGTTTCATATCTATTATAGAAATTAAAAAAAAAAAGAAAAGTTTCCAGTGTTCTCTAGTGGATATTTTCATCTGCACCAGCATCCATTTTTTTCCTTTTAAAGCATAAATATGATCACCTACACAGGTAGTATCCACCCCGTACTACAGAGCAATTAATAAAGTCTGTATTTTAAGAAAGCCATTCAGTAAATAAGTATTACACACTCAATGCCCAAACGTAATAGATACAGACGACCAACTAAAGTAGACTTTGAATTCCTTCTGGGTAACTTTTTTTTTTTTTTAAATATTTGAATGGCTTTATAATAATCTTTTATAGTAGAATTCATAAGTCTCCATCTTGAAACTCTTGAGGGTAGAGAGTCTGACATATCATTAAAAACTCAAAGTATGTTTCAGTATATGTTTACTATTTAAGGAAATTCCAAACCTGATTTTTGGGGTCCTTGAGATTGAACATGATGCTACGGTATTTACTCTTGTATCTGTTGTCCGTAACTTGAAACAAATTAAACATCTCCTTTTCAATATTGAGAGCTACTTTCCCTACTTCACTCTCTGTCATGACCAGATCATCGCTATCATTGACTCTGTTAAAAACAAGAAAGGGTACGTGCATTTACGTTAGGCATGAATCTTCAGGTAGCATTCATAAAAACTAACTTTTCAGAGGAAGGAGCTGACCTGGGCTCCTCCTCGCTCAGCGAGAGCTCAAGTCTCCTTTCGGTGACACCTCAAAGCCAAAGCCTCTCTCAGCACCTTGAACCATGACCTACGGCAACCTGCCAGTGCTGGCCACAGGCCCACAGAAGCCAGCCCTGGTGAGCGGCCCTCAGCCTTTACCGCCACTCCTGCTCCTGGCACCCAAGTCAGGAGCTTTCTGCCCTGAAGGACATAGGGAGCCCAAGCATTGAGTTTGAGTCCTACATTTTCCACTGTGAGCAGAGGCACCACCAGAACGCAGCGCTCTATAGTAAGTACAGATGGCTGCGATTCGCTTGAATAATCCTTGTGAGGCAATTTGCTTCTGTTCGGTTTGGGGTTTTGTTTGGTTTTTTCTTACTTAAGGGATACATTTGTCCACTGACCAGGGTTTGTTGTTGACTGTTATGCTGGGAAGGGAGGGAATCTCTACTTCAGTAAGCCTTTAACCTTTCACTACACTATTTCCTATACTGCGTTCCCTACCACCTCTACATCTCCAAACACCGCCATCACCAGATTTTAAAACTTCAGAGCACCTGCATTAGAAAAGCTTCCATGCTGTAATCTAATGCTCCAACTGCAATTGCCTCAATATAAATGGAATAGTGAGGGTTTTTTTTAAAAAAGCTTTTTTTTTTTTTTTAATATAAATCTGAAATGCCAATTACACTTGTAGTAATTTGTAGTATAAATTCAGTCCCTCGATAGCCCTTGTTAAGTAAATAAAACTCTGCAGGCTAAACACCTACATCTAGTTGTAGCTTCCTATACAAAATAAGTGCTTTGAATTCCCACCTCTTCCATAAAATTTCTTTTAGGGACCGTCGAATATTTTGTCGAATCTGCGAGTTGGGCTGTGACTGGATAGGGCTAGCTGACGCTTTTGCTTGACTACTTCCAGATGCGGCAGAAATGGAAGACAGTGAAGGCTTTTTGAGTCCTCCACCCAAACTGGAAGATGTAGCCGGTTTTTTGGAAACTGATGAGCCATGAGAAAGAGAAGAATGCTTAGAAGGAACGCTGCCTGATGAAGGAATGCTGCCTGATGAAGGCCAAGGTTTCTTGGGAATTACACCTTTGAAACTTCCAGCAGAAGGTTTAAGTGGTTGCTTAGTTAGTGATGTGCTAGAGAAGGACGGGGACTTCTTTGAAGGCAGATTTTTAGGGAGAGAAGACATCTGCTTCTCCATTATAGATGCAACAGCTTTCTTCGATGCCGATGTAGGCTCTGCTCTATCTTCATGCTTTTTCTCTTCCCTTTGAGCTGTTAAAACAAAGAAGAAAATACAATATTAAAGGCTTAACTTTGTAACTTCTTATTCACGAAGATCCATTACCAATCTATAAAGCAAAGTCTGTGAAATGACATCTCCAGAGAATAACTATCAAGTAGGCAATTTAAGCTATTCACTTTCACTAGCCTTTTTAAAAGTAATTTTAAAAACCACACAGAGGCTGACAATTTTTGTGAAGAAATTTGTGTCTTCGATCCTTCAGAGGATACTTCATCTTAGAGGTCGACAGAAGAGTTTCAGAGAGTTCCATTTTGGCTTTAAAGGTTGAAAATTATATTTAAATCTACGCAAGAAAACTGAAAAGGAAAAAAAAAAAGGCACCACCTTCAAAGATCCCTGAGTGGGATAAGTTTCAAAAACACACATTTTCACACGTTACAAACAAAAAACAAACAAACAAACAAACAAAAAAAAAAAAACCAAAAAAAACCAAAAAAAAAGCAATACAACCCACATCTTGTATTTCCACAGCAAAATTCTCATAGCAATTTACAGAACGTGTTTATTACAGAGGCTGACCTGATGGTAGAGTCCATGCATTTAAAACTGCAGTACAACCTTAGGTTTAGTATTATTGAAGTTAATAAACCCTTTCGCCCAGACTTTTTATTTTAAAGAGCAAGCAAAGACAGACAAGTTATGTAGCACAGAAGTTGCTTAAAAAATGTAAACACATACTCAATGTACTTGGTTGCTGGCATTAATATCATACTGGTGACGTCGCCATAAACCATTATTATTAGATCTTCTAAATTCTAAATTTATAGAAAAACATGAATATTGCTGCTCAGTATTGCTGTGACGATCTAATGTCCACTAGTCCACTATTCGCAAACTATTCCATTCACACTATTCCATTTAAACAATTCAACACAGCAAAAAAAAAGCCAAAACAAACAAACAAAAAAAAACCAAAAACAACCACACCCCCAGCAAACCCCCCTTCATTTACTGGACATTAAAGTTACACCGGGCTAACGCCAGCACGTTTATCCTGACAGCTCAAACAAGGAAGGGTTGTGATGGCAACTACCAAAAAACCTCTCCCGAAATACAACTGTTTCAATTAGAATAGCCAAGTTGTCTTCCCAAAAAAGCCTTTTCTTCTCAAAATCCACAGATGATCACTGACCAGTTAATAAGTTAAATTTTAATCTGATGTTTTTAGCTAGTGAAGGTTTGTAGATGAATTAGCACAGAATCCCTAGGTGCAAAATGCAGGGCACTTCCTGGGAAAGATCCAGGAATTTAACTTCCCATAATTTTACCACAGATCGAATGGTCCCTTCTTCACCTTCCCGATGTGCCATAATGACAGCAGGAATTGCTAGGAAGGGCCCAAGTTGTCCAGTCTATCTGTCTGTTCTGAGATGGACTTGATGGGGACAAAGCACTCCCGTGAAGGACGGTCCACGAAACCCCACAAACCAGCCCAAGCTCGCAATGGAAACGCCCCTCAAACGGGGGAAGATCTGGAACACTTAAGGGTCGCGGTGTGATAGTCCCTCATTCCGCGACGGATGCAACCTTCCTCTGCGCTTAAAGGCCAGGCACCCCCTGAACGGAGCATAAGCTTCCAGCAGAAAGATGCCTCTAACCCCGGTTTCTTTAACAGGCTCTTACTGACGGCAGTTTGGCCACAAACGCAGAAACCAGCAGTTAAGATGAACTAGGAAACGACGCTCTACTTCAGCTTTAATAAGGCGAAGTACGAGGGTGTGCACTGAACTTCTGCTGGAACACAAGGAGAAGCCAGAAGATCCAGAAATACAGTATATTTATCCTTATTTTTTTTTTTCCTAGAAGCATTTTACAAGTAGACACCGTGAGGAATTTTTCTGAGTGAGACTTATCTGAAGTGCCAAACAAGAGACATGCCATAATGCATTCAACACTTTGAAGGAACGTGAAAATTTTGCTATAGATTAAAATTATTCTTCTTACATTACTCCCAGTTTTCCCTAGAGACTGGTCTTGGTTCCTGTCGTGAGCCCGAGCTGGGGAGACCTTCCGTGGGACCCAAAATGCCCCCCCTCATGTCCTCACACCCCGCCCCAGCCCTGCTATCACCACACTATGGCTTTGCCAGCCCCGGGAGGGAGCGGGGGGATTGGGAACTACTGCTGATGGCTTTGGTTTGGGTAAATTGGGCACCCAGAACTTAACAGAGGTAAAAAGCCCAAACTTTCTGAGGTATTAGTCCTGAATAAAGAGAAGGTAAATATCCAAAACGTGCGCACTGATAACGCTGCAGGAATTACTCTAATTCCATTCTCTTTATCCCAGTTTATTGGATCTTCTGCAGAGACTTGTCCCTTTTCAGACAGGCAGGACAGGAGCACGTTCCTGGGACTCATCAGGGAAAGGCAGGCCAGCACAGCCCGGGTTTCAAAACGATGACAGTAAAACTCACTCCTCTGTGCTACGACATTTTAGTTCTTTTGGTTTATAGCACCAGCACAAAATGTGAAAGTCTAAATTTGTATTTCATCCTCTATATGCTACCTTTTTAATGATTAGTTCAAATTAGTTAACAAGAACTACATCGATAAAAATTAAAAATAGCAGTTTTGTGTCAATCAGACATTGTATATATGAGAATTACATCCACACCAAACCTATCTGTTACAAACAGCCATGTCATAGTAGGAATATGCACTTGTAAAATAAATAAATAAAAGTAGGTTGAAGTTCCCAGTGTTGAAGGGCAGCAGAATGAGTACGTGTCCAAGAAGATGCAGAAGCATCCTTTATTCTGCAGGTTGGCATCATGGCTATTTAGAAAGGTTGCCGAAGTGAGGTGTGTAATTCTGTGCGTCTTTAGCCAACAGGAAAATGTGCAACTAGTTCTTAAACTTCATGAAAGTTTAACAGTTTCAAACTACAAGGCTACTTTATACCAATTAAACCTGTCTACCTAGCAGGATGCGTTGATTAGAGAAACTGATGGTATGGATTTTGTATGTATTAATTCAGTCACATGTAGGTTATTCAGCCCTTCAGAACATCTACCAACTACTCTATCAAATTTACAGGACCCCTCACTGTATTTGAAGGACACTGTCATACCGTATGCATGTTTGACAAAGAATCAAGACTACTTAAACCCTACATATGCAAATAACCTGGGATGGCTGTACATGAACCTAATTTAATAAACCAACAAAATCTTATCTCCTATTTTGACTATGAGAAACCAGAATTTTTGTCCTGTCAGGGTTTGGTTTTTACTGAGATTAGTGTTGTGCCACATCATCCAGCTGAGCCAACTCACTGTGTCCTTACTCAGGTCTTGGATCCAAGGCAGAGGAGCTGAGTGGGAGGAAGGACGGGGCTGTGGCTGCCTCTTCTGGTGGCAGCTCGCCTCTACCGACTTAGCTGCAACGCGAGCACACCCTGAGGCTCACACTGTCTTCTGACTCTCTACGGCGAGTGTGTGTTTTGGAAGAGTAACAGAACTACGTACTCTTTTCAGAGAGCAGTATGCCAACACACGTGGAATTTAGCTCCTGAACAGATGCTACAGTCGCTCAGCAAACTGACGGGAGATATAACGGACGAGGTATTCTCTCAGAGCACCAGTTTCAAATCCCTTTGCCTTGCAGTCCACAGCTTGAAGAGAAGACACAAGTCAATGTCTACTATATACACTGGCCACTGTACTTTTTACTGTGAGGTTTCCGGTTCTTTTCATCAGTAGCTCCAGCGTTCCTACAATAAATGCTTTTAAACAAATTTAAAATAAAAGGTTAGAGGTGACTATGGAACATCAGCCTATCCAGCCTAACAGACTAATAGGGAGCTTCACCACAGGCAGGTTAGTGCTGGAATAAGGTATTCAGTGGCTCTTCTATTCAGCACTTTTGAACACAGAGGTGTAGCTCTCTTGGCTTGATGTTAAAAACGCTATTTAAAACAAAACAGTAATTCCTATTTTCCCCATTTTGTCCTGATTGCCGCTTATTAGAACAGCAACAGAATTCTTATTGACTGAGAGGCATGGGCTAGAAAGACGGAGAGGTAAAGACGGAGCTACCGACCAGCTCATTTCCAGAGTGAAACCCAACGAATCCTCTGCCAGAAAGAAGCATTACTATGTTATGTTCACTACAGACATGACAATGATCTCTCCCACTACATGTCAACAGATACAGAACCCCTCCCCTAAGGAAATTCCCTGTGAAACTAAGCTAAATATTACAGCACGCAGCCAAGAACAAAACTTCTGTAAGCGGGGGAGGACACAACTGCCCCATATCTGCTGTGATACGGAGGAGTCTGCTGGAAGCCTGGTGGTTACACAGCCTTCACTTCTGTTGTGTAGCTCAACACTGGTGTTTCAGCATCATAATGTGGATGTTGAGGCCCAATTTAAGAATGATTTCCACAGTGTGGCACTGTTTAATTTTGCATGAAGGATCTGCAGGACGCACTCATATCATAATCCCTCTCCTACACTGGGAGGCTGTGTTTTACACCACCAGCATGGAAATTATCCAAAGGAAACTTTGCTCTTCCTCTGATCTCGTCAAAATGCTTCTGTAGAGTGTTCAAGCCTACGGTGATTCTTCCCCCTTTCCCTCTCCACCCAGTCTTTCTTTGGAATAGCAGCTTTACAAAGACACTGCAGAAATCCACCACCCCTAGTTTCTACTTAATCTCACTTGTGGCAGGTATTTTGCTGGAGACATCATCTAGTTTTCCCAACTTTTAAATACCTTAAGAAATGTGCTATTGCTTTTGTTTGCATAGTTTTAAAATTATACAAATCACACTTTGAAGATCTTCAATTTCTTGCTCTAGTTGATGCTACAAGTTTTAACTGATGCTGTAGACAAACTATAGGCAGTTACACTTCAAGAGCCTGTTTCGTAATGAGTCTGTAAGGCTCAGATTTTTTAAAAATCTTTTCATAAAAAAGAAAAAAAAAAGCATCACAGCTACTACTACAGAATGCTAAAAACTTTTGCTAAATGTGTCTTGCAGCCGTGCAAGCTGATTGTTTGTTACATAGTACTGATTATAAGTTTCCCTACAGAATTAAGAATTTGGCATAAGGCTGTTCATAGATGAGCACTAGTGCCTCTGATGTCTAATATTGTCTTATTTCCCTGGCATCTCCTCCATCTACACTAATCCATCTCCCCCCCCCACCCTACCCCGGGATAAAACTCCTGAAGGCGATGTGTGGGGAGCCGAGGCCGATGGCTGCGTCGTCTTGTCCAGCTGGCAGCAGAGCTGTCCCCAGTGGGAGCCCCGGCGCGGGGGAGCAGGACGTGGGCAGCCCCCCACTGCAGAAGGCACTGCCTTGCCCATCGCCGAGCCTTCGCCAGCCCACAGCGCGGCGCCGGCTGGAGCACCTCTGAGTTCTACAGATACTTTTCATGCTCTTCTGTCACTACAATAGAGAGGTTAAAAACAAAACAAATAACTACGACTAACTTTCAGGAGTATGCACAATATATATGTTTGCGTGGCACCAACAGTAAGGAAGCTGGCAGTTAACATTTTTCTGTAAAAAAAAAAAAAAAAGATATCTGTAAAATTCCATGATACAAATAATAAAAATCTAAGAGGAGTGCAGCTACTTGTGACCCACCTTTTAAAGCGGATCATTTACGACACTTAAAAGCATTTTTATGTCCTTTTCAAAAGAAGCCTAACGTGAAGTTAGAGGAAAATTCACACTAGTGCAGCTTGGCAGTTGTTAAAAAAAAGCAGCAATACCTGTTAGAAGGTATCCTCCAACAGCCTTGTAAAGGCTGGCCAGAGGCGAGTAATTCTGTTTTTTGAGAAGAGCTAATCTCTAAAGAAAGGCAACAGCAGTGGCCTTTACAATAGCTTCAATATCCGCTAGGAATGCAGGTGTGCAACAGACCAACCAGAAGCAATAATCCATTTCGGAATTCACAAAAACCCCCGCTGGCATTTTGAGTGTCACTCAAAGTCGGCCTGTGAAGTTGTCCTGTGACGTTCTGCACGGTGCCGCAGCTCCTTCTCAGCCAGCTGCGGGAAGCTCCACTGCCCGGTTCTGTCCCATCCTTCCCGCCTGCGGCAGCTGCCCCGGCTGAGCAACGCCAACAGCACAGGCAGCCTGGCTTGGCACATGTCACAGCAGAACAGGACAGTCTCTTGGCTCAGAGATGAGATATCTCACCCCACTTTGCCAGCATCTGAGGATTTAGGAACTGCGCTTTCCCCTTGTTGAAACAGAGGATGGGCAAGATTTCTCAAATTTGAAACTGGCAGTGTTCTAACAGCTCCCCTTTGCTACTCAGCCCCACCATGCCCTAAATGGACGTGTCCAACACAGCTGCGGTACGACCCCTTTCTGCATGACTCATGAGAAAAATAATTTTAACAGAGAATTTAAACTAGCTCCTCCACCCCAACGCAGTGGCTGATACCCAACTTTAATCCATGAGTTCTTCCCAAGTGAAACCTTTTGCTGCATTAGCCAACTTAAAAAAACTGAACAAAACACATGGGTGAGCCGGTGCTTTAGACGTCAGTTATAAAGCACTCTCCAACGGGAGGTTACTTACCCATTCCGAGCCATTCCTCAAGAGCAGGCCTCGCAGTCACCCAGCTGGTTTGCATGCCTGACATCTCAGAGCCTCACAACCTTCTGGAGGAGCCGGTCCCGTTAGGTGCCACTGAAGCACCCTCTGGTGGCACCGAGCGCTCAGTGCCCGAGGCTGTGAAGGTGCCGTTTGTAACCGCTTCACTTCCAGGGTCATTCAACTGTCGCTTTCCTGAAACCTGTTTTTGCTAGACTTTTTGTCATTTCCCTCAGAGATAGCTGAGCGTTAGTTCTAAATAACTCAGAAGTGTTCATCTACACTTACAAAGGGTTTCAGTGTTAGTTTTCACTGTCACCTGCCCATGGTAATACGTGGCTGCTTCCACTTTCAAGACCAAATCATACTTTATTTTTAAGCACTAGCGTTTCAGAGGTGCCCCCCTGTCCTGCTGCTTTTCTTCAAAAGTCTCTATCAGTTCTAGTCTGCACAATAGGGAGCAGCTCATAACTACGCTGCCTATGTGCCAAGCCATTATATTTGGGCACACAAAGAAAGTACATCTGGCTTTAAAGTTAATTAATTTAGGAAACTCTGAGACAAGGGTCTTTTCTGTGCTGGCGATTTGTTTGCATTCAAGCCAACCCTGTAGCTATGCTCATGCAAATCTGTAGCTTAGATACTCAAAGCTTTGTTTTAATCTACATGAAATTATAATGATTTATCTGATCTACAGTAGTCGACTACATCTTCACAACTACACCACTCCCTAGTGAAAAATGGGCACTATCTGCTGCAAAAAAAGGGCTCCGTATTTTCCAGACCGTTTATAGATTGGTCTCATGACTCCTTGCAGTGACAGGCCATCTTCAGGTTCCAAGGTCAGTACAGATCAGACGCAGCAAATCATCATCAGCAGAACTTGACTCCAAAGTGCAAGAGATCACCTCAAAACCACCCTTTTATTTGGGGATTAGCAGAGGAAGATCTTTTTCACTGGCTATGCAGTCAAGTAAGCAAGTCCAAAGAACTAAAGTAATACTAGTAAAAGAAAGCAAAACAGCAATAGAGGGTGGTGAGTTGTTGGGTTTTTTTTAATCAAACTTTCATCGTTATCAGTGTTGATGACAAGAGATAAACCACCCTAATAGTCATAGTGCATCCGTATATCGTACCAGGTTTCTGACCCCTGATGCTTCCCCTCAGCAACGGCTCCTCATACTGAAGCCATGTACCCATTACAGCCAGAGCGCTGGCTGTCTGTCGTCCCAGCGCCTCTGGGGTGCTACGTGCTTGAAAGGCAAAATAGGAACCACACCAGTCTTCCTAACTTAAGAGACACCGCAAAAATCTTCATGTGGCTGGCAGCCACAGGAGCGATGTAACATACCTTGTAGAGCAGAGAAGGGGAGCTCCAGCAGTTCACAGGCAGGAGGTGGTAATAACTCCCCAAGGATCCCACTGCTCCTTTTAATTGGCTGGGTCCCAGGGGATGCTGGTGCCAGCAGCCACTACTGGTCTGGCTCGCTCCACTGCCAGGGTGCCGGTCCCCAGCAGCCCTGGTCCAGCACAGCCCCTGCCATCCTCACGGCGCGAGTTCAGCACTGGAGCTGCCTTACACCACCCGCTCCGGAACTATAATCTTCCCAAAGCCAGATCTCCAAGACGAATGTCTCAGAAGTTCTGGCAGACTCATCTTAGGTATTCTGATTACTTAGTCCGTCAGCAGCCTTTCTGAAAACTCCTTGAGTTACAAAGGGTCAAGGCTAGACCTACATATACAGTAGCCACGTGCCCCAGAAAGTTGCCAGTAACATAAAAATAAACAATTCTTTTTATTCCCTTGGTACTACTCAATACTTATTGCCTCTTAGTATGGGTCTACATTGCAGAATACAGCATTAAGCAAAGCTTTCAAGACGTTAATTCTGATGCCAGTAGTTTAGTTGTAACAGTATGGAAGCTGGCAGAGGCAAGTTTTTCCTATGGGGAAGAACTCACATCAAAACAAATGGGCATCGAGTTTAACTACAATCAGTCCTTGCAAACAAACATATTTATGACTTAAGAACAGCTCCTCAGTTTACATAGAATATTTTTTTAATAGTTAAGCTAAACCAACAGCAGTATATCCACAGACACTGCACTCAATTGAAGAGCGACAACTTACTGGCACCAGTCTGTGTGCAGACAAGGCCTTAACATTTTTGTTTTTGCAACGGTACTTACAGCTTCCTACATCGCTTCTACCTCCTGAGCCATAACTCCTCTGCCTTGAGTGTACTGCATTTTTCCCCTACTCTCTTTATAGTGGTATTATTTTATTTCCTGCCTTCGGACTGTCATTGCAAAAAGAAAAAAAAGTGACACAAGAAAAAGATACATAGATCAGGTATGCTACAATCTAAGCATTCTGGTACGCACATCACGTTTTCTGATGATGGGCTCCCAGTATGACTGTATTCCCTTTACAAAGTCTCTGTATTTTGTTAGAGGTGTATGGGAACAAAGCAGTCCAAGCGCCCTTTGCATCTGAGATCGATACAAGCAAACACTATTCACTTTGAGTAGCTCGTGTGTGTAGAAATGTTTAGCTGCAGAAGAAATGAAGAAAACTGAAAGGGGACAATAAATGGAAGTGTGCATCACCAGAACCAGAGCTCTACAAAACCGGCCTCCCGCTTCCAGGAGGTGGCAGCGTTGTCTCCATAATTCACAGCTGTAAAGCAGGAGAGATACCACACACATTGAGCTCTTCTCTTAAACTCTTCCCATTCACTCAGTCCTGCTCATCAACAACTTTTATGAAGTACTAGTACCAAATATTACAAGAGACAGCTATAAAGTCATACTATTTATCTGTCTGCAGTTAAGCAAACAGCAGTTTAGTGGCTTGGTGTAAAGTTCTCAAGAAGGTCTACCCCAAGAACAATAATAAGAAATAAACATTTAATGTTTATTTTTTATCTAATAAATCCTCTTCAGTCTCCTGTGCACTTAGTTACTTTTATCAATAAATGCAGTGAAGATGTTTACGTAGCTTTAGCACCCAAGCTGAGTAAATTATCAGTTCATGTATTTCTTTTTAAGTCTAGTAAGTCAGCTGAACTTCAAAGATTCAAAGCCCTGATGAGTACTTGGTGTACTTATGACTGAGTAGTTTAAAAACTGGGATACTGCAAGCATCTACCATCTTCCCCTCCTTTTGGATTCATTTTCTATTTTAAAACGGCTATTACATTTGCTGCTGACTTCTATTTAACAATTAACAGTAAAAATATAGAAAAAAAGTCTCAAGTTTTGTTCTATCAAGCAGAAAACCTGAGTTCAGGTGCTTCAGACATATACACTGACACTGCTGATAGACCTCTGCATCAGCAAACTTCACATCTGAAGTGTATCTTTACCCCCTCTTTACAGGACAGCAGTGAATATAATGGACAATTATTCCTACAAATGCAATATATGGTAACAATTAGCATAAAAAGTTAAATATAAAAGCCATCAGCAGAGTCAAATAAGCAGTGGACTGCTTTTGTGGTTCCTTCTGGAATAAAACATGTTTATATTATACTGTTTGAAGTTTGTCCTTGTCCAGCTTCCTATTATTGTAAGATGTATGTCAGTCTGCTCCCAAAACTGAAACATTTCAGAAATCACTTCGGGTGGTGCTTCCCCACAAACACCTAGGTGATCGCACTGGATAAACGAGAGTCTGTTTTGGTTTTGTTATGAATTTTACATCTCCTTTGATATGACCTAAATATTGATAATTAGCACTAGCTCACATCACAAATTCCAGATTTCTATCACAACTTGATCTCTGAGCATCTCAATAATCCATATACTCATATCAATTTGGAAGCTAGGGTGACTCTGAGAATAAAAGTTGAGCACTGCGTATTAAATTAATACCAATTTTCCTAACGAAATTAAAAGCAACGCTTCTGAAAGGGAATGTGACACATACCTAACCTCCTCTTATACGTGTAGTTCAAACACTGCCTGAAACTTTTAGAAGTACTTGTACCTTAATATTCACTTATCAAATAAAGGTCAAGGTATTTCCCGCCCTAGTTATTAAATGAATAAATAGGATTATTTTCACTGGGAACACCAAGATGTTACACAGTGTCATTATCAGGATCCAGATTTTGGTGTACAAAGTCACTTCCAACTACAGTCCTAACTCATCCCCAAAAATACTTCACAACTTTTTTTGTAGCTAAGAAACGCAAACTAATGGGGTAACAAGAGAAAAAGAAACTGCTGCTCTATATAAACACATACTACTAGCACCAAATAAACTTTCTTTTTTTTTAGATGCAAAATAGGCTGGGAGGAGAAAAGGGGGTTTGGTGGCAGGGTTTAGATGCAAACACACGATATGCCCCTATCACCCAGTACCTCTGTAAGAACGGCTGATGTTCTTCTTGCTATTACTTAATAAAACTACTGTCATATGTAACAAACCCAAAAATCTTGTACCTGACAAGTACAGCGTAAATGTATAAAGTAAATCCATGTCTGAAATATGGTGAACTGACTGATGGAAAGAGTATTAGAGAGTAATTCTGCTAGTCTTGAGTTTCCTTAATTCCAAAAGGGCCTCATACACTGAGGTGACAAATCAGGATTTGCAGAACATGGCTTGAAGCTCTGGGAGAACGCAGGCGGTATTTCAAGATACTGTACATTGAGGAATCCTGTCCTTATTCTCCTCTAGGTGACATTAAGTCCAAACGTTAGACACAGAGATGTCTGAATGACACCTTTCATAATCTACGTTCAGAAATATGCATTTCTAAGTGGTGAGTCACTTTGTTCCAAGATTAGTGTCTAAAACAGATTACATGTTTTGTCCACTGAAGGTGCTTTTCTTGACAGACTACCTCAGACTTCAAGAGTTCTAACTTTTAGATACCTGAGGTGAAATGAGATGACTCTCACCCATTTTCCATAACGCTCTAACTTCTACGTTTTGAAGAGCACAGAATATTTGTTAAGTGAATAAAATCTTGTAGAATGCTCTTAAAGATGAGGCAACAGCAGCTCCTCAGGAAGATTACAGCTCAAGCCCAGCCAATCAAAAAGCAGGACAAATTTTTTCACAAATACACAAACAATTTACCTGGGAATTTAGTAATGGCACAGAGACCCCACATATTAGTACAACTTACCTTAATAATAGCAATCTGAAGCTCTTCCTTGCATTTGATATGAGAGTTCTTCGTCACACGAACTACGTTGTTTTCTATTCGTTATTGAAGTCTGGTTTATACACGTATTTTTTGAACCAATTTAACAATTTAGCTACAGGAGTCCGATTTTCTACTAGAATTTGTTAAATCTGCATAACCCCCAGCGTGGTAAAACTTAAGAGCCACCCCCCTTAAAAAAAAAGCCCAAACTTGCAGCCTTAAAACCTCTAATTCCTGTCTCCTAGAAAAAAACCTGTAGCAATAAGGACATCTTAAGTGATACGATTATATGGACACTTGCAATTATATTGAGATAGAAAGTGTCATAAAAACTTGACATGTAAAATAAGCCCTTATATTTTCATTTCCGTCTTTCCTAATTTTAGTTATGCTTAAAACTGTGCAGCTTCTGACAAAAAAAGCTACAGCTTCTTTAGAAGCAGCTGAAAAAAATAAATCCAAGTTTATCAAAATATGTATCTTAAGAGTTCTCTATAACAGAGGCACAGGGCCCAAGTAACAAAATATGCAACAAAAATATGCAGGGAAAAATTTAAAGTCTTTAAAAACATTTGAAGTGGGTAAACACAATTAAAATATACCTAGTAAGTCTACTATATGCTATAATAATAAACAGCAATTTAAGGTAGACGGCGTTCCCTCAGTGCTTAAAGATTACATCTAAAATAAATCTCATCTTAAAGATAATTTATACTTATGTGTTACTTTACATATGTGTTTAATAATTAGGTTTATTTCTGAAAAGAAAATGCAAAATTGGCTTAAGTGTGGTTAAGAAAGCTGTGAGAACTGCATTTCTGAATTCATTAATCTTCAAGTGAATAAATATTAGACATCAGGTCATGAGCTTTGTAAATGTGAAATGGAAGATTTCATCTGGAGTTCCACTACTGCATTATAAAACTACTTAGCTGGAGCTAATAAAAAAGTGTCATTAGCAGAAAGACTCGTTCAGGCTACAAAGCAGTACTTACTTACCTTTATATGAATTATAACGATGTTAATTCAACAACCTGCAAAAATATGCAAGGTAACATCTCCGCCCAATATCCACTTCAGATGTGTTCTTGTGTGTGTGTGGATAATGTGTGAAGTATGAAAATATAAAGGAAAAAAAAAAAGTACTGCTTCCCCCCCAAACTTAAAAGTAAAGAATGGTCCTTAAATTATTTCACATAAGGAAGAACAGCAGCAGGAAGAACTTGGATATACTTGACAGTTAAAAGCTGTTTGCAGAAGTGTAAGTATCATTGGATACCACGTTGACGCTTTCTTTCTCGGCACCAGCACTGAAAATGCAAGACCTGAGAGAAAGGTGCCAAATCTAAATTACAAAAATACAATTCAAATTAGTACAGTCAATTGCTGATTCGCGGTGCACACTGTGCAACCTTTTTGTAAAACTGAACACGAATGTATCGATACTTACCTTTTCTAGTTAAGAAACAGTTATTGTCTTTACAGGGAAAATTTAAAGCTTAATCATGTAGTTTTCATCCAGGAATCAGCTGGGTAGATTGACAGGCTCTTAATCATACAACTGATACAAATGAAACTCCTAAAAGTGTCTCCCATTTGTGTTTATCTCTGTGTGCAAACCTTTGAAGGTGAAGAAAAGTAGTTTGGTGCCATATTAAGGGGAAAAAAAAAATCCTAAACTCCCTAGTCTTGCAGAGCCAAGAATGGATGGGTATTCAAAGAAAATGTAAATGATTATTCAGGAATATCCCTATGCGATACATACATTTGAACAACAGTGAAGATGAAATGGCAGCAGTCCTTTCAGGCTTTACAGCATTGTAATTATGATCGCTTGCCCAGGACGGCGTGGTGTTTTCTGCTGCTGGCTCTTTAGCAATAGGTTGAGCGTTCACCTCCGTCTTGGCAGTTGTCAAAACAGTCTTCTTCATATTCATCTCTCTTTTCTCAGGAAATTGTCTCTTTTGGTTTGAAAGAGGCTTAATACCTGCCTGCATGATTAAAAGAAGCTTAATTACTAGTAATCATAGAATATATATAATAGTTTACAAACAAGCAGAGATATAGTTACATACGTGTACACAAATGTCTTTTATAGTAAGCTCCTGTAAATACACTTGAAATGATGTAATTTCAGATTCAAGTCTATAAAGCAAAGGTAATATACACTGTAACTTCAGGAGAAGAGAATGGTAAAGAAACCACCTGAAAACAACTGTATTTATCATCAAGATGTGGGGGTTCTGCTTCTTTGTTTGAAAAACTGCCCGTTTTACAGTGGTCTCAAAAGGGAGAGAGGGTGGCTTTTATTTCACCTTTTTGCTTCCCAAAGCATAGATACAATGCAGTCACATTAATTCAAATCGACAGTAATTCCAAATTACTGTCTAAAACTCAGTAATTTAGAGTTTAAAAAGGTAAAATTAATTTGGAATTAAATTAAGATAAAAGGTGTACTGCTTATATACTTAGCTTACCTGCAGCTGAGATTTTGGCATGCCAGGTTTTTCAGATTTTGGTTTGATCTTTTCTTTGGGTTTTGGTTTTGCATCTTTGCCAGAACTTAAAATCTTCATCGTGGCGGCCGCATGTTTGAGAATGCAATCATTGCTGCAGTACACAGAGTCAGGCTGAGCCAAGTTAAAACAGCCAGGACCGATGCACTTCGATGCACCAGGAGCTTCAATTATCTATGGATTGAAACGGAGTGAGTTCAAACTTCAAAGACGAAACAACAGAAGCATACCTTTATAATATGAAGAAATGTTTACATACTTGTGTGCAGACCGCAGCTAGGACTGTTAGTGACTTGCACAATTGCCAGTGTGGAAACTTTCATTCATGATATAACAGCAACAACCCATAGAAACATAAGAATTTCACTCTTGTAACACACTATTTTCAGAACATGTTGTACTTTCAAGTGGTTGGTCTGCCGGCAAGGAACTAAGGCAGGCTGGTTTCCTAAACTTTCAGATCCCGTGAAGACACAAATGTTTTTTTTTCTGATCCTCTACATCATGTGAAAAATCTCCTTAATAATGCAGAACTGGTTTCTCAAGAGCAAGGTTTCTAAAACACATTTTACTCTTGTATCACCATCAGCAGCTGTCCTCAACTATGCACATATGCAAGAGGAAGTATGCACCTATTCAGGTGTACAGATAATTCTTGCTCTAGAGGTTTACCAAATTTAATTTTCAAGACTACAACTTACATCAACAACAACCCTTCTCCCAGATAATTTTGCCATAGCCAAATCCTTCTTACACATTGAGAAGTTTGCACACGCAATCTGTATTTTCCTCTACTTCATAATTACTCTCCATTTATATCGAATTGTTATATACTATGAATTTCCTCTTCAAATGTTAAGGTTTAGAAAATAGCACATTCCTCGAAAAGAGAGTATATTAGGTCAAAGCCTAGAAATGTGCGGAAGCTCTATAGGCTCCAACGTATCGTCTCTGGGTATTATGCCTTTAGTCTCACTCTTCTAGATTACTCCTAAAAACATTACACAAACTAACCTAACACTCAGAACTACGGGAGTTTTAGACAGCCTCTCATGTATCAATAATCTGCAATTTTTAACTACCAAAAGCAAGGTTTTCAGGAATATTTCCAGTAAAAAAAAAAATACTTAAAAAAACCTATTTGCATAGTGTGGCTTATTTTTCCCCAATCAGAAGTCAGTAAGACAGATACGCTAATGTATCATCTGCTACAGATAAAACCTGGGTCTGAGAATTTTCCCATAAAAATTAAGTTTATGCTTTAGAATACTTCTCCATCAATGTACACACCAAACTGTGAAGTACAAGAAAGAACTATCAATTCATATTCCCTAAAATGCACCTCAAACTTCAGACTAACTGAGCTGTCATTTCTAATTAAGGGCATTAGCTCAGATGAAGACAAAACTTTCAGTGTTGATGTCTCTACTTATACAATTTCTAAGAGTTTTAATCACAAACCTAAACTCTACAGCTGTTGCTTATGGACAGCAACAAGAAGAAGTCTCTCTCAAAGTGCGTAGAATATTGGTGTAAGAGAACAGATAAAGTTAATAATGAGACTGTTCAGTCACTGTAACAAAGTGATTTCAGCAGATCAACATAAGAAATAGCAATGATCTTTTTGCCCAGAATAGGCAGGGAATTCCATAGCAAGAGCGCAGTGCTTGTTTATACAAGCCATAGAGGGATCTTAACTGAGGAATGAGGGACAGCATGGGCTGCAACACAGACTTGACTGCTCAGCTCTCTCAAAATGTGTTACCATCTGGCAAACACAAGTAGGGCAATTCTATTCCACTTCCAAATGCCAAAAGAATACTAAAATATAAGCAGTTCTTCCATAAGAGGCAATGAGTTAATGATAATTATGGTTTTCTTTCCCTAAAGGAGATATGCCTAACGTTCAAAGAACTTGTTAGCATGCTAATATCAAAGAGTAATTGGTGATTCTCAGAAGCAAAACTTAAAATCAGTATTAACACTGTCAGTGAAATGCAAATCAACACCAACAGAACTGGATTCTCAAAAACATTTTTGTGTACAAAGAAGTACAAATGTATTTGAAACTGTTTTTGAAAACACTTTTGAGAAAAATGCTGTTTTCTACATATTTATCTTAAAATAGTAAATATTTATATATTACGCTCAAACTTCTGACCTATCCATTAAGCTCACTATGCTGATATGGATAACTCTACTATTTAAATTGACTAGAACTGGGTGGTGTTCCGTAAATGTTTTGTAGAAAATGTATTACAACAGAAAGATTCCTCCAGAGAGATGCTTATACTCAAAATCATAATCCTTTTCTAGGGATGACTTCAAAGTTTAAAGATAAGGTGTGAAAGAACAAATTCATACACAAAAAATATGAACAGCTGTACCATTCTAACAGCAAATACACTAAACATGCTCTTCAAGGCATAGTAAGAAGAAAAAGGAAAGCGTTCAAGACATTGACATTATGATAGTAGCTTGGGCAGTACAAAGACAACCACTATAGCATGAGGTTTTTTTCATTTGTGTATATTGAGCTGCAGAAGCTTCTTTGCCTGCATTTTGAATTGGCCATGGAACTTGCCGTTACAAAATTTAAACTTCTTTTAGATCTTACACCAGAATTTGCAGTAATTCAAAATAGACATTTTAATGTTTAAAAAAGGCAGTATGTACTAATAACCTGAAGAAGCGTCAGGAAAAAATCAGAACTTCACAGACTAACTGGAAGTACAGAGAAAGTACAGCTGGAATTAACTCCAACACAGACACCTGTCAATGTTAAGTAAAAAGTTCCACTATCATCGAAAATGTCAACAATTGTTTGAAATTATTTCAGAGCTACTATAAGCCAGTCCAGAATTCTAATATTTTTATTAAAAGAACACCTTATTATTTGACCAGGGCAGAAGAGCTCAAAATGTAGTGTGGTATTTCCTTACACCAACATGAAACTTCTAAATCCCCCACTTCAAGAACTAAAACTAAGAAAGTGGGTTTTTTGTACTGATAGAACTACGGATAAACTTCCGCTAAACAGTAATATTTAGCGGGTTGTTCAGCTTCATGTTCAGCTTTAAAAAACTAAGTCAGAGTTACAGCCGTGCAAGTAAGCCATTGTTGCAACGCACTGAAGTGAAATACGAAAAATAAGAAACAAATCAAGTACTTACAGGCTGAAATATCTTCAGTTTTTTCTTCCCACTTGGATTTGCAGCTTTTTCAATCCTACCCTTGATTCCTTGGTCCTCAACAGATTTTTGTTCAATTGTTCCGATGCTTGTGAATTCTGTGCCGTCCACATTAACGTGCCCTGCTTTAGCTTCCTGCTGGTCTATTTCTGAAGCAGGCTCATCCTGTCCCTGTAGAATGGTGCAGTTTGGACAGATATAGTCCTCACCATTCCTCTCCAATAATCGCCCTCGAGCCTCAGAAATACCCACGCAGTCACCATGAAACCATTCCTCACATCTATCACAACAAATCATAAACCTGAAAAAAACAAAAACACCAACCAAGGAACAGTAAAACATTGTGAAATGAAGAGACTATTAACACTTAACAGATATTTCAAGCAGATCTTAAGTACCCCACTAAAGTACCAGTATACTGTTCTGCCCTGCTGTTCATTTCCGTATTCATTTGCTTATCCCCTCTTTTTAAATATTTATGAACTCCCCCCTAAACTTGAAAGCAACCCAACAGCTCATTTATATACTAAAAAGTAAATGTCAGCATATGGTTTAATTTTTCATCACAGAAAACTTCCAACTACTTGCATTGCATTTTTAGTGGAAATCTTTGCCTACCTGTTGTTATGCGGCTGACGACAAATACAATAGAGAGCATTTGGGTCATAAATCTCAGACTCGGGTTTACTTTTGGGCGGTTCTTCGGGTTCTTCATCTGCGACCCCTTTTGCGCTGAGGGCAGGCTTTACCTCCTTCTGAACTTGAAGATCTTCAGTGTCTTCCTCAGACACGACCACTTGGCTTGCAATCTCAGTGCTGTCTGCAGTCTCAGGCTCTTGTTTGACAGGCAACTCAGACTCAACTTGTTTTTCACACTGGGCATCACCTGTTTCTGTAGGATCTCGTTCTGAATTTCTCTTCCTCAGCCGGATCTGTATATCCTTCAAGGTCAGCTGCACAGGTTTCTCTTCAACACGTTTCTTCCTTAGTCGATTCTGCAGTTCCTTTAGTGTCAATCCATCACTGTCACTGTCAGAAGTATCACCTTCCTCTTCCTCCTCCTCCTCCTCCTCTTTTGTGCGTCTGCTTTTAGAGCCTTTCTGATCCTTACTACTCCTAGTGCTAATCCTCCGAGTTGCAGGTTTTATATCTGGAGTGCTCTCAACACTGTCTTCTGAAGCAGTTTCAGCATCTGTAGCTGGGCAGGATGCTGGTTCACTCGAATCTTCCAGAGCAGTAGGGACACTCCTCCTTCCTCGACGCCTTACTGTCGTAAGAAATTCTTCCACTCTTTCTGTTCGCTTTGGTTGCCGTCCACTACGCCTGAGGTTTAAGCTTTGCTGCTGCTGTTGTGGCTGTTGTTCACTAGAGTCCACATCAATATCTCCTGCACCCTCTCGCTTCGCAATCGTAGTCCTTCGAAACCCCCAGGTTTTCCTGAACTCTTTACTTGTAGGCTTGATAGTTTTCTGTTCCTCCTCGTTGCTTTGCTCACCTTTATCATCCAAAACTGAGGCTAAAAATAAAGGTAGAGTTATTAAACTGGTGTTTAATATGTGTAAACATATGTTTAATATGAATGAAGATGTTTTTCTTAAGTGGGTTTTTTTCCAACATAGTATTATTTCCTTTGTGATAAAAGATCTAGATACCTATACGTTTGTATCTCCACCCCATTTTATGACCCTGAACACAGATAAAATACTTTCTTGCGAATGTAATAGCACAGCAGTAACCATTAAGTAGGTCACTGAACACAGTGCCAACATAATCCAGCTGTTATAAACTCTTTTGTTATTTAAATACAGGAAGATCCACACTTATATAAACACAGACACAGAGGACAAAAAAAGCCTATTTTCTGCCCAATTTAATAGGAAGAAATCTTACCAGGAGAACTATTTTCCATGTTGTCAGTATTAGATTCAGATTCTAATGGCACTGGCTGTGAACTTACAGCTTGTTCCATAGTATGGAGACCCTGATATGCTGAAAATAAACATAAGGTTCAAAACTGAGACTCAAAAATATTCATAGCCTAAGTAATTATTGAACATTCTGATTTAATCCCATTATGCTAATGAGATACTGTTAGTCAAAGAATGATGAGATTTTGGATTTTAAACAAAATGTAGAAGCCAGAGAAATATCCCAGTGTTCCTTATTAAAATAAACCAGGTCTATATGTTGTCTACCAAACAGTTTAGCTATTATTTTTAAGTTGTTTCAGAAACACTAGTGGGTATGCAGGATGGAGCAATACGTTTTCCCTTCATTACTTCTCTAACAAGTTTTATTGGTCAAAAGAAATTATACAGAAAAGAACAAAATAAAAATCTTCTCAAACATCTCTCTGGATGAAAGAAACAAACGAAATGAAAGAAACAAACAAACAAACCTGTGCTCAATGGAACCCGAGAAAGGCTCCTTGACATGATTATTTACAAAAAGGTTTTCAGCCTATATGATCTACCAGAATGACCAAAAAGAAAAGATTCAAAGAACCTCCAACTATCACAGATGGAGCCATAGGAAAAAGAAAAAAAATAAAAATCCATGCTGACAACCAGGATCCCTTTTTTCTCAAAAAGGCATTTCCAGCATACAAGGAGACCCTCTTGTTTGAGAAGACAGAAATAAATAACAAAAAGAAATATAAAATCTGAGACTGCATTTTGAGCAATTCAGGAATAACCTGGTTTGAACAAGTATTAAAGTTGGTATTACATCATGATGCAATGTTTTAAATTAATTGCTTGTTATGTAAATGCTCTCCTAAACAAATGCAGAAATTATGTTTTGCTGTCATTGTAATTACATTGCTCATGTGAAACTATAATACACAGTAGTAAGTATATCTCAATGAACTGGGTAAACAAAAACAGTGTTTTAAAAACAACAACAAAAACCAACCCCCAACTCTCCCACAAAAATGTTTTTGTTGTAGTTATATGCACATGCCTGGCTCAAGAATCACACAGGTAAGCCAAAAGGGAACACTAACAGAATTCCTAAACAAAAGTACTTGCTGAAAGAATCAAAGATATTTCTAACAGCTGTACATTATTACAGCTACAAGTTCTCAGAGACATCCTTCAGTAAGTCTTTCCCAAACTTGCAGTGTACACTGGGGATAAATGCCTCCTTATTTCATATACGGCATCAGTTGCGTTTAGTGTTCTGCCTTATCAACCACGATTGCTCTACAGTGCGACTCCTCGGCTTTGGTGTATTACATATAACAATGTTAAAACAGAAATGCAACTGTCAATGCTATGGAAATGTAAATATCAGTGCAGCTATGTTAAAAGTTAACACTGAAATTGTAACTTAAAGAGTCATTTCCATGAGATACTATGAATGTAGCAGTAAAAGCAGCAGAATCCAGAACATCAATTTCAATAGTAACTGATTACTTTTAACATTACAGCCAGAATGAAAAGTGAATTTTAAGCCTTTCCTACACAGGTAAAAAGCTGAAATGACTTTAATTCAATAGGAAATCCCATTAAGTTCCCCCCCCCAAAAAAATTACTAACTATACCTTTTTTTGTAAAAAAAAAAAAAAAAACCCAAAACAAAAAAACACAACTTAAAACCAATACTAAAATTATATTCACACCAGAAAAAGGTTGCAAAAGGAGTAAGGAAACAAGTCAAAACAAAGTTTACATCTTTGTTTACCTTGGAAGATGAAGTTAAAAGCTACAGGCAGAGGTAATCCAAATTCTGAGATATAAATTCCAGATAAAATGAAAAGAAATAAGAAGTCTCTTCAATGTCCTCTATATGCTTTACCTGACACAGCATTAGAGGTTTCTCCCTGTAGCGCTGAATGAAAAGGAGAGCCAGAGGAGGGCAGCAAAGGATCAGAATCATTCAGCATTATCCTTCCAGCACATACTGAATTTCCAGATTCAGAAGTGCCAGACTGAGCGTCGGAGCTGTCAGGAGGACCAAACACTATCAATCCTCTTTTTCCTGCTGGCTCCTAGGGAAAAAGGGGCGGAAAAAGGAAAAAAAAAAAAAAAAAAGAGGAGACAAATAAGGCACTGATATATTTATGAACTTATCTTACTATTGTTTACATAATTTTTTGAATTGTTTTGCCTCTATTACATTATAAAGCAAATTCTGGTATTCTGCCTTTTCACAGTTTTCTGCTTTCAGAAAGACACTGGAACTGGAAAAGTCAAAGTAAAGCAATACCACATCCACCACTTATCAACAGTTGAGACCTCTGAAATAAATACAAACTATGACTGTACCCTTATAAATTTATTTACATCCCATTAAGACTTCCAAGAACAGTAACAAATGGTAATCAACAAGTCTATTCCATTTACAGTATTTAAAAGCATTCATAGAGTGAAATTTAATAAGCGCACAATGTGCAGTGAAAATGCAGAAATGCTTTTAAACTCCATCAGCATACCCAAGTCTATAGCAGGGAAGATTTACCAGTTTACACTACTAAATTTCGTCAGAGAAGACACCTGCAGCTTTGAGGATTTAAATCCAAGTGGCTACTCAGTGGTTTTGCAAGGTGGGATTATAAAAATGTATAGTTAAACTTCAGAATTAAGGAACATTCCTTATCACTGTCCCTTTCACTAATAAGGTTTGCAATATAGAAAATTTCAGAAGCTTTATTTCAAGAACAGCTGATTATATAAATAACAACACATTTTCCCCAAAATTAACCCTTGGAAATTATTTCAAAATCACATTTAAAGCATCTGAACAACATGTGGAATGGCAATGGAACATCAACACTGACTGCTTGCTTCCAGCTCACCTAAGCTTCAAAATCCTTAGGAAATGCCTGCAGCATTTAACCCAAAGTAGCCTACCAAACTAGAAGAACACTGGAAAAGAATCTGGGAGGAAAAGAAGGACCAGATGGACAGGGTAGAAAAAGTCACTTTTGAACTGACCTATAAAATAAATCAGTGAAGACAATAGAACAGTACTGGACACAGACTCTGCGTGTCAGCATTCTGCACTTAAAGATGCAGGGTAACTGCCATAGTAGGTGTAGGAAATAACTAAAACATTATTAATTCTTTCAAAGGAGTAAAAACTAATAGTTAACACTGCAGGTGGGGAGACATACACATTTCAGAACAGATTTTATCATCTTTGACATGCCAATACACAGCCTGACTTTTCTTTTTGAAGAACACGTCATTATTTTCAAATCTCTCAAGTCCCCAACTCTTAAAGCATAGTTGCTGCTTAGAAACACATTTTACTCCCTAAGCAACTATCATCTCTAGGTGTTCTCCAATGCTATGTCACTGTCCCAAAAATAAGGGGAGGGGAAAAGACAAGCCCCTCCCCAAATCTAGTTTTCATCAGTGTATCACTTTATTATTTCATGAGCAAGAAATCTCAAAAGTTTGCGTGACTGTGGCAAAGCAGAATTAGGGAAAAAAAAGCCACCAGGAAATAAAACCAGCTAGATCCTCATCAGTATTTCCTTCCCCTCTACCTTCTCTATAGGGGATTACGTACATTATCTACATTCTTTCCCTTGGCCAACTATTTCCACTCCAAAAAGAGGAGAAAAGAATTAAACAAAAATAAGACAACAGAATAAACTAATTTTAAAGATCCTAGTGCTATATCTCATCGTATTGAATACCTGCTCTAATATGTATTTTGCTCCATTGTCTGAATCAGTGATTATATCCAGGGAGTCAGTCACTGATGGCTGAAGACAGTCTGAGTTTAAAGTGCCTTCTTCCACGCTGTTGTTCTGCAACAACCTTTCAATCTCCCTGTTCAGAATCTCCAACTGATCACACATCATGCAATTTTTAAGTGATATGCCTAAAGGAAGAGGGAAAGTCAGCTAATCACTTCTTGTTCAAGTCTAATATTAAACTATGAAAAACTGTGCTTCTAGAACATGCCAGAAGTGCATCCTATTTGAATAATTTTATCCAGCAACATATTAAAGAACTGTCCAAAGGACTGTCTTCACAGTACACAATTATGTATCTGTACATTCAAGGCCCTCTGTGCAACACACTCTTTACAACTACTTTTGAGCCACAGAGCCGGTATCACTTAAGCATTCCAAAACCTGAACTGGCATGCTCACTTCTTAGGAGACATTCTGGCTCGTTCAGTGCAATACGTTTTACAACGGTCGTCATACCCCACCCAGTGGCAAGGCTGTACAGTGCAGAGTCTATAGCTCTGATTTCACATAAAAATAGCATTTTCAATACAAATAATAATTGAGAACTAAGAGATTCTACGGAAGAATCATGCTTCTTTTTGCATTAGTAGATGTTATCTCATTGCTATTACTTGTATTATTACCTACAGAGAAAAAATTTAACAGAACTGGAATTTTAAAATAATTTCAAATTTGAGAGGTATAAAACCACTAAAACTTAAACACTTGAAACACTACAATTGCAGACTCCCTACATTTGCTACAAAATGCTTGGGTTTTTACAGTTATTACTATTTAGTAACTCCATTTCTTTCTCTCCCCGTTTAGTCCAAATTACTTTTCATGAAAAACAGAGTAAGTTTCAGACTTCTTTTCCGTGAATCTGCTTTTGCAGAACTGCATCTTAACACAGGTTAAACTTAAATGCATAAAAGAATCTGAAAAATCAAAGATTATCAAAACATAAAAGCTCAAAGCCTTAATTCACAATTACACTTTTAAACCTAGCAAGTCTGCTGGCACTTCTAAGCAAACATTATGATCATTTGTACATTTTGTTCTGTCTGTCAGTTACTCAGTTGCAGCTGAGATACTGAGAGAAATATAAGCTCAAGCAGTAAACTGGTTAGCTTGTTTTAAAGGAACTGAACATCCGTGATCAATTAATCTCATTCCTCCTAATGCAGTACATCAATCACATCTCTGAAACTGAAAATTCCAGCTGGAAACAGAAAATTATTGTACTGCCCCTAATAGGCCATTCTCATCAGCATCATCCTGCCTTTCTGCCACATGTTCCTTAAAAAGGCTATTATATACCTCGAAAAATGTGAAGCAAGAATCTCTATAAGGACACAGATGGGACAGAAAGCTAATAATGTTAAGAATAAACTTACATACTCTTGCTTATTCATAAAGTCCTCTAGTTTTGCATAGGTTAACAAATTCTGTGATAAGCACTCTCCACAGTGAAAATGTGTAAGCTTTTAAAACTGACTATAAAGATAGAAACACAAATCAAGAGTTTCTTAAAGGAAAAATCTCTTCCCCTTCAAAGATGAAGTAAACTTTGCCAATACAAACCCTAGGTTGATTTAAATGGAAACACAATATACACAGCAGGTCCTCATTAAACAAAGGATTCACGGTGCTTATTAAAAATACATGTTTATGGACTAAGAAGAACGAAGTACAACCCTAACATGAATTGGGCTGCTATTTGCTCCCTTCTCCCATGCTGTTACATGGGCTAAACCACATCCACCCACGTACCTCTGCCGCAGAAACAGTCACCCCGATACTTAGTAAACACACAGCTTGTGAATCCAGCAGAAAATGAACCCACCAAAGAGTGATCCAAAAAGATTAAACAAAATGAACATCCAAACTAGTGTAAAGACATGCAAGAACAGGGATGGGGAACAAGATCCCCTTAGGCATGCTGAACCGGTGTAACCCCTTGCTGCTGGCTCATTAACACCTGCACACCACCATCAAGCAGCAAGCGCTTGTCAGATCTCAGCCAGTGGGACTTCATTAACTACCCCCTCAGTCAAGACTCTGTTTTAAACTCGCAAACTGTAATAATGTGAGCATTCCAGTGAAACAGAACAGTCACTTATCTAAAAGTGGAGCATAAAGCTGATGCATAGTATCTTGAGAAAGAATATTCAGCCAAGAAAGCATTTATTCAGGCTTTTCTTCCCACAATAGTTTGCAAGTAAAGCGTGCCAGTTTCCTCAAAACAAGTTAGGCACTTGAATTCATCCTGGACCTAAATTCCAGAAGCAATTGAAGCACCGAAGTACCCTACCCTAGAAAAAAAAACACAAAGCTTTTAATTTCAATTTGGTCACCTATTCTCAAGCAGTGACAAACCCGAAAACATGGGGCTGCCCGCTCCATCAGACTCCAGAAGCCATCGCTCACATTCAACATCCCTGTGGATTCTCTAAATCAACCTGTGTGTTTTCCAGTATACATGGCTTGAAGAAATTCCAGAGCAGTATCAGCAGACAATCTAACAAAAGAAAAAGATATTCCCAAATTCCAAATCCTGCTGCTACTGCAATACCACTTGTTCACGAACACAAAATATACACAAAAATCCATCCTCCAAAATGTCCTAATTGATCAATAAAATTAAAAAAGAGGGAAAGCTTGTAATATCACTCCACTTTTCTGTTAAGCATAAAGCATTCTGTGGTCTACTGCCATCTTTCTAACCCAACAGTCTACAAGTCTTAGGCAAAAAGGAAGGAGAGAGATGATCTATGCCAGTAACACTGGTCTGAGAAGTGCTAACTGCAGAACAGGCAGCTCCAAGACACCTGGACCTGCTGGTGCTGACTTTGTTAAGCCCTTTTAAAGATGTCTCAATATAACATCTTAATCTGATGATGACAGAGCAAAGCTTGTAAAGAACCCCAACATTTACCCATCTTTTTGTCTTTATATTTTTAGACAAAGGCCAACTCAACAAATTGCTAACAAATATACATTCACATCAGTATCTCTTTTTTTTTTTCCCCTCTCTCATTTCCCTGAAGAGGTAATAAAATGTTCAGTGGGTCCCCAGATGGCATAAAGATTTTGTCTTTTCTAGAACTTATCATTTTAGCTACATTAAGAATTCACTGCCTCAGCTGGGAAGATTTCACTCTAAAAAGGATCTTGAAAGACAGCTTAGTGATAAAACCTTAAACGTGAACTAAAAACAACCGAAAGAAATAATTTCTCCAGTATCTCAGGACTTGTGCATCAAAAAAACCCCACCAAAATTACGTTAGAATTCAAGGTAAATTCCTCAGTTTCAGCTTTTCAGATTACTAGCTATTTTACTTAGCTTTTTGAGGAATCTATATGAAAGACTAGTGATCTTTACCCTCTCATAAATGTTAATCCTCACTGTCAACGTCTAGATGACAATACATGCTGCACCTTATTCCATGTTCTTGGATGACAGCACTCTTCAATACTCAGCCAATTTGCTGTAATCTGCACAAATTCTGGTATCTCATTATTTACAAGCACCTTGCATGAATACTTTAGTCCAAATTATTAACATCTGGCACCTATTAGTTCTCTTACTCCCTACTCAGCCTAAGAACTCTATAGTAGGATATCTTCAATTTCAAAAGATCTCACACATACTCACCCCTACACAAGGCACCAACAAAGCAAGGTTCACCTCATATTAAGACTTGTGAAAGACCCTAGTACCTGCAGGAGTTGTTTCAGTGTGAGCTGTTACTTAACAAACATTTACTTCCACTGTGACAGAGAAAAAAAAAAAAGGTGCATTTTGGTTTTATGGGTTTTTTATTTGTTTGAGATTTTTTGGTTTTGTTTGTTTTTTGAAGTCTTCATATTGAAGCTCCAGTTAATGGTTTAGATACATTGTGGAAATTCAATGGCGAGGGCCCAAGGACAGGACAGAAATCTCAAACTACCACAATGGCCAATATAAGATTCAGCAACTTTCTGAAAAACAGGGTTAGTGAGAAGACTACTGTTTGCATCTGCAAATTAAAAGCATAAGAGTCTTATACCTTCTAGCTTTTAAAAGCAAGTATCATTCATCAGTGACCTGTTTCATCTCCGTGTCCTGACACAAATCCAGTCTTTGCAAGTATTTAAGACGCTAACTTCAATTACAATTACTTCTAACTGGCCTTTAGTTATATTTTTCTGTGAGTTTTTTCAGAATAAGGCGGCTTGACATACAAGGTATTTGGCTAGAACCAAAATATCCAGGATAGGTTTCTTAAATATCAAAGAATCTGCAGGATGTTATGAACTAGACAGAAACTGTCCTTTCCAGAATGACGTAACAGTGAGTCCAATCACAGTTGACACTGTTTGCTCATTTTACTCCCTGTAAAAGAAGCACTGGGCTTAGCCTATGCCTCCTTTAAATGTTAAAAAATTCCTAATAAGTAAATGTATTAACATTATACGAGGAAAAAAAAAAACTGTCTGAGCACTCATATAAGGACATGATTTCTGATGCAAATGAAAGAAATACTGGTATGGGTTAGCTGATGCCACTCCCACCCAGAAGACTGATCCCATTAAAAATTACTTCGCATCCCTATTTGTCAAAGATGATGTGGGAAACCTGCACTCTTTCTACTAAGCAGCAGCAAAATTAACCCCTTCCATCAACAAGCATTACAAAAGCAGACCAAAGGAAGTCAGCAGGGCAAAACCTATTTTCTACATAAATGAGCAGTTCCTTTCAGACCATGGACAAAAGGTACAATCACTGACCCCTAAGAATGGCAGGGTACAGGTTCTGCTCTGGCACTGCAGAAAGTCACCCACACAGATGGCTGCAGTGCAGTTCCCTCCATCTGCTTGTTCACAAAAGGTGCAAAAGCAGACTACTTACATGGGAAGAAACAGAAAATCAGATGATGGAAAAAAATTAATATATCGTCTTTTATTTTCATACAAAATGTATCCACTGATTACTATCTTCCTTCTGAAAGAAGGAAAACACCTTTCAAAAAGTTGTGAAATAAGAGCATTATGACAGGAGAGAAGCAAAGAGAGTGGAAGAGAGAGACAGACAGCAGTCTTAAGGCTCAAGTGTCGATATGGGGAGACATAAGGAAACCGATGTGATCCCGGACTCCTTCCCCCACCCCTCAAATAATTTACTATTGAAAAAATTACTACTTGACTGCTATAGGCAAGCTGCAGTTCAAGGTCAAAAGTCCAGATATCCCTGGCAAATACAAAGATTTTATGGCAGGAAGAAGTTTACATTTGAAAAATCATGTTAAAATAAAACTTGCATAAAAGTGAAGTATTTCCCTGCTTACAGTTAGACACAGAATAAAAACAAAGCTACAAAAAATGTGACACTTATCTGTAAACACTTTGCTGGATATAAACACACTAAATCAATTCCAAGATTATAAACAAACCTATCGTCTCCTATATCCACAATACTAAAAACTTCGAAGTGGTAGTTAATTCCTTCCTATTCCAGAATCAATACATTATTCCCATTTGAAAAATCAACACATTAACAGGCTTTGAAATTCGCAGTGTAGATTCAGTACTACATTTCTGTAGTTCATTACTACAGCCATGTTTCCCAGAAATACCCCATCCTAATTTAAGAAATGTGTACTCTTGTTAAATACTGCATGAAGCAGTAATAATTATAGGCAAATATAAGCAGTGCTATATAGCCAAATTAGGACAAAGTATCATCAAGATGTAGTTTTAAGGTAGCTTTTAGTTTAGCTAACAGTATTTCAACCCCAGATGCACATAACATTATTAATTTGTCAGGGATGGCAACACGGATATCTACCAAACAGTCTCACATCACACCCTTCCACTCAGAGCTGCTGCTTCTTCGCTCACTTCCCCATCTCCCTTTACAAAGACAGGTTCCAGTACGTGGAAAGCCTAATTTTTCAGCATTAGGCAGTACCCCATCTCATAACTCTCAGAAGTAATGGAAAAGAACTGGCTTGACTAGCCCAGGAGATCAGGCTGCCCCAGGATAGACATGGTTGCACCAGAGGAGAGAGAATCTGCACCCTTTGAAGACAGTGGAAAGAAAGTGTGTGATGGTACCCATGCCACAACGTGAGGGAAAAGCTCAGGGACACCTCAAGCACACCAATGCCATCAGCTCTCCCATGGCAGGGCAGGGGGGAATCAATTCAGAGGCTTCTGCATCTCTGTTAAAACACCCTTCCTCTATCTCGCTGACATCACAGAATCATTGAAGGTACTGTAAAACCTTGTGGTGTCACGGTGTCACAAATAATTCAGTAGTGTCTGTCACTACCACATTTCTACCATCAGACACGCCTGGAAAACCAGGAAAATAATTTAAATTAAGTTTTGTGGTTTGCAGAGGTTCTGGCTTTGAATGCAGGTTTGCTTATTTTTGGTGCTGGAAAATTATTTCAAATGTCCAGGGTATGGTGCAAAACTTGTCCTGTCTTGGTACAGGACAGCCCATAAAGTACACATTTACATGATACAAAATACTACCAAGATACAGTCACCTGATGACAATCACCTAATGAGATTTAAAATGTAAAGATTAACTACCTTTTTTTAATTTCCAAAGATGCAGAAACAAGTGTTCAACTTTCTTCCAGATTTTTCTCTCATGAAAAATGAGTCAATAAATTTATAAGTTTCTCAAGATCAATTTTTTCCCCACTTGAGAAAGGTATTGAAGAAATATTCCAAATTGACAATAAACTTCATAACAAACCAACTTGACAGCTTAATTATTTTTAAAAATAAACAAATTTACTCATTCCAAGAATTAAAAGAAACAGCTTTCCTTAAAAACAATAAATACATTCACTTTGTCTCTGTGCTTGTAATAATAAAGAAATGAACTTTTCCAAATTAAAATGTCTTTAGTCACCCATGATGACAAACCCTCCCTACTGTATGCCTGAAACTAACGCATACACCATCGTCCTTTCCACGATTTCTGCTGGGCTACTCACTTACCTTAGGTAAGCCTCATAAGAAGGCCACTGCCTCCCATGACAGATAACCATGCACACACAGGACAGCAATCCTGCGCATTTGCAATGAACGCGGGACCTCCTGCAAGCATTGGATTTACCACGTATGCACAAAATCACAGTGCCATGCACACACAGCAGACTCAGTGCACAGCAGCAGACAGAAAAGACACGGAGCGACTCCACAGTCTAACATAACTACTCCAAGCAAAAACGCATAAAGTAGCTTCCTGGTTTATGCAAAACAAAATACACACACTGATGTTTATTTTGATGTTTTTCTAGTCTTTCAGTCTTTCAGACTAGAAAAGCAACTTCCCAAGCAAAGCACTTAATTTTCTTATTTCAGACTGCATCATACTGGATCAGAACAGCCAGGAAAAAAATCAATTAAAGGAAAGACGGGATTGAACACTTCACTAAGTGCAGCAGAATGAGAACAGCACTAGGGATTACAAGCATATTTTATTCTGGATTAGTAGCAAAAAGTGCTTCTTTGAAACAGAGTTAAGTTCCCACAGCTAAATTCAGCTAAACAGCAACGTGTCATAGAAACATTCGAGGCAATTCAGCAGCAGGTCCACCAGAAATCTGGCAAACATGAGAATTTTATTAAACAACAGACAAGACTATGATCATAACTACACTACAGATGTTCACTGTCACAAGTCAGGAATGTTAAGGGGTACAATCCCTAAACAACAGAACTGTGCTGGTATAAGCACCTCATATTGGTGTGATTACACATGCAAAAGTGTACTTTTACCTGTATGAGCCATTCTGTTTGCAGGGTGGGGTAGCAGGAGTGCACCATCCTGGTGCAGCGGAGTTTTATTAGTGTGGCTGCACACATAATAAAACTCTATCAACACACCAGTACAGGCCCTTTCAAGTAGGGAAGCAGTTTATCTCGGGAGGAAGTAAGACTTTGAAAGTGCATTCAAATGCCTTGAATGAAAAAAGTTACATCAGCAAACAGAGTCTAAGATATCTGGGTACACATTAGAGCTTTTGCCAGCACAGCTCTGTCCGTTAGTAGCTGGGGACAGAACTGTAACAGGCAGTCATACTGACAGAACTTCAGTACAGGACAAACCTTAACATAAGACGCTTACACTACGCACATCTTCCAACCTGTAGGCCCATAACTGTATTTGATAAACAAAATGCACATTCAGTTTAGCATTTCTGCGTTTGAGGAAACAGTAACTAATTTTAGGAGGAAAGAAAAGTACTATATACATGCCATTGGCATTTATTAGCCCAGAGCTTCACGGGTGCTTAAAAGACTAGGCAGATACACTCTACTGGCTTACTAACAGACTGACATTTGGCTTTTTTACTACTCCTATATAACCTTCTTAAGCTTCTATTCACATTCTTCTGAGTAAACTAATCTCATATCTGCACTAATTTTACCCAAAGACAACAAAATAAAATTTATTTTGGGGGGTCAAGTTTACTTCCGCTCTCAGGGTCTGAACAGTATGAAGTAAAAATGAGACAGAAAACAGATTTTGCTCATTAAGAAAAGTTGTGAGTAGAATGACAAGTGCAGATAGCTCTGCTTTTTTCTTTTTCCATTTTAGACAGATTAAGGGGGGAAAAAAAGGCAGCTTTCTGCGGTCCAAAGCTTAGATTAAAAAAATAAACATAACTACCTCTGTACAAGAAACCTTCTAAAGGTCCCAATACAAGCTGATTTTACAAGCTGTAGTCCAAAGCTTATGCAACAGAAATACCAATTACAAACTTCGTTACTGGGTATTACTCAACATACAATATCTTTACACTCTTCTTCCATCACCTTCAGTGAAAATATTTTACAAATACATACTACTTATTTGCCTAACATTCAATTTCTGCTACTGAACTTGACCTCTTTAGCAGCACTAAAAATACGTTTCCAACAACTGCATAGGAAACAATGTATTTTGGAAAGGTAATTCAGTCTGGCATTCCTCCACTGAAGTACCAAAGAAATCAGTTCTTTATCATGGCTGTTAGCTGAACAGCAACAGTTATTCAGGCTAAATCTGAGAATCTTGCAGTTTAACTCTTCCACATCCCACAACTTGTTTATTTTTAAACACAAAAGATCACAATTCTACAATTGTTAAATTTCAGCTTGAATACTTACACTGTATTTAAAATTCCCTCTTCACAAACAGTTTTACACAAACTAGTAAAACTGTAGGGTATTTTTGTCAAGTTGGCATTATTACAGTACGTATAATATTTAGGGATGTGTAATTAGTGTACGTAAAAAGAGTTAATTTTACATTATAATTAAACTATCTGTATCCTTTGGCATGTCTCATTATCGTTGTCAGTACAACTGTGTATACAGAAATGGACTCAAAACAACTGCAGGATTATAGTTTCTGACCCTATCAGCACAGCTGCTGAATAAAAACAATCTGTGTTTTTGCACTTTTTTCCATAATTTCATTTGTAAAACGTGAGCTAAAATGTAACACCTGAAACAAGTTATAATTTTCATTCTTATTGCATGAAAAAGGCTTCATTAAATTAAGTAAAACAGAAATTAATTTCTCCTTCAGAATTTAGTGAAACACAGTAATTACAGCATACTGATTATGTTATTAAAATGCAGTAAATACAGTTCAGTTCCCAATTTTGATTAGGGTTTGCTGTGAGAACGCATATAATGCACATTTATTCTTTGTGTTTTAGATCCCTAACTGGAAATTTAAGATTTTTCTTAACTTTAAAGTCTACCAATGCTCTTGAGACTACCACCATTAATAATTGTGAAGTATGTACTTATTTCAGAAGCTGTATTAGATAAAAACTTAATAGTAGTACAACCCTCAAAAAGTTAACTGACAGCTGACTAAAGATTCTCCTAGCGAGGAGAGGCTTGACAGAACACGAAAAAGCAACCAGTTCTTTCATAAACTAGATAAGCCTTACTTATATTAAAATCCTCTCCTTGAATCTCCTACTACTCATATCACTACAAGAGACACTAGGCAGAAAAAGTGCACCAGCAAATAAAACTAGTGCAGATAGACACTACCACTTCTGTCAACTAAAAACCACCTAATCTCACTCTTGCTAAGCACCGTCCCTGCTTCCATTTTACCAGTTAAATTGTATAAACTCTCTGCCTAATCCCTATGATCCTTGTCCTTCCTCTCTCCACTCAGTATTTCCCACTGAAGTTTCAGGCTGTAGAGAATTAAAATGGCACAGCTGTAAATTACAACTATAAAGACAATTAGTATATTAAACCAGACACAAATTAACATAATCTACTGTCAGAAAAATCTTAGTAGTGAAGCAAGTAAGTAGAACAAACTACCTTTTGATGAGTCCACTAGACACTGAAAAATATTTATTCAATTTTATTTACTATTTTGGACTCATACAGTTCTATTAGTATTGCTTTTGGGAGTTTCAGGGCGTTTTTTTTAAATTCAAAAGACATCTTTCAGTTGTATGAAAAGCACCCTCTGAAGCACCGTGTGAATGGTATGTATTATTTTATATTGGAACAGTTTAAAAATCTGTAAGTATTTTGTAGTGTACATAGATTTGCGGCAGAGCAAAAAATTTCTATTGGTGTGCAAATGAAGTTAACTAAAATATCCCTTAACCCCAAAACACAGAAACTTTATAAAAAAATGTATTTAAATGCTAGTCTTGAAATCAACAATAATTCAATTTGTAAATCACTGGAGTCATGAGGTCTCAAAGTAGGCTGAAGGCTAACACAAGCCTTTATTCTTCCACCAAAGTGCATTAGAAAAACTTTTCTGTGCAAAATGTTTCTGGAACCATCAAGGGAAAAAAATTTAAGGCCTAACTGTACAGCTATTTTGAGCGTACTTCTATATTTATTCCTATAGTAAGTTCCAAATGTCAAAGAATGATAACAAGCAGCTGGCATACATAGAAGTGGAGCAGAACCCAAAATATCTATTACAATTAACACTGTATATGTATGCTACACTTGTACAGTAACTACACATTATCATTTTTCATTGACCAGCAATTTAGTGGCTTAAAAAGCTAGTAGTTTTTGGTTTTTGAAGCTAAACCAATTCAAATTATCATTTACAAGAAAACTGTGTAAAACAGAAAGACAAAAAGAAACAGTAAAAAATTTCTCATAAAATAAAGCCAAATATAGAATATCAGCTGCCAAAGAATTTACTTAAATAAGGCTGTGATGATTAAATATTTTAAAAAAAGCTATTTCTGAAAAAAAATCCCAGATTATGGAGGGAAAAAAAAAAAAAACAAAACCAACAAAACAAACACCACCCAGGGAAATTATGAATGCTATATACATCCTTTTGAGTTAAACAAAAGGAATCAGCATTTTCTGTCTCCCTGAAGTTCCTAGAAGGAAAACATGAAAGCCCATGCAAGAAAAACAGCTTATTACACTATTTTGAATTACTGAAGGTACAAACAGCAAGCAGAGTGTAACACGCATTTTGTAACACATTGAAAAGACAGTAATGTTCTTTCCAATTTAAAAGTGACATGCTAAAATGGTAAGATTTTCTTAACCCACTATTAAAATACAGCTATCACTTGGAGGTATAAACTGAAAACTACTTAACTGTATGAAAACAAATCTGGTCACCAAAGAATAGCTTTGTGTAAGCCAAATAAGCAGCTCCAAACTACTATCACCTCCAAGAGACAGTATTTAAGTACATTAACGCAAGGGATGGGGAATGGTTACTGACAGGGAATTTACTAAATATTTAAAGCCAGACAACAATTACTACCAAAAATTCAACCCCTCCTGTTTTCCCCCCACAAGAAAGTCACCAGAACTTGATGTAAGTTCAACTTTTCTTGTGTAACTCACCAACGAGGAGATCACCTCCACTGCCCAGAGAAAACACTTGTCACCTCAAGGCAGGTAACTCTCACTCCCACCCTCAGAAGGCCCCCCCCCCACCCGGAACGAGTTTTTGGGGTGGTTTCTGGCGGCTCCCCGCACCCTGCCACCCGCCGGGCCCTCCTCCGGTACCCGGGCAACGGTGAAACTCAACGAAAAAGGCGGTTAAAAGTCGGTGGTGACGTCACGGAGAAGCTTGCCGGCGTCAGCTTGGATATGACGTCGNGCCGCCCTGACCCGCACCGCCCGCCCGCCTCCATTTTCTAGTCGAGCCCAAAGGCGTCCAGGCCGGAGGAGGCGGCCGCCCCTTTTTCCGCGACCCCTCCGCCGCAGCGGCGGCCNGCCCGGGGAGGGCGTCCTCTCCGCTCCGGCCCAACCGCGTTAGGAGTTTACGGGGCGGCGGCTTTTAGCTTCCTCCGGAGCCCCCGCATCGAGTCGCCGACCTCCTNCCGGTGCTCCTCCGGTTGCCTCCCTCACTCACCGCGGGGAGGGAGTGGGGGATCTCGCCGCCGCCGCGGGTCTCAGCCGAGCCGAGCCGCCATTTCCTCCTCGCAACCGCTCCGGAGCGTTGGGCGGGGGCGCTCCTCCCCCGCTACCATAGAAACCAAGATGGCGGCCAACGGCAGCCTAGAGCGCCTCGCGTTGCGCACGGCTCCGGGAGGACCGTCGGTGGGCGTTGGCCCCGCCTCCCGGGCGGACGGCGCGCGCGCTCCATCACGGCGCGGCGGCCTCTCAGCCCGGCCCACCACCGGGGCCGCTCGTCGCCGTCCCCTCCGGCTGCAGGGGAGGCCGAGCCCTTCCCCACACGGCTGCCTGCGGAGTCCCCGTCCCCTCGGCTCCAGGCCGCCGCATGCTGCCGTCCTGCGGCGGCTGAGGAAAACGGGAGGCGCGCAGCGCCGGTCACCTCAGGGCTTCCTCTGCAGGCTCAACAACGGCTGCTCCCAGTTCTCTTATCAAAAATACAGGGTGATCTTACCTCACAGGAACTGCAGGTTTTATTCATTATCCGTGAGGTTGCAAGTGCCAAAGCAAAGCTGCACAGTAGCGCTGCCAAACACTGTTTTGCTCACAGCGGCAGAGCTTTGTCACGGGATGAAGGTGGCAGAGGAGCTTGCCTTGCTGCCGGCGGCCCCAGCTGCTCACATCACCTGTGCTCCCCACCTGTGCTTATTCCACTGGGGATTTCTTTTGTTTTTCCTATTCTGCTCCATCTGTTTTAGAAAATCAAATGGCAATTGCTGCAGACCTCTGGGTCCAGGGTATGGAGTGCTGTGGAAGGGAAGCGTTCAGCGGATCAGCTCATCCACTGCATGGAGGCTTCCCAGTGAACACCCTTTAAAAATGGTTAGGCTACTCAAAAAGCTCTCTAGCATCCAAGCTGCTATAAATCGTTACAGAGAGTTAACTCCCATTTACAAGTTTTGTTCCTACTGTCAGGTTTGTGATATTAGCCATCAGAAGCACCTGCAGGCACTGAGGGGTCCGATGGTTTGCAGGCAGACCCACAGGGCCATGCAGACGCTCCTGACTGGACATCTAAAGAGCCTTTTAGGCAGCTGGAGGTGTGAGATTTGGCTCTCTTTGACCCTGATCCTGCACATTTTTCCTCATGTGTTGATAACACTGACTGCAGTTGGATTCCAGATAGGTGCAGTGTTTACTCAGATGAATTAAGGAATGAAAACATGAGGAAACATAAAAACATACTTAGCATTAATTCTGCAGAATTACAGCATTCCATCAAGTATTTTGATTACATCTTTTAGAAGTCTACATTCTATATACAAGACTTCTGGTGGTAAAAGCCCAGGATAATTTCGCAAAAGCTACTATTAGCTTTTCACCTGATAGCATAGTCAGCCTCTTTCTCCACCTGTAAAACTGGGCAGCATTAATACTTACTTCGCACAGGAACACCAAGAGGTAAAAAACCCCAACAGATTCCTGTGCAAAAGTACAAGACACCATGATTAAAGGCAAGCAGAAGTTTAATTTTTGTTCTGCAACTACAGAGCTACAAGAAATCAAAAGCACGTGGAGGGGAAATACCTTGTGATTTGGTAGATCAAGCTGCACTGGGATTTATGCCCTGGGAAAAGCTAATAACATATTGTGAACAGACAAATTTAGCATCTAGGGAGTGCTCAGACCCAGGAATTGCACACCAACGGACGGGAACATGCAAAACAAGGGATTGCACACCAGCAGTGAACGGGCGATCCTGCAACAGGGGACCCAGCAGTGAAACAGATATTAAATTCCTCTTACACGCATTCGGCAAGAGGCTTACACCATCTCAACGTAACACCGATTCACTTTGCACATCCAGTGAACACCATCTAAGGCACACTACACTTCCAGCCCACAAAACCCTACATCTTTGTGTTAAAGCCCAAACGGTAAAAGCCCAACGGTACCATCAGCACCTCAGTCCTTTCCCTGCCTCATTCCCTTCCTAATTCTTTTCCTGTTAGAGCCTAATTTCCCTTAACATGGGAAATTTACTCCTGGGTTACTGGTCTGAACCGGCATTGTCCTGGCAGCACACAGAAGGAGCTTTTTTGGGTACTGACATAACACAAGTTTTGTTTCAATTTAGGCCTCCTATCATATAACACGATGATAGTTTCTAACTGGTTTGAACTGAAAACACTGCCGGGAGATTCTAGTGGAGATTAATGACTATCAATCAGCATCTAAAACAGTCTAATAAGCCCCTTATCTATCTCTCCTTCTTAAATACCGGAGAAGCTTATGCTAAGATATCTACAAATCCCTCAGCACTAACTCTCCTTAAAACTTTTCTCCACTGCTTTCCAAACCTTTCCCGCTGTAAGGCAGTCAGTACACTGAGACTTTCCTCTGCAGCAGACGCATCTTTATTTGTTTATCCCTTACGTTTCCCCAGTTGTTCTTTTTTAAGCTTTGGATGTCTGCAAATTGGCCTGATTTATATTTGTAGTCTCACGCAAGTGTCTTTAGGTGTGACCCATAAAACTACAATTTGCGATAGGCACTAAGGCATCATCTTCACGTTGCACAGAGATGGTGTCCCCAGATCTGGGGTGTCACTTCTGCACTCACCCACCTTTCCCTTCACCAAGATAGCAACCTTTCCCAGTGTTTGAAGACGCAAAACCCTTAAATATAAAACTTACTTTATGCTCACCCCTTCTCTCAGCGCTTCCTCACTGAATGTTCTGGTGAACCAATTTCAGCAGCCAGGTAAACACCAGAGACAGAGTTAGCCCATGAAAAGAGTAGGGATGAAAGCAAACAAGCAAGTTCTCTTCCCCTCCTCCATCTCTGCCAGGTGGTGTGGGTTTTTTAACAGATAATTGATTATTTTAAGTCAGGAGAGACTAATTTTTGTCAGCTGTGCTCCAGCTTTACCTTTTGTTGTGAAAAAAGGGCTCTGTCCTCAGAGTTCAGCACTTCACTCAAAATAGGTATGTCAGGTGTCAAGGTAGTGTATCTTCTGGGTCCTTGATCCTCCAAGGCTCCTGATAGTTCATTTTTCGTAAAGACTAGATGAACACAGAGAAATACTTTACTAAGGATTAAGTATATTGACATAAATAAAGCAACCCCCTTCCCTACCTGCTGACAGAAACTTGCAGATTCCCCCCCCCAACCCTCCAATTCTAGGTAAGCTCTCTCCCCCTTCCTATAATATATAGCTTTTTTGGCCAGGATTTTTGAGACCTCTCCAGGAATTAGTGATTTTGGTTTGGGATTCATTCCATTCAACTCCAAATATCAGTGATCAAAATACCTCTTAGAGATGAGGCTTTATCAAATCCTAATCCATGTAAAAATTCTACAAACTGCACTGAATTACAGTTATTATATATTTCTGTTCATCTCAGTTTCGTAGTCTTGCCCAAAAATCCAACTTCCCGTGTTATTACTGCCCTAATTACTACAAGATTTCTGTGTGCACATTGAAGCCATGGAATAGTTTCCTGAAAGCAAAGTAGTTTGTTTCCATGCACTTTAATCCAACTTTGGAGCTACAGAAGTATCCTGCAAGGTTTCCCGGGTAGTAAAAAGAAGGTTTGGTTCTAACTTTGGGGAGAATGTGAGGGTTTTTAACAGAAGTTAGGCTTTAGTGCTAGGAAAAGAGGGAACAATGTAGGAAGCTTTTGCCCTGAATTGCTGCACAGCTTTGTATCTTCCTACCCCCATCTTAATTTTGTGAGGTTTAACAAACAAAAGCCATGCAAGTTTGCTATCGCCAAATCCTTGGGTATTCCAGGCTATGAAGCACAGGGAACATAACCATTCCTCTTCACAAGAGACAGACACAGATATTATACGTGGGACAATTAAACATTTATTCAGGGAGATACAAATTAAAAAGGGGAATGCAGAAGGCGACAAGGCAGCTTTCTATCAGGAAAGAAAAAGTATAAAACACGTGTCATCTATTACTTAAGATAGTGCTCATTCCCCCAAACACACACTTTTTATTGCACCCAGAACATCAGTAGGGAAAAAAAGGCCTGTATCAAGATAAAGGAATAATAGTTCTATAAGCTTTTTATATACTTTGGAGTTTAACACATTGGGCTAGTGCTGCCTTCAAAAAAAAAGGTATCGCTACAAGAAGTACTATCTAACCAAACATAAACAATTCATGCATTAGTCACTTTGTTTTAAGACTCAGTAAGAAAATGCTTCAGTAGGAACATTCAAAGTGTGTTTGTTGCAACTAAAGTGGCTGTAAAGCCTCTTTTCTCAAAAAAAGCTCAGTTTCTTAGAAGGTTTTACATGACGAGCAGCATCAAAAAACTAGGGAAAGCATTCAAAAGGGAAAAAAAAAAAAAAAGAAGAGAAGGCAGCTGGTCATGGTATTCTGCACAGAAAGATTAAAAAAACCCTTGTGTTTTGTTAACATTATGATCAGAAAAAATGCCAACTCCTAAAAATATTAAAAAAAAAAAAAAACACCCCAAACTATTTTTCATGACAAGCAAAACCTCAACTCAGGAGGGGCCTTTAGCCCCTTTTTACTTTTCTTTACCTCAGGGACAATAAAGGGGGAAAGGGGCATTTCTGTTGCAGTTGGTTGAACATCCCAACCTGTGACAAAAGGGGTGTCGGCACCTCATGCCTGTTTCAGCTTAGTTATTTGATATAGCGTGCTACTTATTAGAAAGCAATTACGCCTGTTCTTTACCTGCGAGCAGCAATTGCGGTATGAATCGCACCCTGGTGCCCCCTCTCTGCTCGGGGTGCGTCTCCCTCTCCAGAGGAGCCACAAACCCTCCTGGAGGCAGCGGGGGGGGGACACACGCCTTCCTCCGCTCCTTCTTTATTGCAGAAACTCCTCCTTTCGGGGAGGAGCCGGCAAGAACCAGGCGGGACGGCGGAGCCCAAGAGAGATGTCCGAGGCTACGGGTTCAAAAAGAGTTGATGTTTGAGTTAACCGACATTCGTTGAGGTTTTAGCCCGAAGAAGAGCCCTCTCCGTCCGTAGGAACCACTCGCCACGCTGAACCTTTCTTTGTCACGGGGCTAACAACTGCGTTACTAAATATTTGAAGCTCTTTGGCCAAAACTCGGCATTGTTTATAAACTCGGAGGTTTGTTTGCGGGAATAAGTTAAAATAAGAAGTTATTGGTGGCGTTGTGATTTTCGCAGTGTCGATGTAGGGCCAATCGGAATGGAAGTGCGTTTTGGAGGCTGCGCTTTATGGCACAGTTACAAAAACAATAATCACGGGATGATTTGGGTTGGAATGGACCTTACCGCTTATTCAGTCCCACCCCCCTGCCCTGGGCGGGGACACCCCCGCTGCACCGGGCTGCCCAAAGCCCGTGAAAAACGAGTGATTGGATCCATATCCCCAGTCTGTGTAAGTCAAATTACATTTTTGAGGAGTATCGTTTGCAGCACGTCAGAATTTGTACCTCTTGAGGCCATTTAAACACCCAAACGGCGGCGTTGCCTCGGCCGTGACCCCCCCGGGCGCGGCGGCGGCGGATCGGGAGCTCTGCTCAGCTCTCCTCCGCAGCCCAGCCTGCCAACAGCAGCGGAACCGGCACAACCATACGCCCACGTACCTACAGCGGCCCTTCTCCCCCGCGTTGTCCGGCGGATCGGCTCCTGCCGGGCCCGGCCCCACGGCGTCCCGCCCCGCGCCGTCTCTATGGTCCCGGCTCCCCGCTGGAGGGCCGCACCGGCACGGCCGAACGGACGCTCTGGCCCGGGAGACTCTATGGTTGCGTGTTCTCGCCCTTCTCCGGGCGCTGATTGGCTGGGAGGACAGCTCTCGCGAGACCCGCGCGCCAGCGGCCTGGCGGAGGCGGCGGAGGGGCCCGCGTTCGTGCGTCGGAGCCGGCAGCGCCGCGCGCTCGGTAAGATGGCGCCGGTGGACCCGCGCCTTCCCTCAGGGGACGGAGGCTGGCGGGGCGCTTCCCCTGGTGCGGCGGGACGGCCCGCTGTCCGCCGCTGCGGGCGGTGGGGAGGCGCCGGGCCTGTGGCGAGCAGGGCCGAGCGCTTCGGTGGCCCGAGCGCCGCGGAGGGCCAGGTCGGGGGCGGGCGGGAAGGTCGCGGTGCCGCGGCGGGCGGGGGCCTCGTGGGTGTCGGGCCGCCGCAGCCCGTTGAGGTGGGAGCCCCTTTCCCTCCTCGACGCGTAGTTGAGAGCGACGTGAACGGGGGGCTGGGGACCGATCGGCCCCTCAGGCGGCCCCGGGCTGAGCTGCCTCCCGCTGCCCGGCTTCCCTGGGGCCAGCGGGGCTTTGGCTGTAGTTTAGAGGGAGAGAAACCTGTGGGAAACCGGCCGAAGGCGCGCTGCCGCTCGTGTTGGTCTGAGAGGGGTGGCGGTGCCTGTTGCTGCTGTTGTCGCCGCCTCTCCTCCCCCTTCCGCTGCCCCTGCGAGCGTGACTTGAAGGTAGAAGTGATTAAATGCCGGCTTTAGCGAAGCGCTTTGCTCCCAGATCTGAAAAAAAAATATAGTCGAGAAAAATACTAGAAGATACCACTTCAGTAGCGTTGACGCGTTGACAGGAGTACTTTTGGGGACAGCGAAGCTGAGCTAGTGTCTTTTAGCTGTACGTTGGGTAACATATCACACAGATTTCTAGCTTTACAAAACTGGAGCTGTTCCATCTCAGTTTCGGTGAAAATTTTAAAGCAACTATTGTTTACGTAGGCTTTGCTTTAAGGATTTGTTACGTTTTTTCTGGCTAGCTGTCAAGCTGTTTGATTAATTTGTGTCACTTTGTGGTGCTGTGTGTCCTGTCTAACTTGTAAACAAGGCTTATTTGGAGTGAATTTAAGAGTAACTACAAGAAGATGGTATTTGAATTTTTTATTCTGATACTTGATGAATGCAGCTTTAGAGACTGACTAGGAGATGTTAAAGAGTGCAGGAACAAGGAGGAGAAAAATGTAAAATTGTGGTTTGAGATAAAAGGGTTTCTTTTGGGTTATTAATGTAAAAGATATAATAAAAAAGGTATGAAGATGGTAGTAGTAACACAGTGCTTACACACCTTAAACTAACTTTCCTCTTCGATTGTGTTAAATTAGATGCTTTTCTTTTCTTGTAGTAAGAGTCCAGGATGAGTTATGCAGAAAAACCTGATGAAATCACAAAAGATGAATGGATGGAAAAACTTAATAACTTGCATATCCAGAGAGCAGACATGAACCGCCTTATCATGAACTACCTTGTTACAGGTAAAAACGAGTAGTATGCTAGGAGGCTCTTAAACGCATGTCACTTACTTTTTCAAGACAGACGGTTTTGGCTGGAATATGCTCTAGATGGAGTGAATTAAGGGCTTTGAGGACTTAGCGATTGCTGTTGGATTCTCTTAGCAATGTACAGCTGCTCTTGTGTTCTCTTAAGTGGAAACTGACTAAAATTCAGAGCAGTTGTCATGCAGTAGAAGTGATATTATCAACCTTAACTCCTAAAAGATGTAGAAAAGAAAGTATTTTCTGGAATGCTGTTAACAAACATTACCTGCTTTTGTATGATATCCTTTTTTGTGCCATTAAAACAGAGTTCAAGATATGTTGCAGTCATTAGATAGTACTCTGAAAGCTGCACAGAACAGCTATCAATCATAATCAAGTTTTAACTAGAAAGATAAACTGTAAAAGGGCACTGTAGTTGAAATAGTTTGAGAACAGAAATATTAACCCCTGCAGGATGTAGGCTAACTTTATACTTGGAACAATCAAAAACCCTTGGAAATTGTCCCTAGCAATTATAATGCATACCAGCACAGTAAGCTATACTAGGGCGGAGGCATCTGTATCCGATCTACAGCCCTGTTTACATTGGTGTGTAGGTGAAGCCTGTGGGGTGAAGGAAGAGCATCTTAGTGGTGTAAATCATTTTTGTGTGTATGAAAGCGTGACTTAGGATTTCAAATAGCTGTTATAACTTTAAAAAAATGTAGTGTTAGTACGAGGCAGCAAAATGCATTTTCTGTTTCTTCTCAGTAAAGCGACTAGGTTTGTATAAACAAATTGGGGGTCTGGAGGGAGAAGTAAAACCACTCAAATTTTGGAAATCCCATTTTGGAATAAGTATACTGCTCTATTTAAATATGAAACAAGCTTTCAAGTTAAGAGTGATCGGACTACAAGTTGTGTGCATCCTTAGAGAATGAGGGCACTTGAGTTAAGAATGAATTAAGCATGTACTGCTGGATGCCTGTTGGATAAACACCTATTTAAATAAGAATTTTTCAGAATTTCAGACTTTATCTTTAAACACCCAAAATGCACAAACAATACTCAAATCTTTTAATTTAAGCTGATTTTTTTGAAGCGTTTCATGAAATATATTTTACAGTTAAAATGTTTCTATTTCAGAGGGCTTTAAAGAAGCAGCAGAGAAATTTCGAATGGAGTCTGGAATTGAACCCAGTGTTGACTTAGAGACTCTCGATGAAAGAATAAAAATTCGCGAAATGATATTGAAAGGACAGATTCAAGAAGCCATTGCGTTAATAAACAGCCTCCATCCAGAATTGTTAGATACAAACAGATATCTTTACTTTCATTTGCAGGTAAGGACAGGTGGCAAACTTGATTTTTGTTTTTAGAGGTTGCGGAGAGACCAGGGGAAAAGGGGTGCAGGTTTTACGAGTATGTTGGGAAGTTTGGACACGGATGTTTGTTCTTGGCATCGTTTTGTAGCGATGGCAGACTTCGTGGCCTGATGCAGGAACCATCATATACAATGAGTAATGTGAAAACTTAGCAGCAGTGGCCTGTGACTTGCCAACTTCCAATTATTGTTAGTCTGATTTTCTAGTAGTTCCTTTAGTAACACATCTTTTCAAAACCCATTACTCAAAAGCGTTGGGTTACCTTTTTCAGTAGATTTTGTAGACAGGTCTGCTGCTCCTTGTCTCACACATTGAGAAGAGTTGACCTCAAACTGTCAAATTATGGATTAGCGTTTGTCTCAAATTACAAATTTCCATCTGAAGATTACAGTCTTGAAAAACTGCAGATTTGTTAATTTGTCTAGCTAATATTGCTTTGTCTTTTGTATGTAGCAGCAGCATTTGATTGAACTGATTCGGCAGCGTGAGACAGAAGCAGCTCTGGAATTTGCTCAGACCCAATTAGCAGAACAAGGCGAGGAGAGCAGGGAATGCCTGACAGAAATGGAGCGTACACTGGCTTTGCTTGCCTTTGATAATCCTGAAGAATCACCATTTGGAGACTTGCTTAACATGATGCAGCGACAGAAGGTAGTCCTTTCTCAAAAGGAAATTGATGTCTTTTATTCATATGTAGTGAAAATGATGTCCAAATATTTTTTAAATGTTTAGAAAAAAATCCATTTAGTGGTATGCAAAATAACAGAAGTATTTCTTAAGCAAGATTCAAACCAAAAAGCTGTTAATGTATTCAACTACTTGGCTCTCTTCCTTGTTTTCTTCAGGCTCATCTTTTATGGAGCTTTATCCTGACCGTATTCTGAGAAATTAGCTCACTAGGTGTGATCTTGCCAGTGTCTGTATGACATTAGCAGTATTAATCATAGAAAAACTATCACTGAACTCCAGTATTTCTTTTCCAGGTATGGAGCGAGGTTAATCAAGCTGTTCTAGACTATGAAAATCGTGAATCAACACCCAAGTTGGCAAAATTACTGAAACTACTACTGTGGGCTCAGAATGAGCTGGACCAGAAGAAAGTGAAATATCCCAAAATGACAGACCTCAGCAAGGGGACGATTGAAGAACCCAAGTAAACTGTGTGCAGATGGACATCAAACAATCTTAGTACTGCACAGTATACATTTATATCAGTCTGTGACTGAAATATTTTTACTACAGTACAGCACTCAATTCAGATTTTTCAATGAACATCTAATTTGAAGGGAGAAAAGTCCCTTTTAAATGCTGCAAAAACTGCATTGAAAGGCGCTGTATCTCTTTGAAAGTCTGACTTAGGCTATGCACTATAATACATTTTTAAAAACAATTAAACAGGACAGAAAAAATAGCATTTTTAAAAGTACATAACTCAAGCTTTCTAATTGGCTACTGATGCCTAGTTTAGTGGCCAGTGAATTAATACGGAGTTATATTGGCAACTATTCAGTTAAGTTTAACTGTCTCCTGTTTGAAATGTGTATATAGAACAGTGAATATTTTCTACCTTTAAGTTATAGGCAGATATACATTCCCCTTAAAAGTGACTGGTCAAGTTTTCATCTATAAACTTTGCAGTAAGGTCAACCTTTTGCTTAGGAAATAGTGTACAAACTTGTAAATCATAATTTAAGGACTTTTTTTTTTTTTTTTCCTTGTTTCTGACTTTTTGGTGCTTTATATGGTGAGAGCTATGTTCATAATGGATCAGTGACCCATCTTTTCAGGAGGAGTATTGTTGGAAATAAGGGTTTTTTTCTTAATTTTCACGAGTGACCAAAATGGCCCCCAGAGGCATTTGAAGGTTTTTGTTAGCAGGGGTCTTTCCCCCCAATATTAAATTTGCAGCTGTAGACACTGCAGTGGTTCCACTAAAGCTTTGAAGGCCCCTGGATGTTTGTAAGCTGAAAGACAGGCTGTGTTAGGAGATCAAGTGCGGGGGAGAGATGCTCGTTGAAGCCTCTGATACATCATCTTGTGCAGGATCTGCCTTTGTGCTTGCTGAATAAGAATCGTAGTTTTAGAGGTACTTGGGCTGTTTTTATGCCTTGAGCTGAGCAGAGCAGGGCTGTCTAAAACCAGAATTTTTCTGTTTTCTCAATTCTTCCATACCTTTCTGAAGAGATGCAGTTCATCTTCACCTGTATTTGTTTACTGACTGTCCTCACTCCAGTTAGGATTATAGTTTTAATGTTTTACATGTGAAGTCCAGACTTTCAAGTCAACAAATGGTAATCTTCTGGGTATGGGATGTTCTGGTCAACTGAATTTTGCAGCACTGTACGCTGGTATATATCCAGTGGTAGTAAGCACTAACCTTGCCAAATCAAATTTCTAGATTTTTTTGGTCGCATATATCAAGTTATTACAGATTTGGTCAACAAAGACCGAGCTGATGGGTGAAATAGTTTAACATCATGAGACACGGGCAGTTGTCACACCAGTCCCATACTGTACATAATCTAGTCTTGTATGGTAGATATTACCCTGTAGAATGAAACTTAGTTTTCACTTAATTTTACTGGAATACTTAACGCATTAAACTGTATAAAGCTTTGCAGATACACCTGACTTATGGAAACTAACAAAACCTGTTACTGATTGCATTACTGTGAACACTGTTTACTTGTGTAGCTATTTTTTGTGGGGGGAAACCGTTGTTTGCTAAGCAGCTATTAGAGATGTGGAGCGTCAAGGTTAAGCTAGATGATGGATATAGCAAAATTTGTTCCCATTTATTCCCAATCGTTCTGTTCTCCACTTTGAGGCATTTGTGGCATGGAGGTCTTAAAGTTTATGCATAACAAACAAGCTATCAGTAGCCCCCCCCCGCCCCCAACTACAGCAGCGGTCTGGCTTTCCTTCACACCCAGGCTGGTTATTCTAACACCGAACTTTTAACAGTTGTGGGTTATTTTTTTTTATTCTTTTTTTGGCTTTTTCCAGTCGGTTGATGTCTAAAAACCATGTATAACTTTTAGTTTGTGAGAAACTGTATGGTTAATGTAACTTTGTTTTAATAACAAACTGCAGAAACAAAACTGGAATAGCTCTAATTTCTTCATCTATAACTGATCAGCTTTTCCTCTGTTCTGACGCTTGTGGTGTTAAATGTCATCGAAAGCTTCTCCCGGATGAAGTGGAAAGTGGTGCGTTTTTGTGGCATGACTAGCATTTTTCTCCATGAGAAGTGCAGTATTACAGTCCTGGTTGAGAAGTTCACCGTACTTCTAGAACGCTACATTAATTTCATATAGTATTTGGGCAAAGACTGAGCATAGATTACTTGAATTTTCACTAGCTTGGTTTTTTTTTCCATTAATAAATAAACATGGTTTTTAAGGGGTTTAATATAAAATTAGTATAGAACTATTTCACTTTGTTTTTATGAACATGCCACATTGATAAGCAGCTTTAATCTGTAAAGTTTTTGGTAACTGCAAGAAAATATTCGAAAGCTATGCATTTTAGAGAAAGCATAAAGGTAGTGATAATGGTACTTCTAAGGATCTTTATATTAGTGTATATAAAATAGTTTGCATATACAAATATAATATATAATCTGTTTGAAATATTCTTGAATGGTAGGGGCTGTGAAACATATTATAATTTATGGAAATATTGTACACAGTAAACAGACCTCTCAGTACATGAATGAACTTTTGTCATATGCATGAGAAATGTCTTATTTGGTGACTACTAATGAATGGGATTTTGTTAACCCATTTTTGTTAGATAACCACTTTAACAAATACTATTAAATGCCACTTTGATCAGTTTGTTTTATTGTAAAAATACATATTTTGTTCCACTTAATTTAGAACAATATGAAATGACTTTTGTAAGAAGATTTGTTCCAAACTCAGCGGTGGCAAACAAATCTGGTAATTAAATGTGGTACACTACACTCATTCCTCCCCCCAGCCTTTCCTTTGTTGGAAGCAAATAAGATTTTTTTTTGTTAACGCTATGGACAGGAAGCAGTTGGGTTTGTAAAATAACCTGTCTCATATGCCTCTGCAGCAAGGCTGTATATCCAGTGTGTTTTGATTAGGCAAAAAATCTCTTTCCTTCTCCAAAGCCTGTGACCTCCCTCAGAACTGTCATCTTGGCTGTTACCGTGTTTCTTTTCTGCCTGTCAAATCTAAGCTGAGCTGTGGTTGCTTCTGTTGTACAATGGAGTCATTTTGGAAGGGTGGGGGATAACGGGTTTCCATGAAGATGAAGCATTGGTGGTACTTTCTGAGAAATACTCACTGAGCTGTTTTAATTCTATGTAGCTGGAAAACCAGAGGCTGCCGCACAGAAACTAACAGCCGAATTTTAAGTAAAGCATTTCCTCAAGACTTTTGAAGAGGCAAACTTAGACAGCTTGAAACCAGGTGAAGTACCTCTCTCTCTTTAAGATGATTTCATTGAAATGCTTTCAGCTCCTTCCACCCACGTGAAAAGAAAAATTGAACTGAATGTGGAGAGCACTTATGTAGCATTTAAGATGTGTGAAATTGCCTGGAAAGAATTCTGTCTCCTTTCCGCTCCTTGTACATACAGGGGAAGCCATTACATTATTCTAGGATGATTTTACTGTTTTTAATTTGTAAAATTTATGCTTTGTATGCTTGAGTATAAGCTTAAAAGCATTACTTAAAATTCTTGACTAGTAGATGAGTGTTGCTCGACTTAATTCAAACCACTTTTTGTCCAAGTTCGTTACAAAGCTTATTAAATTGAGTTGGAGCGTGATCCCTGTGTGTCTTATCTTCACGGGTAATGGGGCCTCCTGCTCTTAAGCTGCCTTGAAATACCTCAAAGAATATAAAAGGATACGGAGTCATATTTTGGCCAAAATCTGCCTTTAGGCTACAGCAGGTTGAGACAGGTCCGACCTGCGCTGTCGGTCTCTTCCATCCAGCAGCGATGTCACCGGTCAGTATTTGTTTCTGCTATAATTTTCTGGAGGAGGGCCGAGGAGGGTTGATGGCTGTTGCGGAGCCGCGCTGTCCCCAGTCCTGCTCCTCAGCTGTGCCCAGACAAAACACACAGCTTCACCATCAAAAGGATTTGTCTTTCTCAAGGGACATGTTTAGGTGCTAGAAACTGTTTTTATTCCTTTCCTCTCCCCTCCTGCCTTCATGTAATTAACAGTAAGGACAAAATTGGCCGAAGTGCCGCTGATACCATCAGACACCTCCGAACCAGGAAGCACCGTGCGTTCTCCATCACGCTCCTTGTGTGAAGTGGGGATTCCAACAACCTGCTGCTGCCTTACACCCACCCGGAGCAGTTCCAGCACGGGAGCTGCTGTTCGCTTCAGAGCAGTCTCCGTTTATCACCTTCCCTGATCATTTGCTTATTTTTCAGCATTTTACTGTCTGCAGCGGTTTGCAAAGTTGCATTATTTAGCACTGGGAACCACGTGCATTTTCTTCAGACCGTGGGCTAGTTGTGTTGAGGCCGCTCTTGGTCAGCGGGGACCTTCCTTCCAAGCTGCGGTTGGACTATCCTTTCGGACACAACAGCTACCCCTTATGGAATGTGTGCGCCCATTTCTCCTCTCACACCCCTTTGGGATTTGGTCTGGATCTGTGCTTAGCTCCATAAAACCATTGTCTGGATAAACTTCAGTGATGGTAAACGTCGGCTCAAATATTGACCCAATAATCTTTGGTTTAATCTTTTGACTAAGCTGAACACAGGAAAAACGAGAGGAGATTGGTGTTCTTGCATCAGATTATTTTCTGTAGTCAGCACCTGTCTTCTGAACCGATTCCATTTGCCATTTCATCAGCTCGGTTGGGAGGCTTGCTTCCAGAAAATTCTGCAGCAGTAAAAGGAGTGATGTCTGTGTTTTTACTTTTTAAACTTATTTATTTGCATGTGATGGATGTTACGCTCAACCACTTTTTTAACTGCAGCTATTTTTGACAGTGAAGCTAGCTTCTTATATGAGACGGGCGTTAGTCAAAGAAGCTATTCATTGCGGAGGTGATGTTGAGCGGTACAAGGAGTGGACCTGGAAGGGTACAACAAATAAAGAAAACTTTGTGCAATATGTTAAATTTCTAAATTGAATCATTATTTTAGTAAGTTAGTAGCCAATGTTGCAGTGTCTGTTGGAGGTTCTTGCATCCCACAGCACCGAGACTTGTATTAAATCATACAGGAGTATGAGTTAAGAAGGATTCTGTACCTGTGATTACCGTAGCGTGCCCAAAACCGCTTTCTGAGCTTTTTACACAGATTTCACTTTAGTTACATCAGCACTCCTCTCCCCTCCTGCCTCGAATTAACTCCAAACATACACACTATTTAAAAAAACCATATTGAACAATGGTTTTGATTTTTGGCTGCATTTTACCATGACTTGGCTCCCTCTTCTGGAAACGGTCTCAGTAGCAGAATGAATAAAAATATTTTATATTTTCCAGTTTCCTGCCCGAATAAAGGGAGGAAAAGCTACAACGGGATGAAGGCTGAGCCTGTGGTTACTACACATGGTTCCCCTCAGCTTCCACTTGTACCGAAGCTGCTTGGATTTGGTTTCTGTGTTGTTAGCGGGTCTGTGCAATGTGTGTGACTCTGCCACGGGCCTTTGGGGGGAGATCTCTCCTCTGAGGAAGAAATGCTGAAGCAAATGACAGAGTATGATTTTATGATTTGTAATTTATTTTGTTTGTTTGTTTTTGTCAGCCCTGGTGACCTCCTTCTTGAGTTGTTTCTGTGGCGTCTGAGGAGCCTTTTGCTACTTCACTGACTAAGGTTTAGCTTAATAATACTGTTACCCCTCTTGACTTAAGTAGCCACCTGCTCTTCAGGGACCTGCAGAGTGTTTGTGTTCGGAGAAGAATGGGTGAGTTTGCTAAACATTGGTCTGCTACAGGCTTCATTTTAATGATCACTTTACAGGCAGCTGTCTGCAGGAGCAGCAGAGGGGAGATGCCTGCCCTGCACCTTGTACTTTTTGGTGCAGCCCAGCAGCTCTGGCGCCTTTCCCAAGGGCCGTGTATAACCTTGGCCAGGAGGTGCAGGAGTTTCTCCATCCTTCCTGGACCGAAGCTTTGCCGTGCCTGCGTCCAAGCCGCTTTCAGCCCCTGAACGACGTCTTCACAAAGCTCCTCCGCCTGCTCATTCAGGTTCCTGAAGTGAGTCATGAGTCCTCCTGTGTTAGACTGAGATAACCATGATTTTAATTATCTTTTTCCGTAAAGGAGTCTGATTATCTCAGATCTTACTACAGCAAGGCAAGAGCTCTATCCAAAGAGTTAAATCAGGCTGTAACAATACTGATTCCTGTTTATTTTTGCATTAAATTCTTTGCAGGGCAAGATCGTATTCAGTTCTAATCCTTAAAAAGCAGAGGTGGAGACTTTTCTGCTGTCAAAACCATGAAAGCTGGAGGAGCAGGGTCTGTCTCACCAACGGTAACGTTGTGCTTTCCAGGTGTCGGAGGGAGAGGAGAGACCCTGTTTAGCCCCCTATGTAGCCCTGCTCGGATGGGGATGTAAATATATACCGGAGGAGAAGAAAAAAGTAGAAAAAAAGAGGAAAAAAAAAAAAAACCAAAACCAAAACCCCACGTTTGTGGGTGATGGATGGAGAAAACACCCCCAGCACCGGCCGAGCGTCTTCCCCGCCCGGGCACCCTCCGGGCCCGCGGGTTCGAGGCCGGCCGGGGCCGGGTACCGGCAGCGGGGCGGGGGGAGCCTCCCGCCCCCGGGACTTCCCGGAACGGGGCGGCGGGAGGCGCTGACACGTGGCCGCGGCCCGGCGGGGGGAGGGAGGGAGCCGGCGGCCGCCGCGATGTGAGGCGGCTGAGGCGGAAGGCGCTGCCCGCATGGCCGCGGGTGGCGGCGGCAGGAATGTCCCGCTGTGCAGCGCCGAGCACGGCCCCCGCGCCGCCCAGCGCGACGGCATGAGGCGGGATGGCGGCGGGGACCCGTACTGGTCCAGGTAAGGCTGGTCCCGCTCCTGGGAAAGCCGCTCCCCTGCTTGCAGCGCTCGCCCGGGGAACCCCCCCGCATCCCCCGGGACCCTCTGCATCCCCCGGGACCCGCCGCAGCCGCCTCCTGATGCCGCTCTTGGAAAAGACGCCGCTTGGGGATGGAGGGGGTCGGGCAGCCCGGACCCTTCCCGCAGAGCGGGTGTCGGGAGGGGACTCCCGCGGGGACAGTGGCCGCGATGTCGCCGGTGCCGGACCCCCCGCTCCCCGGCCCCGCTGTTGCCCGCCGGGGGAGGGGGAGGACGGTGCCGGGGACACGGTGCCGCCGGCCCGGGCAGCCCCCGCCGGCTCCCTCCGCCGGGCTCCCGCGGAGGCGGTAGAGGAAAGGGGGAAGATACGGCGTTACGGTGAAACACCGCGGGGGGGTGGGGAGGGGAAGGCTATTTGGCTTATTTCTGGCCTGTAGTGAGTTATTTAAACATGCCGTTGAAACCATTATGAGGTTGTTATCGAAGTGTTCCAGCAGGAATGTTTGTACTGGTGATAGAAATTCATTAAGATAACGTCTGGACTAGGAGCTGGGCAGCAGCTAGACAGCGCGAACCGTTCTTCAAATTAAGTAATTAAGATAGTTAAAAATACTACTAAGCCGTTAAAAGCGCTATTAAGCCCGAGCTGTCCTCTTTTAACAGTAGGGGCACAAGCAAACACAGGGTGGTCTTGTGTTTGGAGCAGGGGCTACGAGCCCAGGAGCCAGCTGGGCTACCTGCGGCCGCGCTCCTCCGCTCTGCCGCCCCGGGAAAGTCACCCGGCACCTCGGCCTCGGGATCCGCTGCTTCTCTCCGCCAAGGCGGGGTGAGATGGTGATTCACAAGTGCCATGTGGCAGCAGGAAGTGATGGTCAGAGGCTTTTTCAAACTGTGAGCCCCTGGACTCCACCGTGTTGTCACCGCGCTTTTGAAATTTGGTTCGGTTTAAAGCCACCACGAAGAGGAACTAACACCTGGCTGCTGCGGCGGTGGCCTGTCCCACCGGCTCCCCTTCGCCTTCAGGGCCGGTGCCACCCCATGGCGAGCTCGCCCTGGCAGGAGAGTGGAGGGACAGCCACTGGGACAGGTGACAAGGGTGCCAACGCACAGGAACGTGTGGCCAAGGGGAGGAATTGCCCCGTCCAGCAGCAATTAGTCGCTGGCTAAGTTGGGGTTTATCATCTATCGCTTCCTGCAGCGGTGGCTGACGTTAACTGCCCTCCGGAGGCTTCTCCTGTGGTTAGAGACCTGGAAGTCTGATCAAACCCACAATCAGGTCAAGAGTAAGGGGGAAGGTCTCAAAAGCAGATCTTTGGCAGTAGGGTGGTTTAACATTTTGAAGATTCTCTCTCCAAAAATCAACTGGGAAAATTCCTTCTCTCTGTCTCCCCTTTTCTAGCTTTTCCCTAAGTCTTTGTGAAAATGGGAGTGATGAGAGAGGAAGAACCTCGCGCCGAATTTGCACGAAACAAAGTTTCTGCATGTTTTTCCTCTAGAAAAAATGAAATACATTTGGCCACAGCAAACCCTCCGGTTTCCCAAATCTCTGAGAAAAATGCAAACCATCGGTAACAGTTTCCAAAGCGATGATTTGTTGATCAAGACAGATGCATTTTGAAGCATCTCTGACCATCTTAAGCGCTACTAGTAGTTGAAAGAATCCGGTTAACGGGAAGGAGCGGCAGGATAACCAGTCAGATGGTTATCTATATTGCAGTAATTCCAGAAGCAGCGATCACCTCCCCGTTGTTTGGCGTAGGCGCACACGCGTGGTCGCAGCCCTTGTTTGGGGAGGGTTTATGGGGGATTTATGGTCTAAGGTAAACGGTGGGGACGGGGCGGGGGGGAGCAGAAAGGGGAGCGATCCACCAGCTCATGCCAGCAGGTCGGTCCAGTTGTATGAATCAGTTTGGCAGACGGTTTTCGAACAGCGTATGCAAATAAATAGCTCTCACCATTGCCAAGTAATGAGTTGCTGCCACGGAGGGTTTTATCAAGTGGGGGAAGTGACCTGGGTTCTCCTTTCGTGCTCCAACAAAAGACATGCCAGGCAGCCTTCCAAGATCCGTCTGCAGCGTCAGTGCAAGGGAAGATAAACAGTTATCTCGGCAGGTTTATTTTTCCGTCTCTGTTCATGCCGCTTCTTCTTTTGTCCTCCCTTTTTTCAGCTGGCTTTTCCTTCCGCTTCCACTGTTCTTGCCCTATGTTTTATCCTGCCTCTCCGGCTGCCTTTCCCAAACTTTTCTGCAGGTTGCCAGTGGCTCCGTTAGCACACATCTCCTCTTGCTCTTCCAAGAAAAACGTTTTGGGATTTCTGTCTGGGGCTTGAAAAAGCCCTCGCGTTTACGTAGCGCGGCTGGACCTTTAGATAGCGCTTTTTAACGGAGATCTTCACACGCCAAAGCAGGATCCCTCGGGCAGTGGGTGTGCGTTAGCAGCTTTGGTTTGACTCGGGGGAGACTGAAGTGCTGAGAAGAGAAATCTCCTGCTAAAGGCCGCACACAAAGCCAGGGGCAGGTCCAGCAGGAGCCGCGGGGCCCACAGTTTGGATGGTGCCTCCAGGAGAGAAACACAACACAGAAAATTTCAGCGTGTCCTGGGAAGCGGACGACCCCCGAAACCGCTCTGCATCTCCCAGCCTCTGGCTGCACCTGAAGACAAGGGATTATTCCAGCAGTTTCTCTAAGCTCCGGAGATAAAAGGGGTTGTATCACCAGCCACAAGCTGCTCTCCGGCAGCCTGACCCCACTCTCTGCCCGCGGCCACGTTGTTTTTCTGAGCTCTGCGCCCTCGTCTTTTGTCAACATCATGCTGCAGCTTTAATTGCGTTTACTTATTTTTATTTTTTTTGTTGGTGGTGGTTGGGTTTTTTCATTGTGCAAGTTTTCCTTGTACAAGTTCCTCACCCTGGTTTTAAGCGTGACCTTGCTGAGAACTTTTTTTCACGTGGAAAATGTAGGCAAGACACGCGGTTTCATTCCTGGCTGGTCCACGTCTGCCCTTGGCTCAGCACGCAAAGCACGCCTGCGCTTTATTCTTATGTTTCCCCACCGCCTCCACCTAGACTTAACAACTATTTCCAGCTCATACGAGCTGCGGAAATCTCATTTCATCTTCGCTTTTGCCGAAAGCAAGAAGTGGAGAGAAGGGAATAAACCCCGAGCCGCGCTTGCTGAACACCACTGTGTTGCCATCTGCGGCAGGAGTTTGTGCACGGGAGGCTGACAGGAAACCAGCAGCTTTCCCAGGAAAAAAAGCCCTGTGTCCTCCGTGCTGCCCCGGGCGGCTGTTAGCTGGTGGATTGGGAAAAAAAAAACAACAACCAAAACCCCTCCTCTAAACCCCAAAGCTACTTTTGACAGCGACAGATCATTACCTTGGAGCCGGTTTGGTTTGCAGCACGATGAAATGAGCTCGAGGAGGGGGGGTGGGAAGACCCCCAAACCTCTCTCTTGACAGGCGTGTTAGATTTTCAAGGGAAGGAGAAATTGTTGTTGAGAAAAACAAAGAGAGAGAGAGAGGAGCGAGAGGGCTGTCAAGGCAGGTTCAAAATAACCACCTGGGCATTATCTGCTGGCCCAGGAGTGTCGGCAGCACCGCCGGGTTTGCACCACAGCCGTCAGGTGGTGGGTCACTTGGTGGATCACGTAATTTACAGTGGATCACTGTAAATGAAAGCTGCAGGCCGGTGAGCTGGAAAAGACGTTTCTGAAGGGGGATGCTGCCGTGGGGCTGGGGCTGGGCCCCGGGGAGGAGAATGTCCCCAGGCTGCGGGGCGGGAGGCGTGGGGGGGACCGCAGGCACTGGGGACATTCCCCTGGGAGGTGGCCCAGTGCCACCAGGGTTTGCCCTTGGTTTGGGGCTGGTGGCCCTCCCAGCCTGGCTGGGAGCTGGGTGCCACCTCAGGGGCTCGTCCCCAGCCTGCTCTTCTTGGGGTTCTTGCAGGATGGTGGGTGTCCACAGCAGGCTGGGGGCGCTGGAGGTGGCTCCAGCTGATGTACCCTCTGTGCATCTCCCACACAGCTGGTTTTGGTCTCCTTTTAGAGAGGGAAACTGAGGTAGCGATGCCCGGGGGTGGGCAGTATGCCCTGGCAATACTACCTGCTCCCGCCTTGGCCACAGTGGCTCCGATGTGGATCGGGAGCTGCCGCTCCTGGTTCTTCTCCCACTTCCAATTCCAGTTATGGAAAACACCCACAAAACCTCGGAGACGGCTTCTGGCCAAGAGCTGTGGCTGGGACACACTGTTGGTAGCCTCGCTGTCTAACGCAGCTCTCTTACCACCTGAAAATGCCTGACGGTCCGGACTTGTGCCTTGCGGGAGGTGCTAAACTGCGATCTAGTGGATAGCCTGAACTCCAGCCCGTCCATTTGAACAGGGACCTGCAGTGTCTGCGAACAGACAGACCTGCAGACGGGGGGGAAAGGAGGGAGGCGAGTCAAGAGAAATAAAGTTGAATAAATATTTGCTCTGTGGTATCTACTGGAGAAATTCCTCCAGCAGGAAAACACACTGCAAATAAAGATACCCTATGCTGCTGGCTCTCCTTCCGCCGCGGGACAGCTCGGCGTGGTTTTGCCCCTTTTGGGCTCTCGGGCATCCTTAAAAATCGCTCTTAATAACAGTGCCCCAGGCAGGGGACGCGCTTGGCTGGTGGGAGCTGGGTCCCAGGGGAACGGCTGGATGCTGCGAAGCCAAGCTGCGCGTGGAGGAGGAGAACCGAGGCTCGTGGGGCAGGGCTGCTCGGACGCGGGGCTGGTGCCGTGCAAAAAGCCGCCCAGGAAGAGTCATTAGACGGCTCGAGCTAATTATAGTCTGTCTGGGTGGTGGTTGGAGGTTTATGAAATAGGAAGTGTTTTCGAGCTGCCTGGCTGGGCGAGGAGGGTCTCGGTGACACGCAGAAGGGGATGCACCTGCAGCGCCTGTTTGTTGTAAGCAGAAAGGCATGACAGGGCCGGAGAGCACGGGCTGGGCAGCCAGGAGCCGCCGCCGTCACGCGGCACCCAATTAAGTCAATTAGGTGGCTCCAGACAAGCTCGGGTGATTGACCTGGCGAGGGTTTGCAGGTGGCCGTCCCTTTTGGCGGAGGTTTCTGCCCCGTGGAGCCGGGGCTTGGCCGGGACCCACACCGGGCTGTGGGGAGATGCTCGGTCTGGCCGCTGAGATGGGCACGGTGGCGCCGGTGGCACCAACGGCTCTGACTTCCTTCGTTTCGGATGTGCTGTACTCTGGCTCGGTTTGGTTATCTCCAGATCAGATTATCTCTGCCTCCCTCAACAGCAAAGCCATTAATTTGTTAACAGTGGTAAAGCCCCGCTTCTCGGATGGCTGGTGTTACCTACAAAAACTATTAGAGTTGTCATTATTCCTTAGTTTTTGAAGGAGAGTTTTATTTTTTCCCCTCGGCGCTCGCCGAGGTTTCTCCTGTAACCTTTGCTGCTGTTGTTGTGCACTGAGCACAACATTGACTCATCGGCAGCTTCTGTGATAACTATAATTAGGAGAAAATGCATTTAGAAAGCTCTTTCCTCTGATGCAAGCACATCATTGTCCTTGCAGAGAAGTAATTCTGGCCGTGCTTCCAGGTGGGTGTGGGCAGCTGGTGATTACATTTAACACTCACATTATTTGAATGGCTTTTCCTAGCTGGATATCCTGCCTACGGAGCCAGTGGTGGGCTGAAGCCGTCTTTATACTCCCCACTTGTTTTCAGTGCAAGTCTCTACCGATGCATTTCAACATGTAGGAAAAGAATATAAATGTACAGAATGGAGTAGCAATCAAAGCAAGCACTGAGAGTGTGTCATATACCTGGAGACTTATTTAGTGCTTTTGAAAAAGAATAATAGCCAAGAGAAAATAACTCAACTGGAGTTTTGTCCAAACATCAGCTGGGGTGGAGGGAGAACGCCTCCGCCTAGCAATCCCGTCCCGCTGCTGTCCCTGAGCTGCGCTTTGGATGGCGTCTTTCTCTTGCAGGGACCCCTGTGGCACTTTGAACCCCGCTCTCGGGCAGGTGGGACTTGCTGCCTGGCCGACCCGGCACCGCTAGCCTGCCTGCCNGCGCCGGGGCCAGGGGCTCGGATGACTCTGCCAGGGCTTGGAGGAAGGCTGGGAGCTCACAGCATCCCCTCCTGCCCCTCTGCCCTGACGCCGGAGCTCCTCATTGCTTCTTGGGTCCAATCCGCTGGTACCAAACGTGCTCCCCTCTGCCCCTGCCTTCCTCGGACACCGGCACTGCTGCGCGTAGGCTTTGCTTTTCCTACTTGCAAACACCCACTGGAGGGAACAGACCGTGGCAATATTATAAAGAGAAGCAGTATAAAGTCTACTCAAGCTGCACGGGTCTTTTTCTCTCCATCTCTCACCTTGCACAGCCGTGTAGGGTTTAGGGCCAAGGAAGAACAGTCGATCTAATTATCCCATTAAAATGCTGCTGCGCTCATGAGAATAACGCCGGGAGAGGAGGCAGAGCTCAGCCCCGCTCCAGACGGTGAGAAAGCTCATAAAGGGCTCCCTTTGCTTCAGGGGGGAGAAGCACAATTTAGAAAACTGTCTCGGCAGCTGAATACTAGGAAATGCCAACGCACATCGCAGGCTGCTGCCGTTTTACTTGGACACCTCCGTTGTTGCAGGTTGAATAGCTCGAATTTATCAGCGCCGCGTGGCTGTAGGTACCAGCAGAGGTTACGGCCCCGCGCTGGCAGCAGCCGGTGCCTGCGGTGCAGCAGCACTGGTTCGGCAGGCGCGGGTCGGTCCCTTACACCTGAATGCATCTGATCCCGGATTGCCTTGAGGCACCCCTCCGAGGGCTCTCCGTCACATTTTCAATCGCCCATTTACCCCCCGCCTGCCCTCTCCCTCCGATGGGGGATTTATAATCCAAAACCTCCTGCCCGAATCGTCCCGCTGGGTTGGTCTGATGGGACCCACGGAAGCCTCGGGCTTCGCTGTGCTCTGCCGCAGGGAGATGAGGTCGGTGGAGCCGCTGCCCCCGGAGCTGGCGGGGGAAGGCCATTAGAAAACAAATCACCTTTGGTTTTGCAGCAAATTAAGATATGGTCGCTGCATATCTTCCACGCGGCGTAAGACCAGGAGGAACTTGGAGAGCGTTTTATCACCCAGTTCAAACGCCTGAGGCAGGTCAACCCTTATTCCTCCAGCAAAGAAACATGAGGTTTTCTAGTTCCTGTGTTATTTTGTACGTGTGCATAGTAACAACGGTTCCAACCTTCAAAGCACCACCTGAAACACTTCTAGTTCCTGCTGCCGGAGGCTGGCACTGAGCTGCTTATCCGCCTCATCGGGGAAACAGCAATAAATCCACCTCCAGCGGGCACAGCTGCCCGGCGTGGTTTATTTGCCATTGTTCCTTCACCTCCCTCTGTGATGGGCCATTTGACACGTTTATAAATGGGTTTGTGCTGTGTGGGATTAACCTGCCTTTATCATAATTCCAGGACGGAGAAATGAATGCTCATTTCGCTACGAAAAGTGACCCGGGTTGTTTCCCGCGCCGGAGGTGGGCATGTTTAGTCGGGTGGAAAGCACGGAGGTCAATGCCCCGGCACAGTGAATTCTCCGGTCATCTCTGGAGCGGAGAGTCTGTTTGTTCAGTGCTTTGTGCTCTGGGCACAAAAATAAGCAAATACAAATAATACAAGTAGCGGGGGTTCTCACTAAGCTTTTAACGCTGTAATTCACGGGCAAAGGGGGACCCAGGCTGACGTGAGCGGGGAAGGCAGGGGAGTTCGTGTACAACCAGCAGAACGTGGGTTTCTGCTCCAGAAGCACGTTGCTGGCTTGGAGCAGAGAAAATCGCCTTCCTCCTTATTTCCAGCCTGTTTCTTCTGCAGGAGCACTTTTCTTGGGGCAGAGTACTCGCGTACCAAAAGATGCGCTCTGTTAACATATTGTCACTAATATTCTCTTAAACTTCTTATCAGGGCCAGGCTGGATTCTCTTGCTCCTCTCTCTGGGCTGTTCACCCCCATCATGTCTTGTCTCTCACTAAAGAATTCCTCCTATTTAGGAAGGGTAACACACACATTCCCCTTGGGGAATGGGTAGGAATGCCAAATAACAAATGTTTGCTACACAGACAGGTGTGTCTCATGCAAATGCTCCCAACCTCCTGCACTGACCTTTCCTTTGCTATCCTTATCTTTTAAAGAACAGTTTCCAAAGCTTTTGTTTGGGGAGAAAAGCAAACAAAGCAGGTTTCCCCCCACCTTTCCCACAGTCAGCTGCTCAGGCAGCCCGTGTCACCTTGCAGCCTATGGACCGACATGGTTTTGCTGCTGGGGTCTCGTAGTGTTTGGGATCAACATTAGCGTCATTCCTAAAAGTCTCCAGATGCGCTACACATCTGTCAGATGCGTGTCAGAACCACTGTGCCGCAGCGGGATTGCGCTGACCTTTATTTTATCAAGACGAGACTCCTTACGCCTTGCAAGCAAACCAGTCAGACCCGCAAGTCCTCGCTCTGTGTGGATCTACCCTTCCACAGAACCATGGGGTCGTGGAATAGTTTGGGTTGGAAGGGACCTTAAAGCCCACCCAGTGCCACCCCCTGCCCTGGGCAGGGACACCTCCCACCAGCCCAGGTTGCTCCAAGCGCCGTCCAACCTGGCCTTGAACCCCTCCAGGGATGGGGCAGCCACAGCTCCTCTGGGCAACCTGGGCCAGGGGCTCATCGCACTCAGAATGAAAAATTTCTCCCTCATGTCTAACCTAAATCTCCCCTCTTTCAGTTTAAAACCGTTCCCCCTCATCCCATGGCTCCCATCCCTGATCCAGAGTCCCTCCCCAGCTTTCCTGGAGCCCCTTGAGGGACTGGAAGGGGCTGGAAGGTCTCCCCGGAGCCTCCTCCAGGCTGACCCCCCCCAGCTCTCTCAGCCTGTCCTCCCAGCAGAGGGGCTCCAGCCCTCCCAGCATCTCCGGGGCCTCCTCTGTCCCCATTCCAATAGCTCCGTGTCCTTCTTGTGCTGAGGACTCCAGAGCTGGACATAGAACTCCAGGTGGGGTCTCACGAGAGTGGAGCAGAGGGGTAGAGTCCCCTCCCCAACATGCTGGCTCGTCTGCCCTTTCCCCATCTCCCTCTCCATCCCTGCAGGCCCGAGTCCCGTGTCTGGACGGTGATGCTGCTGCTGGGGACGTGCCTGCTCTACTGCGCCCGCGTCACCGTGCCCGTCTGCGCCGTCGCCCTCAGCACCCACTTCGACTGGGACAAGAAGCAGTCCGGCATAGTGCTCAGCAGCTTCTTCTGGGGCTACTGCTTGACACAGATTGTTGGAGGACATATCAGTGATCAGTACTGGAAATTATTCTTGTGTTTTCCTGTGCTCGGGCTTTTTAAATGACGCTTAGCTTTGTTTGGACCTCTGGGTTCAAGTCTCGACAGTGGCTGGGACAGGGATGGGGTGGAAGGGTGAAGGATGTCCATGGGGAGAAGCTCTCTGGGGCACTGCCGGTTGCTCTGGAAGCAGCTGAGGTCTCTCCATCAGCCTCACGCAGGGTCTGGAGCTCTGATTCAGAGAGGACACGTGCAGTTTTGACTGTCCGATTTGATCTCTGGGTCTTAAAATCAGCGCTGTGCTCACAGGGCAGCGTGCGCTGAAGGACCTTGCACGGACAAAATCCCCAGGTGACACGGGGAGTGTCTACACTGTCTTCACTGCTTCCTGCAGAGCAGCAGCCAGGAGAGATCCACAGTCAATGGATGCTCAGACCAACATAGGTTTGGTTTTTTTTTTCACCTGGAAACAGTGAAGAGCACTTTTATACCAGCGTAATTTTTCTGATGGAGGCTGTTTTTAGCACTGGTTCAGTAACTGGAATAAAAAAAGCAAACCCACAAGCTTATATGTTAAGCTGGTGGAAGAAATAGCGGGTGTAAAGCAGACTTTATTTTAGAAGAGTGATAAACGCTGGTGCTCTGTGCATCGTTCATAGCTGCTGCTCACTGGGAGTGTTATTTGTCCATTAACAGTTTAATCCCAGTGGTGCCGGACAGCCATTTGGAAGGGTTTATGGCTGCAATCACTAACCACAAGAAGAAAGTCTTTCCTTTTTGCAAGGAATAGAGCTTTTTTTTTTTTTTTTTTTTTTTTCCCCTATGTGATCTGCATAGTCTATCTCCATTTTCAGCTCAGCACCTCCACTTTTTCCACCCTACACTCTCATGCAGTCTTTTCAACAAGCAAGCACCCATCGCGGTTTCCATCCTGTTTGGGAAAACCAAGTGTCTCCGTTTTATCACAGCAATTAAAAGCTGTAAGGAAAGATGTGAGCATTCACCTGCTCGAGTTCCTTTCCCCAGCCACCCTGTTCTTGGCGAGGAGGGCTTTCCTATGAAATCTTTTGTGAGGAACACACGCCTGGAAGGAGTGCGTTATCCATGCAGCGCGCTGTGCTATTTAATTATGTTCCTTAATAGTTTGCAAGCGAACACCTGCAAAAAAGCCCCAAACGTTAGCAGGCAGAGCTGATGCAAAAGAGCAGATGGAAGAGAAAACACCATCGGTGGTTAAGAAAAGCAGAACGGTGACAGCAGCTTGGGCTTCTCCTCCATCCGAGACTGGGGCGCACCAGTGCGGTGGCGGAGGTTGGGGTGCGCCAGGGCGGTGGTGTCTCGGGGCTGGAGTCTGCTGGAGTTGGTGGCCAGTGTCCTGGTGAGAGCAACGCCGGTGACTGGCCGCCTGCTCCAGGGGAGGTGGTAATGGAGGAGGTCAGACCTGCTGGTCCTACCGCCCCCCGAGGGATAAAGACATTTGTAAGAGGAGAAGAACAGGTTTGACTCAAAGGTTGCTCTTAAAAACAGGCTAAACTGGAAGCACACGAGGCTGGTCTGGGGGGCTTTGCCCTTTTGCCCCCCGCTCGTGGTTGTTAACGTGCTTTCTGTCTTCCAGAATAGGAGGGGAGAAAGTCCTCCTCCTCTCGGCATCAGCCTGGGGGTTCCTCACGGTCATCACCCCGCTGCTCACTCACGTCACGTCTGCCCATCTGGTTTTTATGACCTCCTCCAGGTTCCTCATGGGGCTGCTGCAAGGTGAGAGCCTTGAGCGCGCCCGGCTGTCTGTCTGTCTGTCTGCCCAGGGCACCCGCGCAGGGGGGCTCATGAGCGGTACATTCGGATGCAAACCATGAGGTTTGCAGTGCTCGAATCCCTCTCCTGCATGTTCAACCGATCCTCTGCCTCAAAACTGCCTCTGCATCCAGGACTTCTGCGGGGAAAAAAAAATAAATTACATTTCTAAAGTAATTCGCTGGCAAATCATCCCCCTGTAGAGATGCCTCTGCCAGGCAGGGGCTGCTGGCTTCTGAAATCACCAGCGCTCCTGTTTAAATTTCTGCATTTTAAAACTCTTTCAAAGCACTTGGGGAAAATTGGTCCTCGCCAAAACTTTTGGATAACTTTTGGACGATTCGCCTTCCCTCTTGCTGAGCTGCGGCACTGGGGGGCCGTTGGGGTAAGTGCGTTGGCACGGACGGATTTACAGTGGCAGCAGTGAGGATGAAACAGGGGATTGCGGAGAAGGCACAAACAAACCTTTCACGGTGATGGATTCACTTATTTCACTTTACGTCCCTGTTTTGATTTCACCAAAGGTCTTGTTGCTTTGTCTCGGTGCTTAGCTCCTGCTGGATCTTTTAAATTTGCTTTTGATTTGCTCCCGAGCGCACAGGGGCCTGACTGCTCCCTGCCTTGCTCCCGTTGCTCGCAGGGGTGTATTTCCCGTCCCTGGCCAGCCTCCTGTCCCAGAAGGTCCGGGAGAGCGAGCGAGCCTTCACCTACAGCACAGTGGGGACTGGCTCCCAGTTTGGGTAAGTTCAAAAGGCTTTGAGCAGCGAGTGACAGTCTCCAGACATCGTACGTGATGAAATGCCATGAAATAGTTGGAGGCAAAACTCGCAGCCCAAAGTGCCTGTGGATTCCTGGGTCCTTGAGGATACCCGCTGCAGCTGAGGAAGCCTCGGGCGCTTGCTGTCGTGCGTGTCAAGGATTTTTGTTTTTTTTTTTCCTCTCTCTTTTCAAGCCAGACTTTGAAGAGTGTTTGCAACATTTAATTACTGTGGGAAACAGCCTGGTTCGGTAGGAAGAGCAAGAGTCAGCCCGAGACTGGTCACCTGTCCTCTCTGACAGATGGGGATAATATCACTTCCCCATCTCTGCTGATCTCCATGAGAATTTCCTTTCTAAATGAAAGGGCTGCTTAAAAGCCAAAGAGAAATATTACGGCGTTTGATCACTTAGTTTTCCAGTGCACTCATTTCTTTGGCTGATTTATACGTTTTCTGAGATACTTTCTGCGCACCAGCAGCCTCCTTTTCTTTCCCGGACGAGCGTGTTTCGGCGCGGGGCAGGCGAGCGTGAGGTCCTGTAGCGGCTTCTCCTCCCCAGCTGAGGATCCCGGGATGCCGTGTGGGCAATGGGGCAGGTTGCGGAGCCGCGGGGTGAGCGGGCAGTGCCTGCACACGCTGCGACTGATGGCTCTTTGAGGTGCATTTAGTGACCTGGAGCGCCCACGCCGGGAAGCATCTCCCATTGATGCCGGTGGTCCAGACGCTGTTAGCCAGACCAGCTTGGCTTCCCTTGCAGGACGCTGGTGATCGGCGGTGCAGGATCTCTCCTCCTGGACTGGTACGGCTGGGAGAGCGTTTTCTACTTCTCCGGTTTGCTCACTTTGCTCTGGGTTTACTGCACCTGCAAGTACCTCCTGGGCGAGAAGGGTGAGTGCAGCCGCCCGCATCCCTGAGGGAGCGGGACCCCGGTGGTACCTCCCGGCTATTTTCTGCAAATGCCCCTAGTTTTCTAAGATCATGCCTGATTTTACACAAAGACCTGTTGTTCAGATGTCTTCTATGATACGCCCTGTGTCTCACCCAAGATGCTAAACCCATAAAACAAGGTTTTGGGCTCTTGCCTTGCTGATTGGAAGTCCCACGCTGGATTATATTCCTGTCGAGAGCCTGATCTGACTCCTCAGTTCTCTTAAGCACCAGTGAAAACACCAAACAGAGCATGATCTTCAAAGTGGATTAAGCTAAAGCAGGGCAAGATACTTATTTCAAACTAACAGCATCTACACATAGAGCTTAATCCGGAATATCTCTTCCCAGATAACTGTCTGGGAGTAATTCCACGCGTGGGCAAACCATTACACCTGGCTACAGCGTTTTTAGCGCGAGCGTGGTACGTAGGAGCCCAGCTCATCAGGTGTCTGCCTTGTGCTGCACAAAATCCAAACCTGGTCTTTGCCCAAAGAGATTTCTCTTTTATTTTAACACGAGGTACAACAAACGGGTGAAGGTAGCTGGATGGGCAAGTGTTGTGGATGCAGCGGAAAAATTTTGGTCAACATAAGAAGGTTGCATCCAATGCTGGTATTGCCATGAAAAAGAGTTAGAAAGAGATTAAAGGTAGTTGTACAGCAGTCTCCCAGAGCTCCCTCCAGCTGCACTGAAAGTTACTGATCGGAGCTTTCCTTTGCATGTTTCTTTTCCCTGCAGAACTCACCATCCCCGTAGACTATTTAATGAGAGGCCTCTCCATATCCAAGCAGACCAAAGTGCCCTGGAAGCAGCTGTTCAAGAAGGCGCCGATATGGTAGGCAGCTGCGGCGGCGCCGAGTGCCGGCGGGGCTGGGGAGCAACCTCCTTCCCAGGGCTCCCCCTCCTCCTCTCTCTGCTTATTCCTTCTGCCTGTGTGTATTTTGTCCGCTTATCTATATATTTGGGAGATAGGACCAGGTTTTGTAATCCCATCTGTATAAATAAAGAGCTCAAAAGGTAAGGTTGACAAAAGGCGGTTTATGGTCTGTCCAGAGGAATGTCAGATTTGAATATTACTGGCAAATTTTCCTCCTTCGCAGGCTGTTCCCTGTGTATGTTGAGTGCTTCTCCAGAGAGATATTCTCTGCCGGTCTTGTTAGAAATGGTGCTTGCGAGGGGCTCCTGAGAAGTGCTGCTCAGGGGCACCGGGTGGCACAGGCTGTGTCCTCATTGCTGGCAAAACCTCTTTTTAATAGCCATTTTTGCTTTGGGAAGCTGCATTTGGTACTGAAGCTCATCCACGCGTGTTCCCAAGCGCTGTTTACAGCCGGGGAGGAGGGTGACGGGGCTGCAGGGCAGCAAGCCCATTCCTGCCTTGAATAACCACGGACCATCTGCGGGTAATAAATCCCTGGAACCCCCCAAAGAACACCTCCTGGAGCAGGGCAGCTCTTGCGGCGCTGGAGGGGACTGGTGGGAAACGCGCTCTCCCAGTTGCCGCTGCAGTGAGCCTCGGGGGGGTGGCGGCGGTGGGGAAGGAGCGAGCGGTGCAAGCCAGAAAAAGTAACTGTCTACGGAAAAATCTCGAGAAGCAATTGCAGCGCTGTGAGGGGTTTATTTATAGACCAGGAACTGAACTATTGGGTTGCTCGAGTGCCTGTTTCCCACCCAGGGCGACCTGTCGCTCCTGATTATTTCCTCCCCGCTGTGTATTTTCAGGGCTGTCATCATCGCTCAGCTTTCTACGGCCAGCACGTTTTTCACTCTCCTGTCCTGGCTGCCGACTTTCTTTAAGGAAACTTTCCCCGACTCAAAGGTGAGTTGGCTCCGGGACGCAGGCGCTGCCGCTTCTCCCTGCGGTGGAGGCGGTGCCGGGTGCCGGCCGAAACGGGTTGCCTGGGGAGGAGGATGATGGCAGAGGGAGTCGGTGGGAGCAGGCTGGGAGGTGGGAGGGGGTGGGAGGTTTCCTGCGGGGTCAGGAGCCGTTACCCCCCTGCGCACGCATTTGGGGGTGCCAGCGAGCATCCTCCCTCCAGGGAGGCAGAAGCCGGCCTCTGGTTGCTCATTTAGGGATGCTGAAGTGAGGCAGAGCTGGGGCACCTTCCAGGCAGGGAAGAGAGGGTTATATTTGGGTTTTAGACAGCTTTTCTTCCCAGGGAAGGATGGTTTTTGAACGGCACAGAGCTCACGACGTTAACGCTGTTGGAAATGATCCCCAACACATTCACTCCTGTGTTTTCTCGGGGGTTTTTAACCGTGCTGACATTGTATAGCTCAGACCTGCCTGCAAAAATGATAGTTACCATTAACAACGAGTTACTTCAAAAGTACTATAAAAGCTTCCCTCTCCTCAGCACAAATGTTGTTCCCATTTTTCAGAAACCCAGGCAATGCTCGTCTGGGCTAAGAGCTGGTATTTTGATCCTGTTCTCAGAAACGCAAGACAGTCTTTGCCACAATGGCTCTGTTCGGTTTTTATAATTTCCAGAGCCGCTTACAAATGCCTTTTCATGTTACATGTGTAAGGCGCTTTATGGCATACTTGATATTTATATTTAAATCACGTATTAAACCGGCAAACATATTGTCGTGACGAGATCCGTGCACCTCGAGTAATGTGCTTGTGCAGCAGTAATTTACCATCTGTTAAGCATTATATGATGGTGCCCTTATGTAAGATGCTCTGTGTAGTGTTCCTGCAGCTGATAATCCCTTCATACATGCTGATAAAACGGGGCTTGAGGATGCTTGATTTTAAAGGATGGATGCTAATCCTTAATGTGGGAAACCTATGTCACCTGCTGGCCAAAGTCCCTTTCTGCAGGTGAGCTGCCATCACCGCTGCCTCCAGCCCACCTGGATGGAGGTGATGGAAGGGTTTGGCTCCAGCTGCTCGGGGCAATGGGCTGAAGGGATGTGACAAGGGTGGCTTCGGTGTGTGGGGACTGACTTGCTGAGCAACCCCAGCTGGTGTTAACAGACGCCAGAGGTGTTCCCCCGCAAGCCCTATGGGGTAACATGTTCAAAAGTGGCCAAGACCCAAAGTTTCAAAGGCACTGAAAGATGCGGGTGGACCCTGGTACGATTTCCAGGAGCAGCTGAAAGAGGATTGTTCAAAACCAAGATTGTTCAGCCCTCCTGCGCGTCCTGAAGCCAGGCGAGGGAGGGAGGGATGCCTCCACGGGGCGATGGGCTCTGAGCGAAGGGGGAGATGCGGGGGGCTGTGGATAGATGGGGAGGTTCAACCAGCTGAGATGAAACCCAGCCCAACCCGCGCCGATTTCAGCTCCTCCTGGGATCCGGGCACCAAAACGCCTCTGAGCAGCTCTAATCCAGATGACCGGTAATCATCTGTGATTACAACTGCAGCAAGCTCCCTTAATTGAAAATAGACCAAAGTATGTTGCTACCCGTAATGTTACCTAATCATGGCATTAGAAAATCCAGCTCCGTTGCCTCAGCTTCCCAGTAACGCTGCTAATGAAGTTGAAGCTGATGTTGGAAATTCTGCCGACGGCTTTACTGATGACCCGGGGGGCAGAGGAGAACCTACAGCTGGCTTCCCGGCGCTCTGTGGCTCCCTGCCACGTCACCTTGCGGAACAGTAAACTTCGCCGCGTCTAATCCCTCCTTCCCGGAGCAGACGGAGCTTTCTGCCTCTCCCTCGGAGTCAGGGTCACCGGGGCAGAAGCGAAGGCAACAAACCGACGAACGCTACAGCCCCATGGTGTGCCTGCCAGCCTTGGAGCGGTGCTGGGTGTAGCCGAGAGCTCGCTGTGCGAAGCGGGTAGAGATCCCACAAAAGGCCCTCATCACTTCATTTTTATTTTTTTTTTTGCTCTCTACAAATATCACAGACTATCAAATAAAATATTTGCCCGCAAACCCAGCTCTGACAGCAAACCTCTCTTGATTTTTGCTCCCTTTCAGGGCTGGGTGTTTAACGTAGTCCCCTGGCTGGTTGCGATTCCGACAAGCTTGTTCAGTGGATTTCTCTCTGATCATTTAATCAACCAGGGTAAGGGCTTTTTTGGCTTTTCCTCAGCTCTTTATTTTATGTGACGCATAAAGAGGACCTGGGTGGGGGGAGGCAGGCTTGTTGGTAGGGAGAAGAAGAACCAGCAAATAGGCAACGTGAGGTTTTGATACGAAAGTGGGATAAACGCTCCAGGGTCCAAATCCCATCCATGTGTTTGGGGCTCCCTTTGATCTCAGGCACAATATCCCCCTGGAGATGAAATCTGGGCGTCTGAACAAGGAGACCGGGTGAGCTGTGCTGAACTGCAACTCTCCTTTCTCTTCCAGGGTACAAAACCATCACCATTCGTAAGTTCATGCAGGTAAGAGAGCTGAAGCTGCAGGAGGGACCCTTGAGCTGCCCGCCGGGCTCTGCTCGCACGGCGGGTTACAGCCGGAGCGGGGCTGGGGGGGTGGTTACGGGTGGATGGAGGAAAGGGGCTGTAGCTTGGGGGTAGACTGATGGCCAGTGCGTGTGGGAAATGAAATCCAGAGGATAACCCTGACCGAGGAACAGAGCGTGGACCAACGGTAACCTTGAGCACAGAGATTTGTGAGTGCTCCAAAGAGGTTTTCTTTCCCAGGCAAAGGCCAACTACAACGCTGTCATTCCGAGTGACCCCTTAGATACTGAGGAAATAGCAATACAAGGACGAACAGAAATAGAAATGCTGGGTGAGAGCACAGCACTCTCTGCTCCGCAGCGTCACATCCCTCGGGACAGACCTCTGGCACAGAAAGGCAGGACACCGGGGCAAAAAGCGTCTTGAGAAGCACCTGGTGCATATGGGCTCTTGCCGTCTTAAAGGGAACAGTTTGTCCCTGAAAGGAGTTGCTTTCTTCCTTTCAGAAAATGTGCTGTGCTATTTAATTTTCCCTTTCTTCCAGGTCATTGGCTCCGGCGTCTCAAGTATTTTCGCTTTGTGCCTGGGCCAGACATCCAGTTTTTGCAAAGCGATCGTGTTCGCCTCCGCCTCTGTCGGGCTTCAGACCTTTAACCACAGGTAACGAGCGTGGTAACGACGGCAGCTGTGGCCCGTAGCTCTTATCCCGTGCTCAGCGTTCCAGGGTCTCGGAGGAGGCTGCCTCCGTCCTGAGGGTCAGAGTGAGAACTGGCACTTCTCTGAGCATCCTCTGCTGGTCCCTGCCAGGCCGGTGGAGTTTAGCGCCTGCTGGGCTGGAAACGATGCCGCGTTCCATTGCCCATCCCCATGTAGCCTGGGGAAGGGCTGGGACCAGCAGCTATTAGGGAGATGGAGCAGGAGGGGAACTGCGTCTCGGCCCCTCTGAGCACTTTGAGTTGAATCCTTTTCCTCCTGGTACTCTCCTGTGCTGCTTCACTCTCAGCCTCTTTCCTCCTCTCTCCTGCCGGTGCCATTTATTGCCTAGGACCTCTTCCTTCTGCTTGACAAGCTAAACTCCGTGTAAATGATGAAAAAGCGATTGGGCTCCATTAAAACTGACATTTCCCCCCCTCTCTGTTTCTCCTAGTGGCATTTCAGTAAACGTACAGGACCTGGCCCCCTCGTGTGCTGGCTTGCTGTTCGGTAAGGGCTCCGGTGGGGGTTCGGCTGTGCGGGAGAGGCGGTGTGTACGGGAGGGGACACGGCCGTCACCGTCACGGTTTGAGCAGGAGTTGCTCTGTGCAGCGTCTGCTCCCTGTGTGCAGCCTCGGCTTCCTTCTGCGGCACTCCTGCCATTGCCGGGGGCGGGCAACCGCACCAACTTGCGGTGGTTTTTTGCCAGATTTGCCAAATGCTTGCCTGCACCGAGGGGAGGGGTTGGGGACGGGGGTCGGTTGTCCCAGCCATCAGCAGGACATTTAGCTGTGCATGCCGACCGGGCAGCGGGTGGGAGCCTGGATGAAGCCGCTCGCGCCTGTGGGTTTCTAATATACAATTCATTTCTTTTCTTGACAGGCGTTGGGAATACAGGTGGAGCCCTCCTAGGTAAAGTGCCTTCCTGCAGCTCATCCTTTCCCGGGGAGTCCTCTCCTCGCAGCCGGGCAGGATCTGGCCCCAGAGCCTTTGCATTTCATTCCCTTCTCTCCTGTCCCAGGTGTCATTTGCGTGTACTTGGCTGGCTACCTGATTGAGACAACTGGCTCCTGGATTTCTGTTTTCAACCTGGTGGCTGCTGTTAACAGCATTGGCCTCTGTGCTTTCCTCGTGTTTGGAGAGGCCCAGAGGGTGGACACAGACTCTGCATATATGGACCTCTAGAGATGAGTCCAGCAAGCAGCCGAGGAACAGGAGAGTGTCACATCTATGTGTCATTGTCGCACAAGTGCCAAAGAACTTTTTTTTTTTTTTTAGGTGTTTACCAGGAAAAAGTATACTGAGACCAAGTATGTAATGGGTTTGGATGAGACCCATGGGAGAAAAGAAGTTTAGAGTTCATTTTTTGCTCAGGGCATAGCTGATGGCCTGCAGAGCCGTTCAGCTCGACGTCTCCAGTGGAGATACGGCCTGTGTGACCAGTTTGCCCCAGTCTGTGTCTAGTGGACAAACATCCATGTGGCCAAAGCAGCTCACCTGGCTTGTCTCCGAGGGGAGCCGGGGTTTGCGTGCTCTGCCCCGCAGAGGGGAGCTGCTTTGCTGTGCCAGGAGCGGGTCCCTCCATGGTCTGCCGTCCTGTGGCCGCAGGGAGGGTGGCCGGCTCTTGGGTGACACGTGTCCTCTGAGCTACATGGAAGGAATAACCCAAACAAACATACCTCTGACCTTAACCCTCCCTCATGTGCCTTCATCCTGCAGTCTGCTCGACAGGTACAAGCCAGGTGTACAAGAGAAGGGGTGGTGAGATGAATTCAAGGCTTCCCTTCAGGGGGTGTCTACTGGCTGGACGTCTGCCGTGGACACAGGGCCATGAGGCTGCACCAATCCTGCCTTCACGGCGCTGGAGCTGAGCCGGGGGGCTGCAGAGCGGAATGCTCAAACCAGCGGAGCCCCTCTTTGCTCAAGGGGTCCCTCCTCTGCCGGGTCGCTTTACTCCAGCCCTGAGCCAAGGCTGACCACCTCCATCGTGAGAGCAGAGAGCTGCAGTCGCCCGTGGCCAGGCTCGGCTGGGCTGACCTCGCCGCCTAGGTGCCGCCGAGGAACCCCCCCGGAGCTGCTTTGCCACGTGCTGTGAATGTGTGGGAAGAGCAGGTCCCGTTCTGCGCTGCGGATCTAAACTCCCAAATGCTTTCTGCCTGATTAGACGCGTCCTCCGCGTGCTCCCGACGGGACACCGGAGACTTCCCAAAGAGCCTGCAAGGGGCAGGTTTGGTTTCTACCTTAAGCGTAAAGCAAATTTCTGCGCTGGGGATCCATAGTACTGGATGTGGATCCCTGCGGCTCCCTGTGTCAGAGGGAAGTACTCGGCTGCACGTGCCTCTGAGCCTGAATGTCTTAAGTTATTTATAAATATTTTTAAATTTACGTACCAGATCTTATATTTTGTGTACTTGAGGCCTGATTCTGCATGCTTATTTTGAGTGGTACTCCCACCAAACCCCACAGTATTTCTAGAAGGGAAGGATTTACCAGCCTACAGTTTCTGGTTTTGTAGGATCTATTTTAAATGTGACATTTCGTATTGCAGCAATTCATTGCTTTTCCTCCCACCCCTTGCTTGCAGCCTGAAAGGATCTTTTTGATGTCTCTGGTGCTTACCAGAAAACCTCAGCTGAAACTTGGGACGTGTTCCTCGCCGTGCAGGAAAGCTATACGTTCGGATTAATTGTTCTTAAAAAAAAAAAAAAATAATTATCCCCTGCTTCTCCTTTTGTTTTGGCCAAGTTTCTTCTTGGAAGATATGCTGGAGCTGTGTTAAGTTTCTGAATTGCTGGGTTTATAGTGAAGATATTGACAGCCTTTTAAGTGCAGAGACACTAATGGGTGCCACTGAGCTAAGCTGGGCCACTCAGGGGGGTGTTAAGAGATAAAGATGCAACTGCCTGATGGCTTCGCAAGGAAATATAGGATTGGTGTGGCTTGATGGGGGGCCAGAGAGATAAATTTTTTTTTTTTTTTCCTCCCCCTGTGCTTTTTTCCCCTAAGAGGCTGGTTGCTTCCATAGGTACAAGTCTGTACCTGGGGTGCGGAGCCAGGAGACGCGGACGCTGCTGGGAAGCCTCTTAAAATCAGTGGGTAAAACGGGGAGGGCACAGAGCAAACGCAGCCCAGGCTTGGCAAAGAGGCCCGAGGCTCTGCAGACTTCTCTGCCAGCCTCGTCCCCCCTCCACTGCGAGCAGATGATTTGCAGGGCTTTTTCTATAACCACACAGGAAAAAGAAAAAAAGGGTGTTTTTTGTTTTTTTTTTTCCTTTTCGCATCTTCCCTGGCCATTCGGCGTTGCAGGTCAGGAGCGCGAGGAGGGAATTCTGGTTCTCTTTGCTGGTTGCACCATTTCTCGTGGAAGAGTTGGTGAGTTTAAATCACTCACATTCGAACCAGGCAGCTTGGCCACCCCTTGGCTCTGCAAGCTGGGAAGTCTGGAACGAAGATCTTCAAAGGCAAGTCAGCGCTGCTGGCGGTGCCTTCCCTGTAAATCCAGCTAACGCTTTGGTGGGCGGTCCGGACTGTCTGGCTCTGTAAACGGGCTAGTAAGTTAAATATTTGAAGTACATTTGAGGCTTATGTTTTGTTATGTTCGTACCTCTTCGGCGAAGTATTGAAACCATTTCACGTAGCTGTGCTATTATTTGTTTAAGGAACCTTGCCAAAGCTTGCTGTCTGAGAGTTTCTGTTATGGAAGGACCTAAAAAAATAAAGGCAGCGAATCATTTGCACACTGTCCGGTTTTCCTTTCAATGCTGAGGTGCTAATTTGTGTGCTCAGGAGGGGACAGACGGAACTCAAGTACATTTAGTGTGATTAACTCCTTAGGGCTGGTGCGAGCGGAGGGGGAGGCTGTACTGGAGAACATCTGGGCTGGCACATTTGCACTCATACGTCGGACCTCAGAGTACATCCAGCTACATCTTCTTCCCTCTTTATTTTGGAAAAATGACTGAAAAGCTGTCTTCAGCGGAGCTGTGGTCGGTACAGCATCAGGGGATGTGGTCTAACGTCATTTATTAGAGTAAAAACACAAAAGCAAGTCTTGCGTTGGCTGGGATACTCCCCCGCAGCCAGATTGCCTTCCCCTTGGAGATGGTGTTAAAAATAATACTATTCCCAACTTTTTTTGCATCCTGGCCGATAGGTTCGACCAGATGCCAACAGAGGGAGCTGTCTGATTTGGGATGTGGCAGCTCCCGGCTGGCTGAGTGAGAGCTGCTGAGCCCGGCCCTGGCACAGCTGGAACGGATAGTATGGCTGGTATGGCTGGTATGGCTGGTGCGGATGGTTTGGGAGGGCTGGCACAGTCGGTACAGCAGTTGGTACATCTGGCACAGCTGGCACAGCTGGGCAGCGAGCAGAGCCTGGCCCCACCGAGGAGCAGCCCCGGCTGGTGGCTCCCACCCCTGTTGGAGAGTCCCAGGACCTGCTGGCCCAGCATTCGCCCTCCCTCTTCATTTGGCGATTGTCCAGTTAGCACGAGGCCGGCGAGCAAAAGTTTGGGACTACATTTTAAAAGGAGAAGTAGCCACTAGAGGAATTTTAAAACCTCATCTATAGGGTCATGTAATCAAGAACGTATCTTTCAGGACTTCAGAGCCCACTAATTTTCTCCTCAATATGCTCAGAAAAAAAAGCCCAGCATGAATCTTTGTGGCATGAAAATGGTGCTGAAGATAATTTAGCAGAATGCAAGTTATCCTCAACTTTTCCTGTCCTTTTGCTCCTCTTATAGAGGCATAGACAACCTCTGACATACACACTTGAGCTGTTTTGACCTGAAAAGCCCTAAGAAACCACAGACCCACTTTCTTCTTCGTGGTATCCTGCAACCGTGTAAAGCCTGAGAGAAAAGAATGAGCTCTGCCACATTCCTTCCATCGTGCGAGTGCCAGGGTTACCCTGCCTGCTGGGCTGGAGCCCGATTTCCAGCCTACCCTGAGCAGGGACAGGTTCATAGAATCACAGAATGGTTGGGGTTGGAAGGGACCTTAAAGCCCACCCAGTGCCACCCCCTGCCCTGGGCAGGGACACCTCCCACCAGCCCAGGTTGCTCCAAGCCCCGTCCAACCTGGCCTTGAACCCCTCCAGGGATGGGGCAGCCACAGCTTCTCTGGGCAACCTGGGCCAGGGGCTCACTGCCCTCACAGTGAAGAATTTCTTCCTGGTATCCAACCTAAATCTACCCTCCTTCAGTTTGAAACTGTTACCCCGTGTCCTATCATTACACCCCCTGATAAAGGTCCCTTCCCATCCTTCCCGTAGGCCCCCTTTAGGGACTGGAAGGGGCTCTAAGGTCTCCCCGGACCCTTCTGGTGCTAAAGGGATGGGAACCTGGGACCGGGCTTCAAGGCTGATTAATGGCAGGTACGTTGCGTGTGAGTTGGAACTGACGGGCCAGTTTGTATTTCAATTGTTTGGGGCATATTCAATAGCTGGCTCTCGAGCACTGGAAGGATACCGTTTGATTGCAGTTTGCACAACCCTAAATCAATAAACACATTCAAGCAGATGGAAAGCAAAACACAGGAGAAGAATAGCACTATTCGGAGGAGAAAAGAAACAGCAAAGAGCACTTCTCGCTGGTACTTTTGCCTTCAAAACACAAGCAGATGCTCTCACAGCAGAGACCTGATCTAACATCCACCTGCCAGGTCCCTGGGGCTGGGACATGCCCCAAAGACACCGTCGTTCCGCAAAGGGCACCCAGCGCCATAACAAGCAAAATATCACCGTTTATTGCAGCCGTGACCTACTGCATGGTGCCTAATGAGGAATTTTCCATTTCAAACTTTAATGCAATAATTAAGATGTCCATTAAGGTCCTTACAGTTTGACTGGTTGTAATTAAAAATGGGGGGGGTGGGGAGGGGGGCGATGGCAGGGAGTTGTGGTCCAGGGCATCAAGCTCCTGCCGGCAGCTTTAAATGCTCTCCTTGATTTTTCTTCTCTGTTTTATTTCTTTCTTGGAAATAATTTCCCTGGTTTTGTTTGTAACTGTCCTCGGGGCAGGCGGCCTGAAAAAAAACCCGAAAGCCAATCTTAGTTCCCACAAATGCTTGGTTTTAAAAAAAAACCTTTTCCTCTCTACCAAAACACCCCCGAAACACCGGTGCTCCTGGGTGCCAGTTTTTGGGGGTGTCCCTGAGCCGGGTCATCCTTGGGGCTCCGCAGGCGTCACCTTGGGCCAGGCTGCCCCCTCCGACGGCGCCGGGAACACAGCGTGAGCCAGGATGGCCCAGCTCCATCAGCAAAGATTCACGGGAATAACCCAAAAGCACAGCGTGACGGGCAGCCCCAGGAACGGTAACCGGGGTTTTTATGCTCCAGTTGGTTTCCAGGCCGGTATAGCTCCCTGCTTACACAGCTCCCGGTGCTGGATTCAGGGTGGGGTAGGTTTTAATCCAATAATGAAAAGAGAAGAAACCCCCACATAAACCCACGGCTTCCAAATTGTCTCTCCTCCCGGGAGGTCCAAGTCCATTATCCGGTAATAGGATTTGACCTCCTAAACCGGGACTTGTAAAATTTTACTCCCAGATCACCAGATTTTTGCAAAGGATTAACAAAAACTAACGATTTGACTGAGGAAGTGGCTGCCAGACGAGCTTTGGCTGATCCCTCGAATCCCTTCCCAAATTGCTTTCCCTTGCTCTGTAAAACCACCAATTTACTGGTGACTCGCTGTTGCTCTTCCAAACGCAGCGCTGGGCGCGATCTCCTGGCACTTCGGCGTTATTTATTCTCTGATAAATTGTTGTTAATTTCAGCTCCAAAGGAAAAAATAAAAACAATAAAAAATCCCACTTCCGTGGGAGACAATGGAAAGGTACACGTGTAGCAATTATGGGTAGGTTTTACACAAAGAATTAGCAACCTACTCGCGCACGTCCTGCATTCTCATTAAAGGCAAACTGTTGGCGGTTGACGGGGGATTTTCCTGTGCAACCATTCAGGCTCGTTGCAGTTGTTTGTTAAATTCCTTTCATGTTGGGTTCCCCCCCCCGCCCCGGCTTCTCCCATCAAGTCTCAGACAAACCCGCTCATTTACGATCTCTCCTGTGAACCCGCGCTGAGTTACGCGTGAGGGGAACGCTTTCATGAGACTCAGCCCTTCAGATGCCTGGAGCCAGCGCGAACGTCGGCTGGTCACGGCTGCCTTTCTACGCTTTTGCTCCTATTTTGCCCCAGATGAGACAAGCGAAGGCGCGTGCCCATAAACCCGGTGTCACAAGTTTCTCATCTGTGATCACCTTCGTGTGGTTTTGCTGCTGGGACCAACCTGCTCCTCCAGCATCCTCCCCCTGGCTCCTCCATCCCGTGGTCCAGCGCTCTCCCAGCCCATCTCCCCAAGCCCATTTAGCAGGTCTGGGGGAGCAGATAATGTCCCCCCCAACATCCCCAGGCTCATGGGAGGGAAGATGAGCCCTCGTCTTCTACACCCCAGACCCTGGTTATTTACCAAAATAACCCCCCTAAACAAATAGTATCATCAGCAAGAGCATAATCAGATATCAGACAGTGGGTTTTCAGGTGTGTAATTTATCGTGATCTGTTTTATTTCATGTTATTTCAGCCCATCCGGGGCACAACTGTGCTTTGAAAAGGGCTGGAGGTTGCAGTTCCGTCTGCAGGAGCCACCTGGACCGGCAAGAGCTCGGCGTAAAACCCCCCTCCTTGCAATGTCATTTTCCAGAAAGCTCTAAGTAGGACACGCGCCGCAGCGAAGTGGGTGACCTGAGAAGTGTTTGCCCAGCCCTGGGCTGTCCTGCGGGAGACGGGCTGTTCTGCACCTGGACAAGAACATTCGGGTCCAGGGACCACGACAAACCTCTTCAGAGGGGTACCTGCTTTCTGGGATTTTGTGCCTGGAGGCAGCTGGGAGTACGAAATTCAAAATGAACCCATTTCTTAGTTAAATGATGCATTTTGGGGGCTTAAAAGCTATGGGGAAACTTTGATTCACCTCCAAATCAGATTTTTTGCCCGGCTCATGGCTCCGTGACAAACTAAGTGAAAAGCTTTAGCATTTTTGTTGCCAATCTCTGGATGCAGCTCTTCAACCTTTGAGCTCTACCAAAGACCGAGTGATCTCTCTCGACGCCCTCAGGTCATTTCAATGTTTTGAGAAATGCACTGTTCAATTTTGATTCCAGTTAAAAAAACTTAACTGATAAAATTACTGAAATCCAGAAACAGAGACAGAGCCTTGAGATGGACAAAATTTTCCTGGCAGGTTTTGGAAATCTTTCGTAATAGCTCGGGGCTGAAAAAAGGGAACTGATCTAGAAAATAAACACGCCTGGAACCAGCTGTATTTTGAAGGGTTTAGGATAGAAATCGCGCCTGAAAGAGCATCATTAAGATGTATTACCCACAGGTTTAAAGGACACAGACAAAGCTGTTCAGGATAGAAACTGAACCAGAAACGCTAATACACACGCAATTAGATGCTGAATTTGCCGTGGTAATTAGCCTGGCCGAGACCCGCCTGCGTGGGTTGTATCTGTGTGGATATGGAATAGGCACATGAAAATCTGGCTTGTAACACCGAGGTAATGCAATTTGGGGTATTTGAGGCTGTTTTTGCCTTTGGGATAGAGAGGGGGCTGAAGCTGGCAGCTCAAATAAGGCATCTGCCCCCAGGAGTGCCCAGACCACTGGGAACCAAGAGGGGCTTCGCTTTAGCACCTGCCCGTTTCTACAGAGCCCAAAACTATAGCGTGAGTAAGAAATGGCATATTTTGGCATTGCTCAGGGCTTCGGTGTTTGTAGGTGACTCTTTGCCCCTGGGCTGGTAAAAGAACATGTCACCGTTCTCAGGAAAGACACCGTTTTCTCTCTTTTCCTGCAATGCAGTGCCAATTTTTATCCTCTTCTGATGGTGTCTGTTCATCCTCTCCCTCCTCCTCCTCCTTCTCCTCCTTGGAGATTTCTGGATTAAAGAATAAAGCACAGAATTGATTTCCTGAACGTGCATTAGAGAGGATTATTCCAGGAGATTCATCCGTGTTTGGTGGATTAATATTTCCAGGGAAGGGCATCTCCGATCGCAGCCAATACTTCTCTCAAAATATCCTGGAACATTTTTTGCTTTTGCAGGCGAGGAGGAGCATCTGTAACGGCAAGAGACAGGCAGCAGAAGTTCACAGCACCGGCGCTGGAGCTTCAGAATCTTTTGTAACACCAGCATTTCCCATATAAACATATGAAGGGTGTTTTAAGTGAATTTTGCCTTTTCTTCATTCTGCTAATAATAAAGAATAAAACCAGATACATGTCACACAGACAGAAAACACTACCGGCAGCAGGGAAATCAGGTACAAACCCCTGCGTAGCATCACTTGCCACGAACAGCGCCCCCAGAGAGAGGGGCACAGCATTCAAATGACATAGGGGCCTGGCCAATTAATTAATTTGGCCTCCATGCCCTGCACAAACACAGCAGATCAAGGGCCTATTACGTTATAAGAGCAATCTGTGAAGCCTTCATGGCGATGCGTGGCTCTGAATTACGCTTCAGAGGTGAACGGCTGAAGTGGAGCTAAAGCTCCCCCCTGGTCTGTCTTGCAGGCGGAGGAGACTCTGCGTATAATTGAGCAGAAGAGGCAAAACCTTTTCCCAGGAGGGGTGGAGGCGAGTCAGCCCCAAGCCCTAATTGAGACCTCGGAGACCAACCTTTAGATGTCAACCAGCCGGACAAAGTGATGGCTCCTCAGTCACGCTTGGACAGATCAGCTGGGCTCCCCTCGCACCCGGCTTTAGTGGGGCTTGGTCTGGGAAAAAGAAGAAAGGAATAAAAAAAAAGTAAATCAGATTTTAGTGGGGGGGTGGAGGGGGGGCAAAAGAAAGAGTTCAGAAGGGATGCCTATCCATCCCTGGAAATGTCCTTCTAGGTGTTGACGGCTTCATTTGCTTGTACTCTTGCGTGGTCCAAGGTGTTAGAAAGCGAGCCGGGGACCAGTGCCCGCAGGTAGCATTGTCCTGCCCCAGTGCCAGCACATCTGGCAGCCGCTTCAGCGAAGGAAAAGGTCTTCAGTTTCATACTGCCCTCCCATCCGAGGAAGGCACAGGGTGTTGTAGCCACACTCTTCTGAGAGTCTGAAACGCTTGGTTTCAAGACCTGGTTTGATTTCTGCTCCCAGTCTCAGCCTGGTTTAGAACCAGGGCAGGAAATCCTAAAGTGTCAAAGAAAATCACCTCCATGTCTATAAGGACGGGGAAGGAGTCGGGGCCCCTGTGTGGCTCTGTAAGGGACTGGGAAAACCTGGCAGCGGCGGAAGGGTCATTCGAGAAGGAAGAGTGGAGCTTCACTCACCTGAGATGGATACCAGCAGCATTCGGAGCAGGAGATGGGAATGGGGGACTTTAACTCCTGACCTGCTCTGAAGAAGCAAAGAGCTGTCCTGGAGGCTGGGATCGGGGTGTAGGTGGGAAGGCCACAGCAGAGAGTACATCTTACCCCTCCTCGCAACGCATTTAAATGCATTTATCTCCCTGCTTTCCTCCAGCTCTCAGGGACGATGTTTCTCAGGCAGAGGTTTCTATCCATGACCTTCAGGCACATTTTCACAGGTGACACCAGCCCTGTTAGATAATCCAGAGGGAGCAAAGCAAGAATTTGAAGTGCAGGGCAAAAGAATTGGTTGACGTTCTGCCCGTCTCCTGAGCAGCAGCATCCCAGCGGCTGCGTCCGCATCCCCGCAGCTCCGCCGTGGGACGGCCCTTTGCGCAGCACACACAAATCTTCCTTGGCGAAAGCGTGGATCCCTCCAACCAGGGCTGAGAAACCACAGGGGCTCACAACTCTCTCGTTTCGTTACCGTTGCCAAACTACAAACATAGCAAAGGGATTTGCCTTTTCTTAGAGCCACCAGGAATTTGGAGGAATAATTTTCCCAGCTGATGCTCAGCACTGGGCAGTGAGGACATTTCCCCGTGTGCCACGACCCTGTGTGGGATGCTGAAATGCGGAAATATGACCCGGCACAAAGAATAAACACAAAACACATGACTAATTTATTTAGTCCCATCACAATGTGCTGTTAGGTAATGCCTCAGCAATGCACTACCAACAGGCAACCTAATGAATATCGTCTTGCTTGGCTTCAGATAGAAACTTCAACTTGAGACATGGGTTGAAACATCTCCTTGCGGTCCCTCTTGCTTTCCTCCATTTTTCCATGGGAATCACAGGAATCTCCATCTCCTTTCGTTGTCCCCATAGCCAAAGTATCCCACACCAGGTCACGGTCTTTTTTGCTTTCTGCAACAAATAATACAAGACTTCTCTGTACCTCTGTGTACCTAAACAATAGGGACAGTTGGATAGCATCTTCCTTTTCGCCCAGTTCCTAGTTTTCTGTAAATAACTTTTTCTCTCTAAAAGATTCCTCCCGCCTCCCCAAGTCCCGCCGGAAAAAAATGGCCCTTAAAATAAAACATTTGGGGTTCAATATGGATGTACTCCACGGGAATTTCTCTTGGTTTTGTTTTCCGAGTGTTTCAAATGGAAAACTTCAACCAGATGGCGCCCGAGAGAGCGCCTCGCAGCTTTGCATCTTTTAGGACCGATACAACTTATCATCGACTGGAAAATAGCTTCTTTCACGCTGTTCCTTACACAGCGGCCCTTTTGGCGAGGCAGCTCAGCAATTAAAACCTGCATTTGAGAAACGATTCCTTTCACTGTGGAAATTAAAGATGATGCTCCTGAGCTCCCAGACGTTGGCCCGGGGCTGGGAAGCCACCCGAGGACCTGTCCCCGATGCAGTTTTACCGTAGGAAAAGGAGAGAAAACAGGAGAGCGATAAAATGCTCAACCCTCGGAGAGAAAAGAGCCGCCTGCGAGCGCGTGTGCTGGAGCTGCAGCCTGGGCTCCTCGTACGTCTCCCCCCGTAAATGATGCTCCAGCCTGAAGTGCCAAAAGGAAAGGGGAAAAAAACACCACTTTTTTGCTTTCCCTACTTCTTTCTAGTTATTTTTGACAAGCTGGAAGGGAAGAAGGGGATAGGGAAAGGCTGACGCATGTTTGATATACACTTTTGACGGAGCTTTTGCTTTATTATGTTTAATTGAAAAGTGTTAACGTCGTCCGACATGAATATTCAGCTGATGCCTTTTGGTGCTGTTCCAGGAGTTACGATCGCCTGTGATTCCACTACGGCTTCTCAGCACGGAGCCCTGTCAAAGCCAGAGTGACAGTGGGGAAGCTATTAATTGAAATAGCTTCATTAATTAGTAATTAACAGCAGGGTAATGACTATGACACACATCGTATTTCAATGAATGCCCTTCATGTGTTACGGGGCCTTTAATTAAAGAATATGCATTTTAATTAAAGGCAAGTTTGGCCCTTTGGCCTGCGGAATACAAAAGACGTTTCTAACTTTCAGGACTGGGAGGAGGAAAGGTGAGTGTGGGGGAAAACGGGACGAGCACGAGGCGTTTCAAAGTTAAATCCCCGCCACTGCCGTGGCTGCAGCATGGTGAGGAGCAGGCGCTGCCTTGGCAGGATCCGTGCGTACAGCCGGGTCCCGGCAAACCTCGTCTTCGCACCCCGGGGGGTCGCTGGAAGCCGCCCCATGCCGTGCTCGATTCCTGTCTGAAGATGCAGGTTTGGGGATTTTGGAGCAGCTCAAGCACAGCTCCCATCCTTCACGGAGGTTCCTCGGGAAGAAAGTAAACGTCACTCCCGAGACAGGCACAAGGGTAGGAGAGGATCATTTCAATGAGCCAAACAGGATAAATTACAGCAGATTTCGGTCTTTGCGGATTCTGCTGGGTAGGATTTACTCCCTGGGACTGGAGCGGGCACAGCCTTGCTTTCTGTTGGCTGTAAGCACAGCTCTTTCTGGAAAGATCCCATGCATATGCTCGGAAAGACAATTTGGAGGTTTGAAATATATGGACTACACAATGAGCGTCAAGGGAAAGTTTGGGAAAACAGATCCAAGGTGCCTTAAAGCTATTTACAGTCTTGAGCAAAAAAACCTCAGAACCCACAAAACAATAACACCTCAACCTAACCCACCCCGGAACAACCACCAAAAGGGTTCCTTTACATTTTGATCAAAAAAAGTATTTACGTTTTAAAGACAAAAAAAACTTCAAACTGGCCCCTTTAAAAAATAAGCTCTGCTCCCCTGACATCCCCATCTGAAAGACTGAGGGGAAGCTTCCCGAGTGCGATGAGGATTAGATGAGTGAGACATTGCATTTCAAAGAGAAAATGGCACATCAAAGGCGGCTCCAGCCCGATATTGAAGCACCCACCCAGGAGGGCTCCTGCCTGGAGGACGGGACAAGGCAGAGGCGGTTGCTGCTGCTGGGAGCACTCGGAGAGAAGGTGGGAAGGGCAGGAGCCAGCCCCATGTCTTCCTGAAGGCGGCTGGGTCTGCATCAGGCCAATGTGGGTTTTGGGAAGCACATCTGCCTCTCCCAGCTAATGATGGTTGAAAAGTCATCGCTTTGCCCTGTGCTGCCAAAATGTCAACAGCGTAATCCCAGAAATTAATTTAATAACAAACTAAGAGCATCTTCTGCCTCCCTACCTGGCCATTTCCAGAAGGTCTTGGCTGAGGCATCCTTTCCCTTGCCGTTACGTTGCCAGCGTGTCTCAGGGATGGCCAACCCCACCATCACGTTGGGGGGTGCTGTTTCCCTCGAGCAGATTAGAAATTGTCTCAATTCATGGGCTACAGAAGAAATTGTGCTAAAACTTAGTCATAAAAGCCAATAGTTTCACCGGGTGAAGATAATTTATACTACTACCCATACTAAAATATGACCCTCTTATTACATTAGAGCCCTGAACTCCTCCAGGATCTCTTCAGCCTCACTGGAGAGGGTGCAGAGAGACCTGCAAGTCCCTGATGCCCAACAGCACTAACTGGGCCCACCCTGGGTCTCGGCGTGGGCCAAATCCTTCCAGACCCTCCCAGTACCCCATGGATGTGATAGCTGGAAACTGGGACACACAGGTACGCGCCAAACCCAGACTTGGTGGCCGTGGTGCGGAAGGAGGAGACGCAGAGGAAATGAGGTTTGGAGCAAAGTGGGCTGGGACGGTGAGATACCATCTGCCAAATCCCTTCTGCTGCTCGGGGGAAATACACGGCGAAAACACGCGGGTGTCGCGATTCAGAGTTAAACTTTGGAGGAGAAGTTGGGGGAGGGAAAACGCGTGAATCACCCAGGGTATCCAAGTGTGGTAATTAATGCTAATAACATTAAATAATTTAAATGGACAAGCAATATTTTATGTCATATTTCTTTGGCATTTTTAGTGGTGTCACACTGGGTTTGTCCTTGTGTCCTGGATCAGTAAGATCCCATTCACCGCGAGTAAAACCAAGGGTGACTTTGGGGTGAGGGGTTGTTTTAAAGATCACCTATATTTTTTTCTATTTCTCAAAGTAAAATTCTAGCTATGAAATTCCTACCCAGGTGGGGACATAACTTGTAGAGACACAAGTGATTTATTTATTTTGCAACGGCAGGTATTTTGTGCGGTTGTGGGAAGATGGACTATGTTTCTGTTCACCACTGAGGCTTGTGTGTGTACGTTTTGCTGTTACACTCGCGCAGACACTAAGAACAGCATATTTTAAGCATATTTTCACCCTTGGGCCCTACATCTATTCAAGACCCCCTGGGTTTGGTTTCACAACCTGTGCTAAAGTTGTGACCAAGCTGGAGGGGAAAGGGCCGTCGCAACATGTGTCAAAAAAAGCCTTTGGTTTTACCACGAGTGCTTATACGATGGTTAGAATGCTGTTGGTGTGCTCAGCTGTGCATAAAACACGGAGATCAGGTTTGCCTCCTGAATAAAGCTGCTTGAAAAATCATACGTGAATTTTTGAAAGGAAAATGGATCCCTAGGTAAATAAATTTTGGTGGCACAGAATAGCAAAAGGTGCTATCGTTGTTCTAAAAATGAGAATGAAACCCTCTTGTTTTCCAGTTATCTGATCTGTAATGCTGGCTAGGTTCACCTTAGCAGGAAAAACCCTAAACGAGTCTTCATTTTCTTCAACAGTTCTAACAAAAATAACTCCTGATTTAGGGTCGGTCTTGGTAGGCTAAACCTAAACATACTGAGCATGAAATGCCTGGATTGCCCCAGCCTTACCCCCTTTCCTGCTGTAGGGCAGAGAGATAGAACCATAGAATTGTTAGGGTTGGAAGGGACCTTAATCGGTTGGAGTGTTTTTAGATGCAGCTCTTTGCAACTCTGGAAAGTTTAGCTGGAAAATTTATGAAAATACGGTCAAATTCCTGTTCAGATGCAGCGCAGACTGGGGGACAGGAGTCTGGCTGGTCTCCGTGGGACGCGGTTTTCCTTTTTATTTGCAGACACAGCAAGAAAGTCCAACCTGGCCGCGAGCCACCCTGTGCAGAGAAGAGTTTGGCCCTGACTCATGGCGACCGCCGTTCAGGTCTGGTGATGCCCATGCGGTTGGGAGGTTGAGGACTCTTCACCTGGGAGAAGAGACTACCATGAGTCTGCCCATTAAGTGCAACTCGTTAAGGTAATTGCTGCCGCTGCAGCGAGGCCACCCGACGGCTCCTGCCCACGGCCACGGGATGCCGACAGCCCCGGCTGCGGCCGATGCCAGCTCTGGAGTCAAGCCAAGGCCGCTCTACGCTTTAGCTCCTCCTGGGAAGAGCATCGTGGCAGAAGACAGACAGACGTATCCTATTTACAGGCTTAAGTGAAATCCAAACATCCCCGCGACGCGCGCTGCGAACCCGTGTAAATGCCTGACCTTGCTCTGCGTTCCCCCTGTTGCGCAGCTCCAGGAGAGGAGCCAACTTGTCCCTTTTTTCCTCTGCTTTTTTTTTTTCATACCTTGTTTGTTGTGTACCAGCGGTCGCCTCATCACTTTCAAATCAAACGCCTTCTTCCTTTATGCTCCCAGAAATTAAAACGTGGCAAGGTTTTTTCTTTTTTTTTTTTTTGCCTTGTTTTTGAACAGAAAGATTAAAAGTTCTTTGAAGAATAATGTTTTCCTAAGTTTTAGCTGACATTCAATTTTAATGACTTTTTAAACAAAGTAACTATTAACTGTGCATCGTTTTATAGTTTCCTGATGTCTGACAGGTGTTTTTGCCCATGTGGGAAACAGATGCTAATAACATTTTCCCTAATAGCTCATAAATAATAAGCATTTAGCATTTGCCTTTGTATACTGCTCTGTCAATAGCCAATTTACCTTTCAGAAGCCACAACGTTTTCCTGTCAATCAGTTTTAGCCTCGGGCACTTTTTGGTGATTAGAAACCCCTTAGAGAGCGAGAACTCCAAATTAGTTTTAAATAAAAAATAAGAATATTCATGCTGATGAACATCTAAAGGTAAAAAAAAAAAAAAAGATCTGGGTACATAAATATCACTGGTGGGGTATTAATACTTCATAGAAATAGAGTGACCAACTGCTCTCCGGAGAAATGCAGCAAAGACAAGCACATGACACAAAGAAAGTAATGTATGCTGGAGAAAAATAACTTTTTATTTTAAAAAGGAAGTCATTTAGGGGTTTGCTAAAAAGCTTTAACTCTAGGAGAGCTATATCACCCTCTCGTTTGGAAACTTAGCCGCCGATCTAGCACAGCACTTGATGCCCACCGCAGTGTCTCATTCTCTCCATGCGCCTTGGATCGAGTCCTGACATTTTGTCTCTTTCCAGATGAGAAAAGGGGTAAATCCGGAATCTTTCCCCCGAGGGGAGAGCAGATGCAGAGCTGGGATGTCCACAGTGGTGGGCACCAAACCCAGAAGGTGCCTGGAGGACCACGGGGACCACCTGGAACAGGGACCACCTGGAACAGGGACCAGCTCTCCAGGCAGTTGTCTTCTGATGGTTCATTCCTACAGGCACCCTCCATTTTCTAGAGCCACAAGAAGTGTCAGATAAGGGTCCAGGTATCTCCTGTCAGACCTTTTAGGCTTCACTGTAATATCTACGAACCTCTCAGGTAAAACCGGTTTTGATAAACTCAATTTGAAAAGCTTTGTCCCCGCTTCCCCCAGTGATCACAACAAACAGCACTTTGGCAGACCGAAGAACCCTGTGCTCCAACATTCAGGCGTATTTCTGGTGGCGATGTGTTCAGCTTCCACACCAGCTTTGCACCCCCTGAGTTTATGACAGCAGCACTTTGGGGGCTGTTGGACCTGCAGCAGGGTTCCGGTCACCGCCGGAGACACGAGGCCAATATGGATGGAGCTTGGCCGCAACGCTGTTAGGCCTTTTCTGCATAAATGAGCTGAAATTCATTGATTTCACTGTTCATTAGCCTTACATCATCACATTGCGTTGTAATAGGCAGCTCTTCCGCCAAATTTATTTTCTCACTCATTTTGCAAGAGAAATGGAGCGATGCAACCTTCACCAGCCAGTACAAAAGGCAGCATTTTATTTTAAGAGAAAGTGGCCTCATTTATTCTAACATATTGACCCAAAACTCGGCGGCACGCTGACATGTCTGCTGCCGCACTGAATACCATTAAACCCCAAGGGGTCTTAGTTAACCAAATGTAAACATGAATAATGCAGCGTCATAAAATGCAGGTATCACATGTACGCAAGACAAAGGGTCAGGCAGTGGGTTGGTTTCTTCTGGTTGATTTTTCTCCTTGAATGACGGAAAGGGAAACTTTTGCCCTCAAATGAAGTGGTTCTTCAATTCTGACCGTCAAACATGGCAACAGTGACGTGACCCACATCACTTTCTTCCCTGACGAGCTCATTCTGTAGCAGCAGCGGTGTCACAGCAGCTCCTTTGGAAATGATGGCAACGAAAGGGTTAATGGCAGTGTTAAATGACTATCCCTGGATTTAGCATCAGCGCTGAGGGGAGGAAGCCTGGATTTCTCTAAGCAGTTCAGGCTGCCTGGTTGCCCATGCAGAAGGCAAACAAGCCTAATGTTTCAATTGACATGTGGTGACTTTCTAATAATAGGGGTGTTAATTGAGAGTAGACTGGGGAGTAACAATTAGCTCCTGCTTTTACAAAATGTACCATGGCACATCCATGCATAGGAGGCTGGAAATCACTTTTGCATATCTAGTTTTTAAAGCTAAAAGGTGGCTGTTCTGGAAGCGAAAGGGCTTCTGGCGCCAGGCTGGGGCGTCGCGTTAGCACTCATTGCCGCAGAAGAGTTCCAGCCAACAGCCCTGGCACCACTGACTGTCGGGTGCTGGGTTTTGTTCAACACCTTCTGCTCAATTCCCAACTCGACAATGTCCTTCAAGAAGTACTTGCCAGGAATAGCCGGACGAACGAAAGGTCGATGCTCGGTATCGCTGGGGTCATAACGACGTTTTATGGTCTGGGTGCTGGTGGAGCACCAAAACCTGCGGGGAGTTTTGAGACTCGCTCTCCAGGTGGTGTTGGGTGGGAATTGTCACTGCTGAGTAGCTCAGCGTTAAGTGTAAGAGGTTTGAAAGAAACCCGAAAGACTCATGACACTTTTCTGTCTGTTATTTTTCATTCATTTACTCCTTGGTAATCTTCTGCCACCTGTCCCCACCAGTCCCAACCCCTTATCGCTGCTGCTCCGGCTCCCACGTGGGAACAGTTCAAGCCAACCTCCTTGGCCAACCTCAACAGCCTGAAAACGAAGGGGAAGCTCTTAAAACCCCCCCACATCCTTACAAGACTTGCTCTTGCACGTCAAAGTGATGGAGAGGAACCAGAATAACCCCAATGAGCTATGTCAGTGTATTTAACCCCAATTCTTTACGCCGCTGCACTAGTCAGGAATAATGCCTGGGTTTGGTCTTTTCCCTGACCGTTGGTTTTTTTTGGCTTACTACACACCAAATGGTAAACTGCCCCGAAGAGCTACCTCGTTAGTTTTTCCTCTCTGAGCAGTTGGGTTGAAACATATGCCATTAGAGCTGATGTCCCCAGTTAAAACCCCTGTCACATCACTAAATATTTTAGCAAATAAAAAATTTTTTAAACACGCGGCCAGATGTCCACGTTGACATAGTGCTTAAGGCGTTCGGCTGATAAAAAGCCCGGGCCCTTGGTAAGTGGGGATTTAAAAACATGTCCTGAGGCAAGTGTGTGATATTAAAAACATCCTGGGCTCTTTTGTATGGAGATTTGCATACGTTGAGGTTTTAAAGAGAGTGTCCATCTGTCACTGAGCATTCTCCCAATACAACAAAGCATCGATAAATATTTTGAACCACAGTCACTTTTCAGCAGGCACCAGCAAGGAAGCAGAATGGTTTCAGCTGGGATATCCATGGCTTTGTGCAATAAAAGGAGCTGCAGTTTCACTTGGAAGCCATGTTTAATATTTATGAGGACGACAGCCCTGTACAATTACAGAACTACAACCTGGCCCTTGGGTGATTCCATAAAAAGTATCAGCCAGCCAGAGCGAAAAAAAAAAAAACAAACCACAAAACAACAAGCGACCCCAAAGCTTTTGTTCTGGAAAGCCTGGTTGCTGGATGCAGTGCTGTACCGCGACCGCAGCGGCACCCGCTTGCAACGCACATGGCAGCAGGGCTGCGCCCGCGTCTGTTGGAGCGAGGGAAAGACTCCTGCCAGCTTTAATGAGCCCTGCACTGGCCTGGGTGCAGCTGAGTTGTCACCAAAGCGGGTGAAATTCATCGTTCTTAGCATACGTGTTGGGAAGAAAGGGTCAAAAATCCAACCGGCTGCCGACCTGTTCAGTTCCATTGCGTCAGCGGAGGGTTTGGCTGCTTGGGTTTAAGGCAATATTCTGTTTTAAGGCTCGGTCTGGGGTGTGAGAAAACATACAGCGGCAGCAAGGATGGGGATCCGCATGTTCTCCCTGTAATAGAAAGCCCAACGGCGTAGGAGGAATTTTTACAGAAGGAAAAAGTGGGCAAGCAGGCATGGCCCGGTGCCTTGAGGAGCTGGCAGTCTCATTTCAGGCAGGACAGAGCCGATGACCAGCTCTCCAAGTTCCACATTTTTGTTTAGTTTTGCTTTTCTGGGTTGACATTTTCCAAGGAGGTGCCACGTTCCTCTTATTCTCCAACCGTCTGAGAGATCTGAAGTGTCTAATTGAGACGAGACAAAGCCACAGCACAAAATCAGCTTGCAGCAACTATTTTAGTTAATTAGACGATTACAGTTTAAGCACGTGTGCATCTGAACAGACTGACTATCCGAGTAGATTTCCAGCCTGTCCTTCTCTTATTCTTTCCTTCCTTTAATCCGAACCCGGTCCGGAACTCTTCCTGCCCGACCACTGACCCTTCTAAAGAGCCACCTATAAAACAGATGGTTCTTGATCATGTTTTTTCCCTGTTTCTCTTGCAAAGCTGGTTCTAACGGTGCAGCAAATATTACGCTGTTGATGGTGGGAGATGCCAGGTGGCAGATGGGTTTTTTGGTAGGTGCGGCGCTATGGTCTCACACAGGATACGGGTAGGTGGTGGCTACATATCCATCTTGACTGAGAAAGAGGAATCTCTGCTAGCACATGTTTGGGGGTATTTATTTAAGTCTCACGTTGAAGTTATTAAAGATCTGAGGAGAGTTTCAAGAAAGCAAGAGGCAGACGATAATAAAAAACAACTCTGTTTCATTTCCAGAACACACATATTTATTGGAAAAGCATTGATTTTTCTTCCAGCAGGCGATACATGTTTAGTGCTGCTTGAAGGCAGCGATACTTTCTTTACAAGCATGTGTTGCTAAAGGATACTCTGACTTTTCTGCCTACAGTCGTAGCACAGCTTCTATCCACGCAAGGAAGACCTGGTAGGCGTTGGAACAAACCCTGCGTATCTTGATGGTTAAACAGCGGCACCAGTGGTGTCAGCGGTTGTGGTGTTAAACGCGTGATTGCTTGGGAGAACAGGAGGATGGGACGGAGGAAAACCGGCTCATGACCATATTGATTTTACGGGGTGACGTGGATAAGAGTAACAGCCGAAGACATTCCAGTCCTAAGGCCTCCAGTTTGGAGAAAGTGAATGCTCACCTGCTTGATTAATCTCTGCTTGAATTTTAAACTACCTAATATGCAAACTGGGAACTCGACGCGCAGGTGCAGCTCGTGGCCTTTCTGCACGCTCAGTTGCCGGCAGTAAGACACGCGATCAGACAGCTTTGTTCTCGAAAAGAAATCTAGTGTTCTAGTCTTTGCTTGCATTTTGGGCACTAATTTATATTAAAGGGCCATTTTCCCACTCAGGTATAAGAGCTCAGCTGTCATTTAATATAAGGGCTTAGATATTTTCCTGAAGAATAAGGACTAGGAAGACTCACAGCCTGCATCCACCCCAGGGCTGTGGTACCTTTCGGGGGCTGGTGACATACAAACCAAGTGTGTAAATATTATGGTGAAACCTGGTTCCCACTAATTTGAGACTTGGGCTGCTGGGAGGGATATTTCCACATCCTCCTCAAGCCCCCGTGTGGAGCAAACTTCTGCTTCCAAGCAGATCGCCGTCCCTCCTCGGATTAAGCAAAAGAATTTCAGAAGGTCCACCTCAATGACTGATGGAAATTGGTGCAAAAATTTTTTTAATTTATAGTTTGCCACATCAAGACTGTGCGTGAGGGACCATTAATGCTTCCAACACAAGCAAGAGCCAGGAAAACAAATGGTGGCTTCAAAGCCTTTCTGGATGGTCCCAGTCCCTTTTGCAGAGGGGATGCGGCTGCGCATTGGACCAGTTCGGCTGGGCTTTGTTTGATGGCCAGCCCTGGCTTGGGCACACCGGTCCTGCAGCCCCTGCAGCTGAAGAAGGGCTGGAAGAGTTTTATCGACCATGGAACAACCTGTTGGTTGGTGCATCCTCGGTCCAGCACCGACTGCCTGGGGAACACGCACACCGTGCTCACCTCAGCCAGAGCCGTCAGAGCCACGCCAAGTGATGCTGGCCCTGCCTCTTGCCATAGAAATTAAACGCCAAATCCTTTCCTTTTTATATAGCCAATTAAAGCCAATTAGGCTACTGGTGTGAGCTGGGCACACCAGCACGGGGGTGAAGGCAAAACAGTGCTGCGTGCCTTCAACAAGCAGAGCTGAATTACTCTGTTTTTCCCCCAGAATGATTCAAGCTAAAGGAAGAGGCACTGGCTTGGGAGGAGAAGCATTTCAGAGAGAAAAAAATCAGCCCTCGCTAAATCCATATCCCATCTCCTCAAAGCTTGCTTACTGCCAGCTCCCTAATTTATGTAAACTGGTCGTCAGAGCTGAATTAAAACCTACAATTAGCAATCCAGGAGGGCACGGCTGAAATTCAGACAGATGTGCCACTTAAAAATATTTACATAAAGCTTGCAGGATAACTAGCACTCCCAGAGGGAGCCATCAAGCAAAGCCGCCGGCACGCCGGCACAGCCGGCCACGGGGCAACACGACTCGGAGCTTTGGGGTGATGTCCACCAGCTGGGCTCATCCGCCCCCGTCTGCAGAGCCCAACCTCGGCTCAGATCGCCAAACTGCTGCAACCACAGCTGCAGCTCTTGGGAACAAAACGTATCAAGACCTAAAGAAGTTACCAAGAGCCTGAATGTTTTCTGACTTTCTTCTCAGAGGAGATGGGAGAAGATGCTCTGGAGCCAGTGGGAGTTTCTTAGAAGCTGCTCAGAAAAGCTCAAAACCACCTTAACAGACCAGGAAAGCCTTGTTGCTTGCTGCACCATAAGGCTATTGGTGAGGACGCAATGATTAGGACTTTCTGAGCTTCAAATCCAGGAAGAAGTACATGACACGGAGAGCAGCTTGGCTCGGTGGGGAGAGCAGGAGGAAGGGGATCTGATTTTTGGTGGCCGTATCAAAGGGCTGGCAGCTGCCTCTCAATTCACTTTGTTTCTTGTAAAGGCCAATTCAATCTAGCATTTTCTTCTCGGAAAAGACTCTAGAGATTAATTTGCACTTTTAAAAACTTGGGATTATTGACCAGACTAGAAAGCTTTCACCGTGACTGGTTGTGAGCAAGGCTTACGCTTTTGTTTTCACCAGCCTGTGCCAGCAATGGGCTTTTGTTAGAAAGCGTGAAGAAGCCGAGGGAAAAGTTTTAATTTGCAGAGATCCATTGCTGTCATGGTGCAAAATTTAGACTTGTTTATACACAGCCTTAGTCGTTCTCCAGTGCAATTCAGACGTGAAGGAAATCCCAGTGGATGGATGCTGGGTCCCACTCGTTGACCTCTCCCGCTGGTGCACCTTCTTCTTTTATCTCCCAAATCACGTGCAGGAGATAAACTACCTCTGGAAAGCAGCACCTTCTATGTGTCAAGAAACTCTAATTTAGAGGCTTTATCTCCAATTTCAGAAGCAGGTAAGGATTGCTTGAAAGCAACCGTGTATGTGGCGCTGGGGTGGCAGGAGGGCTCTCGGGTGTCCTCAGGGGGGTTCAGGAGCCCTGAACCAACACAACCACCCACAACTTTACTGGGCAGTAAAGCTGGGAAAAACATTAGTAACAGCCAGTTCTGAAATGGGGCCAGTTCACGCAGAGGGTGAGGACAGTCATGCTGTTTTAAATCCACCGCAAACCCAATGACTACAATTGGCTCAGACATAGCTCTGGTAGAACCAGTAAAAGCTATTCACAGATGTCAATTTATGGAGATGAGTTTTTTTTTTTTATCTCCACCGCTGGCCTGGCTGCTGATAATCACCATTTTTCACCTTTCCAGTCGCAGAAGTTTGTATTTAATGTAAAGAAATTTCAGCCTGGAGAATGCAAATGAACTTTTGAAGATATTTCTTTGATACTCGCTCGCTGCTCTCATCACACCCGGTGTTTCCTGCTCCCTTACTGGCAACCAACACCTCCTCTGGCACTGACTCGTATTCCCAAGTGATTGCGAAAGCCTAGGAATTCTTCTCAAACATTTATGGGAATACTGAGAATATTCACAGCAATAGACGAAAGAAGACTGAGTACCAGATTAACTCATTTATTAGCGAAATACAGAAAAAAAAAAAAAAAGTGGTTGCCCCGTTTTGTTTCTATTCTATCTGTGGCTTGCTCAAAACTTTCCAAATTTGAGTAAACTTTCCTTTTAAAATGGAATTGATATACACCAAGCTTGATTCATCCGCTGGCCTTGGCGGCTGGAATATTTCAGCAATGGGTTTGCTTTGTTTCAGCAAAATAGAAGTCGAAAAAACCACTGCAGACGAATTTTATTATTGCAGCTTTTATATGGGACATGAAAGCGTGCTAGTTTAATACAAAGTCATTACTGCAGTTAAAACCATTAAGTTAATTAATATGGACATTTATTACCACCGATAAAAGATAATATCCGGGGATTTATAGAAACAATATATCTGTGTATTCTTCCTCCTAAAGTCTCCATGAAGACAGGACTTTCAGTGGGGCGGAATATATTGTAATGGCACCTGTTACTGGGGCTTGCACTGAAGGTAGGTCAAGGGGAACACTTGCAGGAGAGTCATTAAGAAAACCCCGGCCCCGAGAGCACCAGGGCTTGCCAAATAAATCCTTCAACCTTTATAATTGTGAGACATTGAAGGAAGGAGAAAGTCCCTGGGTCCAGCCAAGCCCTGAGCGGGAGCTGTCAGTGTCACCTATTTCTTTTATCGGGAGCAACCCCTCCGCTTCCGAACGCGGGGACAGTGTCACCTCCTGTCCTCAAAGAGAAAGATAATTCTATACGCGGTATTTTATCTGGAGAAAAGTCAGCAAACCCTCAGATTTCACCCCTTCCACCTCCCCAGGTCTTCGGAGCTGAAAAACCTCGAGTCGTCCCTGACTGCTCTTGGTCATTTCCTTGTACTGATGCCGGATAACAGTTGGGAGACGTGGTAATTTAATAAAGCTTTGCAAACGTAGACAACTGCAGAGTGTGATAGAGGGGCCGTATCAATCACGGTAATGACAGACATTAGCAGAATGCCAAGTGTTTTGGTCTCAACAGATCTGTCACCGGTTTGCAGGCGGCGGTTGTACGTACAGGTCTGTGCAACGGCCGCTCTCGCTCAGGGCTGTCTGCAAAGCTGTCACTCCAGGAGGAGATTTATTGGGCCGATACACGTGATTTATGTCAGATGGTTTCAGCTTTTGCTAACTTGTGTGCAACAATAGTAGTCGGCAAGCAATTAAAATCTTTGGTCCATTGTGCTGGAAGCTGCAGGAGAGTTGCCCAGAGCCATCATTCAGCACTGTCCCCTCTGAAAACTCCTCATTTTGGAGGCTGGGGGGAATTTCAGGGACTGCCCTCCCTGGCATAGTTGGTTTCTTCCTCTACTTAAACCGGTGTGAATCTGGTTTGGGGGAGGGGATTTTTAATTCTGATTTTCTCTAGCCCCACGTGTGGAAGCCTCCAGGTGCCGAGAGATATCCACCCCTTGTGTGTCCGCTCCTGCACGCCCACAGTGTCGTGGCCATGGTCTGCAGCCGGCGGGAAGCACCGTTAGATACAATGACCCAAAGGAACCTCTCCTTGTCTCATGGCTAAGCCCAGGCAGCCTCTTCCCACAGTGTGCTGTGACCCGGCTCTGCCAGGGAAGCTCCCCAGGATCCCTCTCCCCGGCTGCTTTCCACTCCCCCGAGCTCCTGAGCTGGTCACCCGCTCAGTGATGTCCATCCACCCAAACTGCTGCTGCCGCACTCGTCCTGGGAGCAACCAGGCAAAAACCTGGCGCAACCACAGCCGGCTATGGAAAAAATCAATATTCTGGAGCAAAAATGAATTTGGGTGGATCGTTTCAGGCAGCATCTCCTCAAGCTGCACTTGCGCGCTCGCTGCCGTCATCCCAACGCCGTGGTCCGTCCTTCCCGCGGCTGCGGCTGTCAGGAGCTGCAGACGCTGATGAGCGGTAACGACCTTTCCGCCGCCCCCCGGCCCCACAGTCAGAGCCAGGAGCCGAAGTCAAACTGGTCCGACTGAAGTGCGGCCAGCCCAGCCCTGTGAGCCCCTCCGCACGCTCCCCTGACCCAAACTCTTTTAAATCCGACAGCACTTTGGAGATAATTAGCCTCATTGCGTATACACAACGGCTCTCCCATGAGCGATGCAGCCTTAACTACTAATGATGGGGCTGGGTTGGGTTTTTTCCCCTTCTGTTACAACTGCGAGTGACGATAAATACACACCTTAGTGGGCTTTTGCGCCCACTGAATGTTGCAGTCCTTTTTTCACTTTTCTTTTTGTGGTCTTTCAGATGGTGTTTGAGAGATCAGATTGTTTTTCCCCGTTACAAAATGGGTACACGGAGGCTGCAGGCAGCCGGAGTTTTCTGTGTGCAGATGATGCGCTTGGTAATACCTATTGCATATTTACATCTCTTTTCCCCTTGTTTTATGTACAAACTTCAGTTCACATTAGAAATAATAACATATTTGTGTTTCTGCACTTTTCAACCTGTTAAAATCACAAGGAAATTTTACAGACGAGCGACCGCCCAGTGCAAGGAGCAGCCATCGGGAAATGCTGCATCCCACTGCTTAACCAGTAACCACGGCTTTTATGCATTTTCCAACACTTTGCCCTGCAGGGACAGTGTTTATATGTCACAGGTGAATATTTGGTGCTTAAAAACCAGCAGAGCCTTTCCCCTAATCCTTATTCCTGCTCTCGGTCACTAACGGTGCGCAGGCAGAGAGCTGTGACAGGGGGAAGGTGCTTCTGGAGGGCAAACTCCACCGATGGGTTTACTTCAGATTTTTGGCTCCAGCCCAGCTTTACCACTATTCAGCCAGGCTTTTCTGGTATTTAGAATTTTCCTGGCTGTTTTTCCCTCTCCCAGCACCCCGCAGGCCGGGTTCCTTCCCGCCCCCCCACCAACAAGCCAGGAAAACCCTGGGGCATCACTAATGAGGCGTCGGGAGGGGGTTTGTGCCTTTTGGTACAAGGTGGGTGGAACAGATCCACCTCTGCTCCTTTAAAATGCTGAATGGTTCCCTCCTTTTCCAGGCAAAGGCTATATCCACCCTTTTGGCTCTTTTTTTGTTTGTTTGTTTGTTTGTTTGTTTGTTTTTACCATGGGTCTGAATTGTCTGGTCCATTACACGCAGGACCTGGGTGTGAAGAGCCAGATAAATCCAGGATTACTGGCAGCATCCCAACACGGTCTGCGGCACCGAGCTGTACAGCCTTGCACGCCAGGTTGGGAAGAGGGTATGTTTGCTTAAAATAAAGCAAACAAACCCCTAAGGAACCAAACAAACCCTCTGGAAAAAACTTCTGCTGAGCAGAGGTGATCTGAGCTGACATTGAGAATGGTTTGATTTACAATAACAGGGAGATAATATTTTGCTAAGCCTCCCTGTAATACAATGTGTGTCATTTTAAATTTCCCATTACACTGAGCAATCTAATAAATAAATACCCTGGCTGCAATAAACATGAATCATTCAGCGCGGAGAAGCTCTCAGCAGCCCTGTAACAAATACCTTCTTCCTACCGGTCTTTGGAAGTCACCGATTAATTTGACTTTCAGCTGGCTGGCGCGGGAGCAGGGGAGCCCGGCTACTGCCAGACAAGTGCCGGCAAGACGCTGGGTCAAACTCTGCGGAGATTTAGTGACAAATCAGATTTACAAATTAGGGATGTGCCGCTCTGTAAAGGATACGGCTCAAGCCCGGTGATTAGCAAGGACATGGTGGAATAGAATCGGCTACTGGGGTTTTGTAGGTTTGGTTTTGGGTTTTTTTTCTCAATGCTAGAAAACAAAAGCCGTTGTTTTACGTGCTGCAGCAATGAAAGCCTCCTTCTGAGAACAAGGAAGAAGTTCATGTTATTTGTTCCCTAATTTCTGCTGTTAATCTTTCACCGGATTACGTGCACGTGAAGGTATTTTAGCTGTCTTCTGCCCTCATGCCAATATTTGTTAGAATTTGGGGTGGAATTTAATATGAGTGATGTCAGGAGAAACAGGTCAGGGTTTCAGATTAACACCAATAACCATAATGAGAACAGATGCTTATATCCATCTGGAATGTAGATTTAATATGGTAAATTCATAGCTCAGCCCATGAAATGCAATCATCAGATGTTTACTGGTCCCAATTTAATGAGTGATTTTGGATTAAACAGGGGCCAAACAACAAACCACCAATCTATATTAAATCTCTGCAAAATGAAAATTGCAAAGATTTACTTAGGGTCATTACACAAGAAAATTTAATCACAACCTCATCCATAATGTCACATCGTCATCAGACTGATAATTGAAATGCCATGTGAGGGATTATGAATAACCCTCTGTTTATGAAGATAGCTTTCTGATTATCTCTATGTCCTGTGAGTAACATAAAATATGATTTGTATTAATGTACACGTCCCTGGCCTAAAAGAAACCCATTGGGGACCTGCAGAAAAAGTCTGATTTTTTCCTTTCCCTTCGCTGTTACTGACGGGAGATGCCGTTAAGTAACATTATTGCCACAATTTTGAAGCTGCAGGGGAAGGCGCAGCCTTGCATACAGCATCGCGGGGGGACAGAGCCCACGGTATCCCTGCAGCTCTGTGGGCGCTATGAAGTATTCAGCGCATGATTTTAGTAAGCAAACATTGATTTGTCTAGAATCAATATTAATTTTTCAGACCGCATGTTCTCTGGCGCAAGAAATGTATCTTCCAGTATTTACTAAACACTTAGTACATTTGGGATGTTAATAAGAGCACCCTCTTGATTTTTGGCACGTTGCAAAATATTCAGCTCTTGGATATCTGACAATTATATAATTGTGCGTCGCACTGGGTTATACGGCAGCCTACAAACAGCCAAATTTCTAATAGCGTTTGGTTTGAAAAGTGCTTCTAAATATTTACAGAGCGTGCGCTGAGGGACTCTGCTGCGGCCCGGAGGGTGAACGCTCGGCTGAGATACTCCAGAACCACACAAAGGAGCAACAGGATCTTCTGGAGAAGAGGCGCGGGTGCTGCTGACACCCCTGCAAAGGGTTCCTGCACCCTTTGCTTCCAAATTGTCGCCTGCTTCGTTATTTAGCTCACACTTAGGTGACCCAGCCAGGCAGGAGGTGATGCCCTGCTCTGCCACTGACTTCCTTGCCAGCCCTGGGCATGTCACCTCCTCCCTGGGAGATGGTACCACGAGGCCAACGTACCCCGGCGCAGGAGACAACCCAGCAGAACCAGTAAGCGTCCTGCACAGAGGATGGGATTTCTCATTTTCTGGCCCCACAGATGAGACCCTGATTGGAGTAACTAAACTAAGCGTCCCCCCGCCGAGCCCAGGGTGGGAGTGAGGAGGAACCCAGCAGCTCATCTCCAAAAACGCGGCCGCCCCCTCCTCCTCCGAGCTGCCTGAGCTCAGCCTGAAGACGCCACACACCCCGGGGATGCGGCTCCATTTGGGCTGAGATCAGGCAGCCAGTGGGAATGTGTTTTCCCCCTGTTCGGGGCTGGTTTCCTTGCCTCCTCATTGTCAGTGCCGCAGAACTGATCACATCCGATGTGATTTAATTGCCCTGCATAGGAATTAATTAGCCCCTTTGTCAGAGAACAATTAAGCAGCAAGCTCAGGAACAAGAAGAGCCAAAGCTGAATAAAAGCCTGTCCCCTGCCTGTCAGGCAGAAGCCAGCAGTCCCCGAGACCAGCATCTCACATGCCCGCGGTGAGGCATCCGCGCAGTCGCGTCCTTCGAGCAAAGGTTTTGATCAGCTCCTCGCATCGCACTTATTTCTCCAAATTTTAAACAGCTTTAGCCACCTACATGCCCACACGGAGAGAGCGAAGGTTGCCAGTGGATCTCAACCCATGTTGAGCTTAACAGGCTCCGAAAAACTTTTGCATCCACTTCCTAGCCCTGCTACCCTGGGAATAATGTTCCCCTGTGGAAATCATTTGTTTCCAAGCAAATCTGCGCTCCTCTTTGACTGCAGCAGGCATCGGGCGACCACAAGTGGAAGGAGCCAGATTTTCCACCAGCAATAAGTGGGAGGCAGAAGAAAGCTGCACACTCTGCAGGTGAAGGTTACGCCTGGGGAAAGGCTGGCATCCATGGGACGCGTAACCCTGAGGTCTGACAGGTTTACCAGCGCCTGTGGCTGAGGATCCACAGGAAAAAAAGTTGCTGTGTATTTAAAACATGGGTCTGCTGTAGGTAAGTACAACACGTAACTGGAGAAAGCAGTGGAGCAACCTGGTGGACCCACAGATGTCCATCAGTGCCACCGCTCTTGGGCACGGTGTGACATCGCTTTGGCTTCGGTCAGGAAGTACCGGGCAACGTGGGAAAAGCGCAGGCAGAATGGGTGTTGTAAGTTGGAACTACAGGGCTTGTCGGAAAACCCAGGCTGAGCTTCTCACCCTGAGATGAATGCCAGGGTGCCAGGTCCTGGAACGAGGTGGTTTCTCTGCCCCCACCATTGGCTCGGGAGAGAGGGAGTGCAGATGGAGCCTTTTCCATCCGGCTCGCCCGGATCAATGACCAGACCCCGGCTTTCAGCATTTACACAAGCAGCACAGATAACGCTATTAAAAATAAGGTATCCGCAGAGAATGGGCAGCCATACACTGCGCATAATCTACGCCAGAGCACGCACCAGCAGTGATACACAACCAACGCAATTAAATGCCGATAAACAGGTAAGACATACCCCTCCGCGGACCAAGGTAAGAGAGGATGTTATTTTAGAAGAAGTCCTCCTGATGTTTCTGGCTGTCCAACCATTGGGAAACCGAGGCCAAATCCCATGTGGGTGAAATTTTACCCAGGATGCCACATGAACAACTAAATCACAGGAGAAAAAGGGCACTAAGTGGCTAATAATGGGGTGGGTGCTTTTTGTTAGTTGGACATGAATGATGCTGCCCCGATACTTCAGCACAGGGATTTCCACCTGCGGGTGTTGGCAGAGCAGACAGATGGGGATGACACGGCTCTGATAATTTCACCTCAACATACGCTTCTTCGCTGCCACGAGACGAGGCGGTCTCCAAAATCACCAAAGCACCATGGAAAGGTTCCATGGGAAACTTACACCCTTAAAAAGAAGGATGTTTTCCACTAAAGCTACAAAATATTCCCTGAGCCTCATTTACAGGCTCTTTAATCCCTTATTGGCCAATAGCCTTTTAATGGGGATTAGTATGAAGGAACGGACCGGGTGATCTCTCTGGGTTTGTGTTTGTCGTGCCACGCAAAACGCTGAAAGATGAGCAATTTGGAAAATACCTGCTACCGAAGGTGCACGACCCCGACTGTGTCCGGACTCAGAGGAGAGAAGCAGCTGTGGTGTGGGAGGTGGATATCCGTAGGACACAGGTCGGATGTGACTCGAGCTCTCATCTAGGAGCTGTTTGGCCCTTGCTGTGCCCCACAGCAGGCGATTCCATCAGAAATCACTGACAGACGGTGGCATATCCAGTGGCGTATTTAATGGCACCCTGAAATGCCACGTCCCAGCTATTCCCTGCTGCCACCATGGAACAAGGTCCCACTTTCCCAAGGCGAGGATGACGAGGGTGATGTGTACCCAACACGTGTGGCCTCTGCGCACCATCTTCCCCTGCTCGTGCCCAAGAACCGGGCAGCCCTGCCTGCAAGCGGACAGTGACCATCACCGTCTCAGGACCTGCGTGTTTAATGGGCTTGACCAGCGTTACATGTCCCAGGCACCTTCTCTCCTCCGGGCTGATCCATACAAGCGTCTAAGAGCATTGTGCCGCTGCCAGGCGATGGTTTGCTGCACTGACATATGTGCCCGTGCGATATTTAAACTGTGAGGTTCTAATCCCGCAATTACCCATTAGGGAGGTCGTTACACATGGGCCGGCACAGCAAACCTGGGTGGAGATTGACGGCTTTCATTAGCCCCTTCCTTTTCTTCCAAACCCTGGATATCTTAACAACTTTCTTTAGACATAAGGTGCTGGAGCGGATTCAGCTCCGCGGTGATGACAGGAGGCTAGCTGCTAGGCTTTCATTGAACAGTTGGGCTGAGCGTTGCCTGCCTTATTACCGAGGGTAAAAAAAAGAATGAGTCATTATTAACGGTTGCTGGCATGTGGGCAGAGTTCAGAGGTGTTGGGGTGAGGGCCAAATCACGCTCGTGCCCATGGCTGCCCGGCCGCAGAGATGCTCCCACCCCTGGCTCTCCCTGCAGCTATGGGAAAGGGGAACGTAAACGCCAACACTGGGACGGGGACAGAGCTCCCCGGTGCACCAGGGCTGAGACAGCAGAACGCTTTCGTGAATCCCGTTCTGTAGAAGTACTCATCTGAAGGTGACAACAGCCACAAAATGGAGGTGTTAAGGAGAACTGACGCATCAGATAAACTCCAGCTGTCGCCTCCAGTCAGCGCCTCTTCTCCTTCCCCTGTCTGGCCCTCGTCTCTTGGCTAATATCCCTAATGATTAAGATTGAGAACGTTTTTTTCTTCTTTCACTTTCAGCCTCAAAGGTCGAGCTTTGTTTTTCTTCCTTTCCCTCTTTCACCAGTCTCATTTCTCGAAGAAGAGGCAATTGAGACCCAGGAAAAGTCAGCGGTTTGCTGCTTGACCTGTTTCTCTCCAGAAAGCTTGTAAGACACCTTTCGGATGCTTTTCTGTACCCTCCAGGTAAACACGGCTCCAGACCCTCCATTCAGTGCTGGTTTTTTCTCTCCTAACCAGTTTAAAAGATCAGATTTGAAGCTTTTTTTTTTCCTTGCTGCAAAACATCTTGTATTACACATCAGAGGAGCCCAACCCAAAGTCCCTAAGGCCACACTTGGGACACAACATCTAGCCTGAAACAGGTTATTTTTGCCATATTTTCCGGTTGACAGTTTGGTGAGGCGGTGGGGGGTGGTCTGCGAACATCTGTGAACTACCGCAGTGGCTCCGGGTCCAAAAATTAATTGAACGTTGTAGACTCTCTTCTTTGAATCATTTCATAGCGTGATTTTCTCATACCTTCCCAGGTACCCGCTTTTTGCATGGCAGATACTAAAAGCGTCCCTGTAACAGTGCCAGGAAGGACCTGTCTCCCTCAGCTCCCATAGCAGGGTAAGGCATGATGCCCCTCTGTGCAGAGGCAACGTATTTAGGACCTCTTGGGACACTTAATTTTGCGTCAATAAGCCCAGAGGCATAAAGTTCAGTGTATGTGTGTATACAAGATCACGGGCTTTAAATGGACAAACATTCATTGTCGTGCTGACAAACTGGCCAAAGCAGATTCAGAGAGACACTGATGGATCCATCGCTCCACCTCAGGATGTTACTTTGTGCGCAGAGATAAAAATCTTTTAAATTAATTTCTCCTGTTGTCTCAGGGGTGGAAAGCTGTGGAGAATTACCCAAAGGTGAAGAATGTCACTTACCAAAGTCTTATTCTGTCCAAGTAAAATGGTTGATAAGCGAATGTAAATAATCTACAATATTTTGCTTTAAATAGTCCATCATCAGTTAGAAATCTCAGAAAGAGAATGAAACACTGCGAAAATGTTGTAGAACTGATCCCTTGGTTTGTTTTTTTCCAATTGTGGCTGTTTTGAAAAGATACTCTGCTTACTGGCGTGAACAACACACAGAGAAGAGTTAAAAGTGGCACATTATCTTTCCAATGACATATTTAGCCAGTTATTCAGGCTATAATGAAGCTGTGTAATGAAGTCAATGTCCTTGAAAGTTCTTCATCAATTTTTTTCTCATCTGTCAGCATATCCACTTGCCGACACAATATTAATTAAACACAACATTTCCTGGAGTGTTGAAGTGAAGTCCCATCACTGATAATGAACAGGTTTAGGAGAGTCACATCCCAACAAAATTACTTTTTAAACCAGCCTTATTAAGCAGAAAATTAGACCTAAATCACCCTACAACATCCTCATTAAAAGCCACTGATCCTTGGCTGCTTCTATGTTCTAACATCTTTAATTAGCAAACTGCTAGGCTATCTGCCATGATAAATGCCATTAATCTTACCTTTCATTTGCTTTCTCTTAACCTATCGTTTGCCCACTTCAGGGAGACACAACGCTTCCACCAGAATTCATTTTATTGCATCTAACGTCCTCGTAAGGATGAAAAACGCGGCAGTCAGGGGTTAAATGCGATGACTCTCTCTCCGCCCTCGCTCCATCACTGACTTTCAGGATTTGTAGATATCTTGGATGGCAGATGTGCTGTGTTTGAGGGGAAATTAAGAGTATTTTCCAGTAGATATGGATGGAAAACTGCTGTCAAGCCTTGATAGCAAACCCCAGCGCAATGTGGATCGGCGGCCTCTCTGCTGCCCTACCTGAACCGGGGAAGAGTTATGGGCGTCAATTAAAAAATCTTCCGGGTGTCTGCGAAGGCTCCGCCCAAGGAAAAGAAATGCTTTAAAAACACGACTGCATTTTAGCATTGCAGCTACTAAATCTGTACCCTTTGAGTAGCCTTTACAAAGCGTGGCAGCTTCACAGCTTGCTTAATGCTCGTTCTTGGAAGTTCCAGAATGTATCAGGACAAACAACATACTGCATTAGGCCACTTCCACGTTACATTAACCAGAGGTAAGCATATAATGCAGTGCCATACCACGCATTTCAGAAATGCATTATTATTTGCTGGGTTCTCAGGTGCAAAATGCCATCTTGCGTGTGGAATGTTTTTTTCCCAGTTTATAACTGCGGAATCGGGACTTTTCAGGAGGTTCGTGCTGGCTGATTTTTGCAGTGCGTTTGTGCATCACCTTCTTCCAGCAACCAACACCCCCACCTTCAGCTCGCAGCTCCCGGGCAACGGGGAAGGACAAATTTGACCTCACCCACGCAAATATCTCGCGTGATAAATCCGGTTTGAGCTATTCAGGAGGTCTTTTCAACAGGCCTCTGAAAGAGGATCCGACCTGGATTAACATTTCATGCCCTTGTCGCAGACACTCTCCACAACCCTCAACTTTCAGAGCTTAATTCTGAAGTTTGTCAGCATAATTGACTCCATTTACCCCTATGCATTTTTCTCTTTCATTGTCATTATCCCGTATTATTTAGCGATCACACTCGCTTCCCCCAGACACAAACACTTTCCCTTGGCTGCTTTAATTGAAAGCTGCTTTTAATTTCCCATTGCCTTGGGTTATTCTGATTGCTGACGGGCTGCTCCTTATTGGGGCCAGGTTGTTGTAACTGCTAGGAAACTGCAGCCTTTTCAGATCTCATTTTAAGCCCTAATTCTAGCGCTAGGCTGTAAGGCAGGGGTTTCTCTCACCGTGTTTGTGTCTCTGAAAACCAGGCATCTCTTCTAAGCTACCTGTGCAGCTTCTGCGCTCAGTGTCAGAATAAGCATCCCCAGAAGGCGACTTGTCCGCCTAGTCTACAGTGACGTGAATTACCCCGGGGAAACCGTTATCTATTATTCTTCAGGACGGAGACAGCCCCAGCTTAATTAGTTGTCTGGCTTTTAGATGTTGAGTTAGGGACAATAATCTGACTCCCCGCGATTTTTTTTATTTCGGTCTGGAGGAGATGAGTCACGATTCGCATGGAAGAACCGTATTGGTGAAGCTGTGCTTTTCTAATGAAACCCTTCTCTCGCCCCCAATCTGTTTCGATTATCTTGCCATCAGGAAATAATTTTTTCTCCAGCACGCGAAGGCACATGACATGCTCATTTACTCGCACACATGCGAAACCAGATTAACTACTCCATAAATTAGTTATAAGATTTTCCCAGAGAAAATGAAGAGGAAAGACACGTAATTTCCACTTCTCAACTCCTGAATGGATGAAGATACTCTGTCTCCTCTGCCCAGGACTCTCCAGACGGATACTAGAAATCAAGATCACCGAGTTGGGATGACGGAGCATATGTGAACCAAGGGGCTCCAGTCTATCCCAAGCTATTCATGTTTTTCTCTCAAAATTAGTGACCACAGTGGTTTGGGGTTTTTTTTCATATTTGAGTTAAACTCCACCACCCCGTGCCTCAAATTTTGGGTACGCTGATCCTGAGTTTTATCAGCTGGGCCAAACGAAACCCTGAATTTAGGGTAAAACCACATCTGAATGGAAATCGAGATCAGAAGAAACTTTTGGTCTAACTCAAAGAGAGCGATTCAGGCCAGCAGCTAGAATAACACGGTGAATGAATCATAGGCCAGAGTAGCAAACAGACTGAAAGTTATTAGAGAGGCATCGGAAGATTTGTGACAAAAAAATATCAGCCTTTTCCATGATTGGACTGGTTACGGGGCATCCTTGTCTGAGCAGATACCCCTCACATCGCCACCAGGCTGAGACGCTTTCTGCTGCCCAAATCCCACCCAAACCCCAACCCGCAGCCCCTTGGAGGAGCTTTTACAAGCTTTTAGATTGTATTAAAGTGCAAAAGATGAGCGTTACTACTACTGCGGGACCTGATGGAGTTACACCCCTGTGGAGCATACCTGCCACGCTCAGTAAACAGGCGGAGACACGGGTTTTTGTCTGGGCTGAATAAAATACCTTCTGCGCCTTACCTGGGTTGTCTCCTTTTGACCAGAGCACTCCTCATGTCATCTCTTATGAGATGGCGTAGGTGAAAATATTGCTTTCCTTTCAGACAACTAAAACCAGCCAATAAAAGTGTTTCAGGCAGCAGAAATGTGCGCGTGTGCCATCAGCATTGTTGGGTGTCACACGGGAGATCCTGGGAAGGGCCAGAGAATAGAAACGAAGCGCTACAAGTCGACTGCCCAAATAACGCTGATCACAAAAAGGGAATTTTATGAGGCCGGCACTTGTCTCATTGGAAAATGAGAAGGCTCCCTGCGGTTTGGGGAGTGATACTGGTGAAAAATTAGCGTAAGAACCAGATTAGCTCTGTGGAATGAACACCAAAGGTTTTCTGAGGGGAAATCACTGAGAGGGGAATTACAGGTTGTAGGTATCACCACCTCAGGATGAGTGAGAGCAAACCAGGGCTGGTGCAAAAGCAAAGGCTAGGCTAAAGTAGGGATGTGACTATATGAACAAAACAATCCCTCTTAGAAGCACCGATTTTCCCAGTAAAAAGAAAAACAGAGTTGTACAGCTGTGGTAGCACCTCCTCCTCCTCCCATCATGTCTCAGGCTCGTTCCCTGGGGTCACCAGCTTCGTGCAGGACCCTCTCTGAGGCAGGAGCCGCTGGTGAGCCGGTGACAGAGATGCAGAGAGAGCAACAAAGGACAGCCCCGCGATGACACTTCACGTTGCAGACCAATGCTTTCACAGACAGAGCCCGGATCTTGGCTGGAGACTTTGCCATCTCCCCCGTTGCAGGGCAAGAAGCGACGGGTGCCGAGACAGGAGCTCGGAGAATCGGAAAGCTGTGGTTTTGCACCCAGGGCATGTTTCTACAGCAAAGCGTTTCATAAACCCTGGCCCAGATTCTCCTCTATGACTCGACCGCACTTAGTGCAAGGCGAGGATTGGAGAACAAAGGTGGCTTGAAGCCACCTTTATGCCTCTCCACTCTGGAAGCAGCTGGGGACTGGCTGATCCCCAGGGTAATTTCAAGTTGCCTCGGGCTAGTGTAGCAGCAGAAGACTGCTAGAGAAGAGCCAAGATGCAGCTACGCCTCCTTTTCCATCGGCTGTCACTGCTCCAGAAGGAACCGGGAGGTGCCTTGGGTGACACCACTGCCACAATAGAGGCTCAGCCTTCCGGGGACCCCGAGTGTGGGGAGAGAGCGTGAACGTCAGTGCGGATGCTGCCGAGGAGGCAGCACCATGTGTGGCTTGTTTAGGAAAGCAGCAAGCCCAGATCATCCGAATTCAAGTATGGCAAGGCGCTCGCGCCGGCCAGCGTGTGTCCCTGGGCAAACGCCTTCATCTTTGCTGTGCCCCAGGGTAAGGTAAGTGCAGAAGGAAGTCAAAAGCAACAGAATTTCACTAAAATAATCAGATGCTGCTTCCAAATTTAGTTTAACTCTCAAAAAACCCCAAGTAAATACCCACAGACATGCACACTCAATGTGGTCGAGAACTAATTTTTCACTTATTTCTATAGAAACTATTTGCAGGCCGGATCAGAAGCCCACCAAGGGCAGAAGCACCTGCAGGGGAGATAATCTGCAAGAAGGAGAACTTCCACGAGCAGTCTGGTCCTAAAACGAGCACGCAAGAGCTCAAAAAGGAAAGGAAAACCTCTTTGCCTGACAAGTGATTTTGGTTTTGCTGAAATAAAATCTAAGACGGACCCCAAACACCTGCAAAGGAGAGACACATTTCAGAAAACGTGCTTTTTGCGCATTGCTTACCCCCCCAAAAAAGGGTTACCCCAAAAAAGCGGGTATTTGCGAACTGCTGCAAGCACCTGAACGAGGAGTCAAGTCGCACAGGAGCAAGCTAGCCTATGTTGTGTGATCTCTGGGTACCGAGATTATTCTATAGAGTGCCACATCCGATTGCAAAAAGGACCGTTAGGAGTAATAGAGCTCCTCTACCTAAAGTGTTTTCTGTCCTCAAATCTTCCAGGAAACCGATGGAGGCAAGAGAGGGGGGGAAAAGCCGAGGGGAGACAACTTGTTAGAAGGAAAATTGTATTTTCTTGGACATCAGAAAGGATGTAAAACTAACCCAGAGGCCTCCAAGTCAGCAGCCATTTTACCATTTTTGCGAGAGATTCTCCTCTTTTTCCCCTACAGCCCCAGTTCTGCTGTAAACACTGAGCGCACCCACCACGGCTGTCAGCCACGGCGCCTGCTCTACTCTGAAGCTGCCAGGAGATAAGCAAATACTTAAGGTAATATAACTCACAAATGGGCGGCATAAGGATTTCTTCATGACATCTCTGTGAAGAGCGCAATGCATGATTTTTTTTTTTTTACTTTTAGTAAATCGATAAGAATAGGATGCATTTGGAAACCAGTAAAAGCCAAGAGACGCTGGTTCTCCATCGTTCTTACTGCAAAGCTGCCGACGGCAGAATGGGAAACTAACACCCCGTCGTGGCCCAAGCCATCTCTTTCTTTTTTAAGGGTAAAATAAAATGATGAAAAAAAAAAATAATTATTCATGGATTTGTCAAGTTGAAAAGCTCTTCAGGAGACCAGCAGTTCTGAGGCAATGACACCTTCTGTGCTACCATCAGATGATGTTGTACGAAGTTTCATGAAAACATAATAAAAGCATTCCAGCAAAGCTACCAACAACTGACAGAGAAAAGACATATTGGGTAAATAAGCGATAGAAATATTCATCCGTGCACGCATGCAATATATGTGAAGACGTTACAAATATGCCGCAGCGTCTCGTGCAACGTGGAGGTGCATTTTACACAGCTAAACACGCCCGCACACACAACCACATTTACCAGCGCCACCTAATTTTGAAAGTTTTTTTTTTCCTCTTCACTAATCAGTCGGCTGCCGTTAGCTCGAAGGCAAATAGAGGCACGATGAGTTCCTTACTGGTATCACGGCAGAGGAACCATTACTAGGGAGTACAGAAAAGTTGAGCACTAGTAAATTCTGATGAAGACCATTACTGTGATTACTGTTTGTGCAGAGACGCGCCGGCCCCATTGTCATTTCTCATACTACATCAAGCAACGGCTGGTGGGGACCTAGTGCTGCTGTCGCCCAACTGAATGTGACCTTTTTTGGGTGACCGCGTTGTGGTGGGGGGTTTTCCTACTCCTCTGGGAGAGCGTGAAAAAGGAAAAAAAAAAAAGAAAAAAAAAAAAAAAAAAAAAGAAAAAAAAAAAAAAAAAGAAGCAAAAAAAAAAAAGGGAAAAAAAAAAGTGCAGACCCTAGGATGCAATGTAAGGTTTTAATAAGCGGAGAAATTAAACAGATGAGCTTTTTCCTTTTAAATGTCAGCATGGCAACTTTCCTGTCATTTCCAGGAGAAAAGGGAAGGGGGTAAATATCTTGGGATGTGGCGAGTTTTAAGCCGCATAATGATGGCGATAAAAATCTATAATGTCAGTTGCCTTGTGGCAATCAACAAACATTTCGCATTATGCTTGCATCTTAAGGTTTGCGGCCAAAACCCAGATTTGCCTCTGTCTCATTAAAATAACGAATGCAGTCCGAATGGATCTGCAATGATTCACTGTACGTCACAGTAAATCACAACGCTTTTTGGAGCCAACTGACTATGGCCTCATTACTTTAGACAAAAGTGGGCTTGGAGGAAAAACTGGGGTGATGGTTTTTTGCTCAGCCATGTTGTTCCCTTTGAAATACTTAAGGCAAAAGAGCAGATAGTTTTTCTCCCCATCGGTAGCTGGGGAGGGTTGGGTTATATTCGTAGCACAGTTCCATATCGATACACATGAACACACAAAACATTAGCGTGAGCGTGGAGAAATAGAAATTAAGCAAATACAAATGGCATTAATGAAACAGAATCTAATGAATGTGAATCACTGATGAAATGAAAGTCTTGGGAACGAAAGTAAGCTGTTAAATAATAATAAAAAATACATATATTTTAACTATGTGACTAGAGTTTGAAAAGCAGCATGGTCTCCTCCTCCCTTGTGTAAGACATCACACACTTGGGGTTTGTCGTCTGCAAATTTCAGTACCTGAAGTCCAGCAAAAAAATTAAACCCCATTTTTCTTTCTTTGAAACAGCTTAGTTAAATATCTCCACAAATGAATTGTAACACTAATACTTCAGATTAATCTATTTGGCCTAAAAGAAATTTTGAGATTTATGCTCAAAACTGTTTCGCATTTCAGGAATAAACATTAACTCAAATTTTACTATTGCTAAATGCAGCTAAGAATATTTTAAAAATTTAACTGGACCATTTTAAAACTGTATGTATTTATAAATATAAATACAAATAAGAACTTGAGGTAACAGGTAAAAAAAAAAAAGACTATGAAAAGCTGATATATAAGTTCACAGTGAAAAACCATACTTAGAAACACCTAAATGAATGGCAAAGATCTCTCAAATACACTCTTTGTTTTGGTAATTGTTTCCATTTTCTCTTATGCACATACGCTTCATTGTCAAATGCTTGATATTAAGCTATTTTTCTACAGACCCATGCAAACATATTTCTAATTTGATAGCAAAATATTTTGTTATATACCCATCAGGTATGTTTTATTTCAGGTAGGAGAACGACTGCCTAAAAAGCATTCATGGAATGGCTGATATAAATGTTATAAATCCCTGAATTTTTCATCTCCCTTTGAACAGAATGCCAAAGGGGATTAAAGACTAAAGACATATCACAAACAAATTTACATTATTAAAATTACTGTAATCAAGAGTCTTTTCTAGCCTTAATCAGGATTAGTGAAAACAAAAACCCACAACTTCTTTATTGTGTAATACTAATCAAAATTCTATCAAATGACAGATAACAGGGTAAAAGCGGTTTTGAAAATTAAAAATATTGGTGGGTGTATTCCAGTATTCTTTAAGAGTATTTTCCCCTATTTGAGATGAGAGCAATGATTTCTCTGCTGGCATTTCCCATGGCAGGCAATAAGCACAGGCAAAACAAATTCCAATAATGCTGCAAAGTCCGACCTCTTACTTTTGGGAGGAAACACACTTGTTTGAAGATACGCAACAGAAGCGGGAGGGAAAAGTGCGATGCTTGGTTCTGTTCTCCTAAATTGTATGCTAAATAATCCGAGTTGTGGAAAACTCCACTAGAAACCTGCCGTAGAGAGAACTCGAGCCTGCAGGACACGCAGCGCGACTCTCGCTGCTGAGCTGGCAATAAGCAGGTTTGGTCTGAAGAACCGTGAAAGCTTTTCAGCGAGGTCTTTATCCACCGTGCCCCACGCTTTGCAGTTATGCTACAAGGCTAATACAGAAAAGGGATAAAGCTTGTACAGAGATTGCTGGGTCCTCTGGAGCCTCTTAAAGAAGGCAGCATTATGGTGGGTTCGGAGGCCACCGCTGTGCTCTGGAGCATCAGGCCCCATCCTGCTGTCACTGCTATCACCAGAAATGCTGCCAATTAGTGAAGTAGCAGGAGGACTGGACCCTACACTCATTTCACCCCTGTAAAACGCCAACGGCTATTTTAGCATGACAATTATAGAAATGCACGTGTAAAGAACAATCCTGAAAAATGATCCGAGAACAATGACCAATTGCTTCCTAAAGTCTCGGAAACAAGCTCGGCAATGCAGCAACATTCAGATATTGTGACAGTATGTCAGAAAATCAGCTATACAGATTAAAGAACAAGGCAAACTCCACGATTCTCATGGCTTCTTTCTAGGAACTCCTACCGATTTAACTTTCTGCTGGTACCTGAAGTAGATAGCCGCCTTCTGGGCCCTCCATCTTCAAACCTGTTGCTTGCCTGAATTTGGTTAAACGAGATTTTACCTTGCAAGCTCAGGACCGCTAATGTTAAATCTTGACTGATGCAGTGTGAACTGACAGCAGTTTCCAATGTGCTATTAGTAAGGTTATATTGGTTAGTAAAGCATTAGTTTGGGTTCGTGACTAGAATTACACAGCTTAAAAAAAAGCAACGGACAGTGGAGCAGCATCTCCTCTTTGCGCCTCTTCCTAACAACACCTCATGCTGATCATTCTTGAAATTTAAAGAAAAACTAAATGAGGTTAGAAAACAATATATTGTATTTAATTAAAAGTTGGCATCATGTTTTCTTCAAAGTATGAACATACCAGAATAACGAGTACATTAGAACACATGATCTGTATTTCAGTTCCATCTGAGCACGCACCATAAATCCTCCTTGGAAAAAAAGTGCGCATCATAACAAGATCATTTGAGCATTAAAAAAAAAAAAAAGATCTTCAGTGTTTTGAAGTCCTCCCTTCGTATCCTCTGAAACACTAACTGGAAGCAGACATTTAAAACCTTACATGGTACACAAAATAAGGTGGTTGTTTTTTCATATGCCAGAGAAGGGTAAAAACAAACGACAAGTTACGGGATCTCATCCCCGGAATAACCATGCAGATCTGCAAGGTTAGCACTTATGCTTCACGCACACAAACGCAATAGATGCGATTCTATCCCCTCCCAACAAAACCATCTTTCCAGCAGCATTAGGCATTCACTTGGCAGCGGTTTTAGCAGCAGCTCAGCACCAAACATAAACCACATCGAAACAGATGCCTTCCTGTCGTCGGGAAACACAGAGGGCTCTGTATGGGAAGAGTTAAAACCCTACAAGTCCATAGTGACTTAAAGCAACTCACAGGACCGAATTTTCAGATTAACTGAGAAGTTAGTCAACTTTTAGTTTAGTCTTAATTTGTTTGTTGCAGAAAATGTTATGATTGGAGTTCCTTCTATTTTTGAATTAAAAAGCTGCACTTTAAGGTCGATTTTAATAATGATTTACAAGTTCCCCCGGTATTGCTTTGGTAAGTTCTACATTTCTGTTTTTAATACCTAGACTTTTAACAGTAGTTACTCACGCTTGCTAGTTTTTCTATCAACATTTTCTTTAATGCAGGTCTTATCTTCTATGTTTGTAATTCCATGATCAGCCTCCTGAGATTGCTTAATTCAAAGTGAGCTCTTAAAGAGCCTTCTGAGCATTTCAATGACCCTCAGAAGGTGGATTTTTAGGATTCTAGGTAGATATGGTAATATAAGCAAGCTCTTTACTCATGTAAGTTATAGGAAAAGAATTAAACAATCACTGTACTAAAACCCATTGTTCCAAAAATAGCTTGTCTCTAAGACCATGAAGACTTTTTTAGGCTCTGAAATTAGTAAGCCACATTTTTTGCCTCAATTACTTGAGAAAGAAGTAATTATAAATTCCATCATTATTAGTGTAAGTCTTTAACCAAACCAAACTCATATTTAATATTAAGCTGTTAAATACTTTATTCTCCAACTATTTTAGTTTTGGTGAAAAATGAACAGTTAAACTAAACTCTATTTAAATATCCCCAACTGCTCAATCTTGTAGAATTTCAACCAGAAGTAATACAAAGTTACCTAAAAATCATGATTCTCCGTTAAACTGACCCTTTTTCCAAAATATTATCTAGCAACAACTCAGTCTGCAAAATTTTAAGTGACCTTTGCTGATTTGCAGTTTCCAGTCATTTTTGCTTCAGTAGTGCTTTTGGTCAGCTTTTGCTTCATCAGATGTTTTTAAGAGTATTTTCAAGATTTTCTTTTATGGAAAAAGGTAGAAGAGATAAACAGTTCTGTAAAACTGTTCTGTAAAAAAAGAAGAAATGAAGATATAAAAATGGAAATGAGCAGGAACCAGTTTTAAGCATATGTCTTTATGAATGAGGCTTAATCACACACTTCGTTTTCCAAACACAAAAAGTCTTTTGGAAATGTATTAATTAAAATTACGTGCCATGGACAAGCGGCTCTAGAGGGATGGCGGTCCTTTTCAAATTAGCATAACACTAGCGACAGGCATGGAAATTGGTTTAATAACCCTAAATAGTTACACCCCACTCCTAACACAAATGGCCACAGACAGCTCGAGCCCCTCGGGCTGCGACTGTACCAGTTTATGCGGTTGCTCTGACATTGGGGGGGTATTCCAATCCGAACAGAAATAACTGAATGCACCTCAATTATTATTATTATATAATGACTAGCGAAGCATACAAGGCACCAAAGCATTAAACAGCATAAACCAGAAAACCAAAGTAAACCAACATGAGCCACATCAAAAACAGGCAGCGAGGGACTCGCTTTGTAACTTGTACTAACACAGTCAATACTTGGCAAGAGATTATTAGTTTACTCATGATATTAAACAGCCAAACCCCACACACAGGTCTAGGGTCAAGCGGTAGATATAACACAAAAACCAGGCCAAAGGGATAAGCAGAGTCTTTAAGCAATTTCCTTCCCTGCCATATTTTACATGGGGGTCCTCGGAGCTAAACTCGATGCTACAATAACCCCTTTTAAACACCACTTTCAGGGCACAGCATTCTCCAGCAAGTGTCAAAACACACACTAAATCTCTACCTACTTAGCTCTAAATGTCAGGCATAAGCAACATTATTTTTTTTTGTGTGTGTGCTCACGATTTATGAGAGCCTGGAGAAAAACCAAATCCCTGGTGATAACGAGGAGCTGAATGTCCACCAGCTTTTTCCAAGTATTCCAGTCATTCCCCTAACTTCACAACGCTGCTGCTCCTCCGCAAAGGACTGCCGCGTCCGGCTCCGCTTTACCTCACTTCAGCAGGGGTTTTGCTTTGACTGCCAGCTGGTGTTAGAGACATGTAGGACAGAGAAAGTGGTTATTCATGTCTTTTATTTATTATAAATACATATAAATATGTTAAGTGACTTTTTGCTTTATCGTGATGAGCAACGAGTTTGGAAAAATCATCCGGGAAACTTAACCAAGCTGAGAAACAGGCAAAAAGCAAGCATTAGCATACAATCACAGGCTCCTCTCAGTTCAAGAACGGGTTATTTTTTTTTTTTTTTAAGAGAAGAAAAAAAAAAAGACCATCTTATTTTGAAGCATCTATGGTTTTATCAGGAGCGCCAAGTTTCCGTGAGCTGACCGAATGACATTTTCATCTGGATTTGTGGGTGCAGTCCAACCCCAGCTGGCTACACAGGACAACCCCCCCACCCCACGATTCTGAAACATTGCATAGTTTTGCAGCCAGATTTTGCTTCCCCCCTCTCCTTTTAAGCTATTTTTAACACAGGTTGGTCACACCGAAGAAAACTCACTGAAATTCCCATTTCCAGATCTCTCTCCCTCCCTGTTTTTCTATAATTTAGTTTAAAACTCAGAAACTTTGTAGATCAGAGCAAGTGGAAAAGTAACATTATGCTCACAGTCCACTAACAGGCTGGGAAGGAAATAACTCTACAGATGAAGGTGCATGTGGTGGGGGTAACTAAACAAAGCCAAAAGTGGGTGTTTTTGGGGTCCACGTCAACTGCCAAATATTTCCAAATGGGGTGCAGGGAGGGGGGGGATGGATTTAAGAGAAGCAAACAAAAAAAGAAAACCCAGACTTAACTGATGGTAGGAAGCCAGGGCTGATGTTAGTGGAAAGAAAAATGCACATAAAAGAAAAAAAAAAAAAACAAACAAAAAACCAAAAAGCCCCCAAAAGCCCGAAGTCAGGGCTTGTCATTACAGTGTTTGCAGAGGGCAGAGGCGGCTCCTGTGAAGGCAGTGCATTTCTCGGGGCAGCCAGGCAAGGCCGTGCCGCCGAAGGGGTAGACGGCCGACTGTCCGAAGGGGTTGAGGGTGGCGGGCAGCGGGGCGCTCAGTGCCTGGCCCTGGTTCAGGTAGGCCACCAGCCGCCGCATCTCCTCCAGCGCCTGGGCCTGCATGAGGATGTAGTTCTTGGCCAGGAGCAGGGTGGCGATTTTGGAGAGTTTCCGCACCGAGGGGCTGTGGGCGTAAGGGATGACGGACCGCAGCCCGTCCAGGGCATCGTTCAGGTCGTGCATCCGCCGCCGCTCCCGCGCGTTGATGCTGAGGCGCAGCGAGCGCTGCTCCTTGGGCTTCTTCCCCATGGCCGCCCCCTTCAGCTTGCCCTCCCGCTCGAAGGCCGCGCCGCCCTTCACCCCGGCCTCGAAGCCGTCCTCCTCCTCGCCGCTCTGCTCGCCGCTGCTCTCCGCCGACTTGCCCAGCGCCCCGGGGTGGAAGTCCGCCCCGCCGCCCCCCGGGTAAGTCCCCCGCGGGCCCTCGCCGCCGCCGCGCATCGCCCCGTAGGCGAAAGCCGAGGGGCCGTAGCCCGGGGCCAGCGCCAGGTACGCCTCGCCGCCCAGCGACTTCAGCTCGGCCATCGCCTCGGCGGGGAGCGTGGGAGCCGCGCTCCGGCGCCGCTGAGGAGAAGCGGGAGGAGGCGGCGGAGAAGAAGGAGGCGGCCCCACCGCTCCGCTCCGCGCCGGGGGCGGGCAGTGAGGCGGGCACTGCCCCCGCCGCCCCTTATATCGCGG